>JBBGBA010000314.1:0-156617 GCA_038088335.1 Mesorhabditis sp. LJ9110
TTCCAGATGAGAGAAATCGATATGATTCCCAAAGTTACTGTAGAGATGCCAAAACTGGTGCTTGTATGGTGGAAAGTCAAATCGGAGATGGCACAATTTTGCAAAAGCAATTTTCAACAACTTTGTCCTTAGATTCTGGATCGGAAGCAGAAAATGTAGGTTATCACAGCACTCGAATTCGAGATAAGTCAAGCATAAGCCCACGAAAAATGAAGCGACCGAAAACTGCCAAAAACAACAAAAGTAGAGATTTCTGCGGTGTTTTGCCGGCAAAAAAATTGAGTCGCGAAATTCAGACTTCCAATTTTGATGGATTACCACATGAAGAGCATTCTGTAGGGAGAAACTGGCAACGAAAAGGGCCAACACGGGCGTATTTCAATTTTCTTGGATTACGGTAGCAAAGTATATAAGCAAAACGATAATCCCGATGCTATAAAATCCAAATGTCACTTCAGAATTCAAAAATTCAAATTTCTGTGTGATTACTGTAGGTAGGCGGAGTCAGAACTGGGAGTGTAACTCGAGAGGGGCGGAAACAATATTGACAAAATAGTGAAAGGGGAGATCTTCTCGCCCCAGAGGAGGGGATAAGGCTCTCAAGTTGATGCTCAAAAGGGGAGGAGGGGGTTGGGGAGGAAGAGAGTAATATTCTCTCCACATCTCTGCGTCTCTCTCTAGGTCGTGCTCTCTCGGGAATGTGCCCTGCGGGTATGTTGTAAAGGGGGAGGGGAGGAGCTTTGAAGAGAGAGAGAGAGAGAGAGAGAGAGAGAGAGAGAGAGAGAGAGAGAGAGAGAGAGAGAGTATATTCGGCTCGGCCTCCAATCTGTTGGGTCTCCGCTGGGTCGGGAGGAGCAAGAGGTTGGCTGGTTGGTGGGAACGGGGGCCAATGTGGCTCCAGTTAACATTGGGTGAGGGGGCTGTAAAGTTACCACTGTAGAGGTGGATTGGCTCGCAAATGGTTTCTGCTAGCTGCCCTGTTCATCAGGTGACAGTATCCGTTCCTCCAGGATCCGTTGCTCGCTTGCCAAAAGCTTCTAATCGGTCAGTGAGCTCGAAAAATTCGTAAAAACAAGAATTTCCCTCCCACGAGCGATCGATCGAGTTTCCTAAATGATCTCTGCTGGCATGCCCTGAACTGAGAGTTTTCACAAAGAATTACTGCTAGCCTGCCTTGGACGATGATGACACCGATTTCGTTAAGCGCTTTTTTCGGCCCAATGACGTCTGAATCGATTCTCAAATGGTCACTGCTGACCTGCCCTGCCCTCCAAAACCTCGCCTTTAATTGTAAGATCAATTTTCCAAATTCCCCAGCCGTCTCTGCTAGCTTGCCTAGTCACCAAAAACTTATCGTTACTGAATCAGTCCGACACTTTCCAAGAAACCTTTCCTAACCCACCGACGCTACCGTCCGGTATAGGCAAAGTCCCAAATGGTCTCTGCTAGCTTGGATGCCATCGATCCGTCAAAAATTGTCCAAAATTCCGGTACCTCCAGGACCCCCAAAATCAATGGCTACCAGTAGCACAATTTTGGATGGAGGTTGAGGTATTGGGCCGGGAGGAGAAGCTTCAAAGTATTGGCATGAGAACAGTTGGTGCTCCATCTCATCCTCCCTCCAATGGAGACCCTCCACCAATCATCATCTTTTTCTTCCCCTACCTAACAGCAGCAAAAAAGACAACCGAAAGGAGGCCCAATAGCTGAGGCTCCTCGGGGACCAAAACTCCCGAAAGAATCTACCAACAAACAGACAGATCATGGAAAAACTGCTTCCCACCTCACAGCGGAAACACCCACGCTTTCGGGGTCAACTATCCGGAGATTCATGACACTTTTCCTCAAGAATCTCTGTTAGTCAGCTCCCGACCTGAGGTATCCGGTCCTAAATAATCCACGCTAGCTAGCCTTTTCTTATTGTCACTCCGATTGAGCAAAAACCGCAAAAATCCGATTCTGGAGAAACTCGACGCGATCTCCTAAATTTTTGAGACTGAGAATTTTTGAGATTTTTGAGAATTTATCATGGCCTAAAGAAGACTGAAATTGTTTCAAACCGTCCGAAGGAACATACGCCAGCTTCCCTTCACCTATAATTGGGAAAGGGAGGGCTATGGAATCCGGGATCGACAGAGTTCAAAAACCCAGCCTTAAAAATCCCTGCTAGCTGCCCCGGAAATATAAGCTATTTTAGCGACGCATAGCTTTGCGATGCTTCCCAAACGATCGCTGCTCGCCTGCCATCCAATCCATTCGGTTATCGGATTGCGGAAACAGCCTCGAAACAATTTTTCTACTCTAAGGCACTTGCATTTTTGGATACCTCCTCGGCACACTTTTTCTAAAAACCGGGTACGTCCAGTGTAGCGTTACTAGGAAACAACGACAATTTTTCAAGTCTGAAAATGGCGCGGAAACTGCGAGGCGTGCGGCCAGACAGGAAATATCGAAAATTCAAAAACCACGCACAATTCAACCGCAGATGTTATTTTTAACATCATCAATCCTGAGCCTCACCACCGCCACCATAACCCTCATTCGAAAAACGCCAGATGCCGAAATACCAAGCCCTGGATGTCTTCTAAATTGTTTGGAAGAGAATTGCACAGGGATCAGTCGGGGTAAATTTTTTTCATAGCCACTTACCCGTACATAATTGGTGATTCTTAAAGGGGCTCAGAAGTCAAAATTCGCGCGTGCGGGGATTGAACCTACTCGTCAAAAAACGAAAGGATGCCGCCGAAAGTACCAGTACATTGATTACGCATCGAAACGCAAAATATTTGAGAAAAACAGAAATTTGTTCGGGGTATACACGACTTTTTGAGTGGGGGGCGATTACATGTCGTAATGCCTCGGAAGACACCCAATCTCTCAATCTCGATGATTCTCTGGTCAATTTTCATATTCAAAAGTCTAGAACGATCCGAATTCGGTGGGGTTAGAAATCACATCAGCACTGTTAAATTCAAGCGTTTTCATGTTCAAACTGGGGCAAAACATCATGTGACGCGGTCGCGTTGCGGTCGAATCTGGCTATTTGCCAGGAATCGACGCAGGGGGCGTGAATCAGTCTTCGGAAGCCCTTTAATTGAAAAGCGGCAAAAACTGGAGGAAAATCGGGCGGGGATTAATTATATAGCCCTGCGTATCCCTTTAAAGGGCACGTTCTGGGAGGTTTTTTTGGCACGAAAGCAAAGACTTTTGCCGCGACCGGGGGTCGAACTCGGGCCTCCTGATCGGGAGGCGCGGATGGATACCAGTCAGCCACAGCCAAAACCTGCCGCGGTCGAGGGGCGCCCCACCCAGGAAAGGAGGGGAATTGTCTGCCACGGCACGGGCAGGCGGTGCTCGCGGTCCCTACGTCCATAGGGTGTACACGTTGGGACGAGTACACGCCCCCCTGAACGTGCGCTTTAAGGTACGACGGATTGCTCATTTGATGAGGAAACCCCCGACTATCAAATTTCGACAGGGGATACAGTATCCGATATCGATGCGGGATCTTGCATAAGCTATTACGACAACGGTAAAATGCTTTCTGAGAATCGTCAAAAATCCGATTATAGTGGCGCCAGTTTGGACTTTTAACAATACGGATTACTTCAAAATTACCGATTGCTCCCTTCCACAGGTTTTTTGTGCTTATTTTTTATTTCGTTTTTAGGAGTGCCTCGATCAGTGTGCGATCATGGGATTACCGCCAATTTCCGTGCATTCCGGCGCCGAAAATAATTTTCTGATTGGTGGGCTTTACTTACACAAAAACGACACAAAAAATAAATCGGCGATAGATTTTTTTGCTGAGATTCCCTTGGAAACGTTTTTAGAAAAAGAAGGCTATCGGATCCCCAAAAAAACTCGTACTACAAATTAGCTGAAAGCCCCGGAAAAGGTTTTTTCAGAACAGACGAACGATGTGGTGGACTGCGGTTCGGGATATACAGGTAGAGTGTGGCTGGGATTCTCGTGGAAAGGAGACAATGTCAGCTATTGGAGGTCAGTAGGGCAAGTTTCTGGCTACGCCCGCAAAACGCGACGCAAACACGACGCGACTGAGCACCGAAACCGAAGCGAAGCGTCCATTTCTTGCTGTTCCCTTCAAAGGTGGCTTTACACTTTTTTAGAGACGGTTCTCCCTGGGATTATACAGCCCAATTGGACAGTCAGGCCGCAACTGACCCATTAACCTTCACTTTCGGCGGCGTGGACGAGCTTTGCGCCGAGTTTACGGTATTTATGAGTTGGCTCAGGTTTTTGGAAATTTTTAAAAAATGAAGGCTCAATGTGTTTGTATTAGAAGATTGGCCAATTATGGACAAGGCAGTGGATAGAAAAATTACACTGGGAATGAATCATGTTAATAAATCGTTTTCATCGGTTTCATCGGTAATAAATACTTTCAAGTTTACCAAATGCAATCAATTTTGAATAGCTCGACTTAGGTTCACTATGCTAATTCCTGGTTCGTTTCTTCCATAAACAAACCAATTTCTCGGATTTAGAAAAGCTACGTCTGGAACGATGTGGCCTGTGCGCAAACCGGCACGTTTGCTGGGTGCGTGTGCATGAAACTTATGCCAAATTATGACGATCCCTGAAAACGACATTTTCTACGTGTTTTCTCACAAAAAAATTTCACCAAATTTCGAAAATTTTCTTAGATCGTTTATTTATAACTCATATTAACCTAACCACAGATTTACTTTCTAAACACTTTAATTACTGCATCCTACTATATATAAAAAATAGTTTCTGTGTGTGTGTGGACACTTTGCATAAAAATCCGGGTTCCAGCAATAACTCGAAGGAAAGCGGATTTTATGGTTCAGAATTTAAGTGATTAGGGGTAATCGAGGGCATAAAAGACTACGCGCGTATCAGATTTTTACTAAAATGACGTTTTAAGTGATTTCTGTGGTGTGCCTATCGTAACGTAATTCGTAATATTAATGCAACTTATAATAGACAAAGTGCCCCTGTATCAAAGGAACAAAAATCAACATTTTTATCCCGAAAAATTACAAAATTCGCCATTTTCTACGGACTTCCATAATTCGGCCATCGCCTCGCACAAACACACGGTGCAGTGCAGACGGTCCGATTGCACGCTTCATCATTCCACTCGTGGTTTTCCTGAAAATACGCGGAGGTGTTACTTAAAAAAATAAAATATAATGCATGCATACGCATCATACGAGAATATGAGAACCTTGCAAATTTACGAGAATTGCAGCGCATTTTTCGATTTCCCCATTCCAAGTATAGGAGAGAGGATTGCTTTGTCTATCAATTTGTGCCGTCCAATCCCACGGTGAGCCATCCCTAAAATCCAAGAACTACCGGGTGTCGCGAAAAATACCTTCCTCTAACTCGACGTAAAGTATCGGTTAGGGTGCAGACTACTCACCTACCTCCCCCTTCCTTGAAACGGCCAGTTAACTAGCTTCAAAACCTTGTTATCTAGACCCGCAATTTTACAACGCATCTAAAAACATTAAAGAAACGCCTCTGCAGGTAATTAACGGCTAACTCCGGGCATTTTGAATGGCGAAACTGAGACAAATCGAGTTAGAGGGGGATATTTTTGATGGGACACCCTGTGTTAGAATCACCTCCAATAATTGACGTTCGCTCCTTTCCACGAAAGCCCAAGCCAGATCAGGCGCTTTTCATAGCATGCAATTGTGTCATGACAGTCGGCTCCTAGGCCTACAAAAAGTAAAAATATGGAATTTAGCAGGCTTCATCAACCCATGATAAAATCATTTTCCTCCTCCGAGTGAACGGAGACGAGTCGAAGACCCATCAAGTCACATTTATCAAGACAGTCCTGAAATTCTGGAAAGGTGCTCCGGCTCCTTTAAAGGCACACGGAAGGCATCGCAAAAACCTGCCCCATATATTGACTAGGGTTCGACAACTAACAACAAAATAACAACTTCCACATGACACGCGCTACTACCGGTAAATTGGATCTCAAGCTCTTCCTGAGTATCGCCAAAAGCCTATTAACAGGATTATTTAGCGGTTGCGTAATTGTTGAGATCTAGTCGATGATCGAGGTGGATTCTCGCTTTTCCAGTCCTTTAAAGGGCCGGACAAGTACGAATTTTTTGGTTGGCTCTGGATCACCGAGAGATCCGCGCTACGCAACCCGAGCCCTTATTTTCACTACGCCCCCATTTACGGCGGCCAAAGTGGGAATTGCGTTACATGTTGCGGTGTGGCACGGCAAGGTCCAAATCCGCGAGCATGCCTTGCTCGTCCCCGTAAAAAACACACCGGTGCCAACGTGCACTTCCCCAGCTCATAGTAATCGGTGCGGTTGAACGTGGATGTTGTTGGGACTGGAAATTTTTTAAGCGCAATTTTGAAACCATTGTTCGCTTTGCCTTTGAGACTTTTTGCAAACAATACCAGTATCATAATAGTTAAAGCATGTCAAAGATTCATCTGCTACCGTCTCGTTACGGGAAACCTCGTAGTCAGGCATTGCTTCATTTAAAAGGCAAGCCGATGAACCTAGAAAAGTTTAGTTCTGTTGCTCTCTCTCTCACTCTCTCTGGCTCACACTCTTTCTCTCTCTTTCTCGCTCTCGCTCCTTCTCTCTCTCGCTCCCGGTCTCTCTCTCTCTTTTTCTGGCTCTCACTCTCTCTCTCTCCTCTCTCTCTGCTCCTTCTCTCCTTTTCTCTCTCCTCTCTCTCTCTCTCTCTCTCTCTCTCTCGCTCTCACATACCCTGACTAATGCCGGTGCAATTCTGTTCTAGACAATTCAGGAGGCATTCGGCACTTGGCGCAACGGCTCCCGGAATTTTTTGAAGTAGGATTACGGTAGCTGAAGCAAAGGTTAGGATCATAGAAATAAAGGCTACTCTCATTTTCTAAGTGCTCGAATAAGCCCTCTAGAATTTCGGAACTGTCTGTTTTCGGCAAGTGCCGCCAGACCAATTTCTCGCCTTGAAAAATGAGGAATTCCAGGAAGTGTGAAGTGCAGTTCCTTGGTTACCGGGTGGTAGGTGACCAAAAAAGAGAATTTTGACGAGAAAATTGTTTGCCGACGGACGTACTTTAGAAAAATCATAATTCAGATTTTCATAATCTTAAAAATAAAAATAAAACGTTTTGCAAATTTCGAAAAGCTAAAAATCATAAGATTAATCACGTCTTAACAACTTCCCCGTTTGGCGCTTGGCAACGCTTTTCCTGGTGTGGTTTTTTCCCTAAAAAACACCAAATTTTTCAACACCGCAAATGTGGTAGTTGCTTGGCGACTGGAGTTTGCGGATTTGCGAAATGGCACAAAATTTTAGAGATGCACAACTTTAGGAAACAAATTCATTTATCTGAAATGCGCTGTAAAATACTAATAATCTTGATAATTTCTGCTATCTGTATTAAATCTGACACCGCAAAACCGTAATTTTACGAAAAATACCTGATTCACCGGTGCCGAGTGTTAATTGCCTAGAAAAATGTTTGCAATCCGGTTGTAGTGGAATTAGCCAGGGTAAGGTTTCATGTTTTAAGGGGCCCAGCAAGGTATAGCAATGGATTTTTTGGGTTTGAAATATCTTTGGATTTTATTAGGTTGGACCGAAAGTAACTGCAGACGACCTGCAGACCCCTTTTTCTCAATAATTCCGCCAGATGGCCGCCCGGTTCTCAACCCCCCTATGTAGTCTAGAACGGTACTATCTGCCCTAAAAATATCGAAAAAATCCTGCCTCTATAACTTTTTTTATAAATGATTTTCCGTGAGACCCTGGTCGACCCGAGGCGGCGACATCCTGTACCCCTTTTCCTTTCCAGCCTTATAAAAATTCTTAATGTCGGAATTCCCAAATCATAATTTGTAACATCAAATGCCAGTTCAATATCTTCCTAGCTATGGGGCTCAATTGACGCTGCGGATTAGAGTCAGCCGCTATTTGCAATAGTTTGGATCAAAATCCGAATTCTCGATGCGCTGGACGAAAAGGCTCTCATCAATTTATTGAGGACTATCAAATTAAATCTGATGCATCTATCTTGAGCAACAATTTGCGACAAACATTGTACAACTATGAACTATTTACCATCCTTCTTTATTTAAGAAAATTTTGCAAATTAGTGGGGGCACCAAGTGATTGACTTTGAGATGAGACGGCGACACCGAATTTCCGTTCCTATTCTTGAACCCTTGACAACCAAATTTTTTTCTTAATACAATCTAATTGCGCATCGGCAGTACATACTGTGCTAAAATTATCAATGATCTAAACCCAATCTTCCGCGGAGAAAAAGATAAAATAAAAATTTGGCCAAAATTCCGGGTTTGCTCTCATTTCTAGACCAGCATGGAACAATTGTTCCTAGGTAATCTGCGTACGTAAAGCAGCTATAGCTAAGCTCCATTTTGATATATTCCACTCAAAAAATTGTCCACTAAATTCGGAGAAAACGGCCGACAAATGAATTTTTCGATGCCGAGCCCAAAAAACGAGTTTGACATCTTTCGAAAATGACTTGGGAAAAAATCATGCTGCTAGGCATTAACATTCTATATAATGCGCTGTATAGCCACAAGACTTGTCTATCCTCTGTCAATTATTTGGAGCGCTAGAGCTTGCATGGACAGAGATATCGTTCGTAGAACTCAAAAACTCGAAAATCGAGTCGCACCCATTCTTTGCCCGAGAATTCAAAAACTGTTGGAAGGTTCGGCTTTAAACTTTTACTGAGACAAGACAACACTTGACCCTCTAGCATCGCAAAACCTTGAAATGAATGAATGGATGCATCCATAAAATTTTGGTCGCCGAAAAACTGCAGTTACTTTCGGTCCAACCTAATAACAATGTTGCAACACCCCACGCTGGTTTGAAAGTTGGGTGCGTTGCGTGTTGCAGTGTGGTGAAACCTAGACATAGATGCGCCGTAAACGTGACGTGATACGCAACCGCACGCATCGAAGTCGGGGGATACACAGCGCGGAATACACCGTTCGCAACGCGATACCCATGCGTTAGGCGACGCGTACGCAACGCGGTTCCTAACGCGAAGTGCGCGACACGCACGCGATCGCAAATTAACAATACATCACGCGACACGCGACGTGATACGCAGCGCGTTACGCATTACGCACGCATTACGCCACGAGACACACGAGGGCCATACGTGACGCAAGACAAGACGCACTATTCGACGCGACAGGCAACGCGATACGCAACGCGATACGCATGGAAATACGTGGAAGTAACACGCAACGCGGCATAAAATATGGATTTTAACGCAAGTAAGGCTCACGCACGCCTTGACATTGCGTAATTGCTTAGCCACACAAAGCGTATCACTTAGTGTTACGTGTCGCGGGCAGGGGAAAATCCATAGCACGTTTAGCTAAAAATCTATATTCAAGCCTAACCGTCATCTTTAAAAAAATATTGAAATTCCATTAAGGTGCCACCTCATGTTCGTTAAATCAAGCCAATCCCGAATACGAAATATCAAACGTGGATATGGTAGCTGAAAATTGTCTAACTTGTACAAATTATTACGATAACGGTAAGTTAAAGAACTGAATTTTAAGAACCCGCTTTTAGTGACCCCAACATGGTCATTTAATAACACGGATTATTATCATCTGGGAAATTGCACTTTTGCGCAGGTCTGTGCTACTTAAATTAAATAAATCGGTGAAAAAGTTGAATCACTTATACATTTGAAAATTAGCAATAAAAGATTAAGCTGAGTTTTAGGACTGCCTGGATCAATGCGAATTAATGGGGCTGCAGCCAATTTCGATACATTCCGCCGCGGAGAATAGCTTCATGTCAGGTACGATTTTAAATCGTAAAAATGATCAAGAAATACAATTCAATTTTTAGTAAAGTAAAAAAGAAACTATCATACATCAAAGTAATAAAAACCATAAATTCAGAAATAACAAACGATTGGCCAGATTGCACGACGGCGACGGCGACGTATCAGGCCCGACTGTGGATAGGATTCTCGTGGCAAGGGGATAATGTCACCTATTGGAGGTGAGATGTCGCGAAGGCTGGTGTGCTGCGTGTGGCGTCGGGTCGCGTGGCGTCGCGGTTCCTTATCGTATCGCTTGTTTCGTGATAGTGCTTACGTGCTCTTTGTGCCGCCTCTTGGTCTCCTAATGCGTGTTGCTAGCGTGTCCAATGTTCTTGTGTGTTGCGCCCGAGTTGGGCAGGTGGCGCGTGCTGCTAGCATCTCGCATGGTGCGTCCTGACTCATGGCGTGCCGGATGCTGCTAGCTGTTGTGTGCGTGGCTGCGTGCGCATCGCGGCTGCGAGGTTTTGAATGGCGCCACGTGCTGCGTCGAATGCCAGTGCTGGCGTATCGCATCTGGCGTCTCTTGTCGCGTGATGCGTAGCATGTCCCATTTTTTGGTTCGCGTGCTGCGTCGCGAATTGTTCAGCGTGTCGCGTGTCCCGTGTTGCGTTGCGTTGCGTTTTCTTTGCCGTCAATGGAAGTCGTTTTCAGAGATGGTTCCCCGTGGGATTATACAACCCAACTGGACAGCCAGAACCCAACCCAACCTTTGTCCTTCATTTATGACAATATCAAGGAGCTCTGCTCCGCTATTAATGTGGGTTTCAATTTAATTTTTTTGCTATCCGCTATCTTTAAAAGCGTTTTTCTAGAAAGACAGTACGTGGAATGACATCAACTGTCTTTCAATAAGTACGAAGGCCAGTTGTATCTGTATGAGGAGATTGCCAAATTATGGGATGGACAATGAATAGAAGCGACGGCTCAGTCTTTGAAATAATATTTTAATAAACTGGTGTTAATTGCGGAAAACACCCAAAAATGTCGATTTGAAGCATCAATATTTTCTAAATAACACCTTGAAAGGGACAGGGAACCCTCAAAATCGACCCCTGCCATCGACTAGGGATAGACAACTGCGCGATGCGCGAAATGACGTGTAGAATGGATTTACGTAAAAGCAAAGCGGGCCAAGTCAACAATTTTATTCGCAAAAAATCCAAAAATCATCTCTTTCCTACGGATCTCTATAATCCGGCCATCGCCTCGCGCACACACATTTCGCCATTTGATCCCTCGCCTTACACGCCAAATCTTTCCATTGTCTGGTCAGTCCGTCAGTCAGTCCAGGTCTAAAAAGTTACAAGTACTAGGCGCACAAGGTGTCCGAATAATAAAACACCCCTGTAACTTGACGGATAAGTTTCGAATCGGAATGATAGCTATACCCCCATTCGAAAGCCCTTGAAACGGCCAGTTTGTAGCCATTTTCATAACCATGCTTTCACTCCACCTATGTATCTAATGAACGGCTAATTCCGGACATTTTGCTTGGAGCAATTGAAGAAAATTAGCTCGTATGCAACCTCGGAAAACCGGAAAATTTTACAAGATAGCTTATAAAATGGCGCATTTAAATAAAACACGGTTAAAAATATCGGAGCAAACTGGCCGTTTCCAGAGCTTTCAAATCGTGTAACTATCCTATATTTCTGCCTCGAGTTAGAGGGGGTGTTTTTTAGGAATCCCGTACGCCAACAAAAGGATGATGTTTCCAAAGGTTTCCGGCTTCGAAAGCGAAGCCACTTACTCATCATCAAGGCATTTTCCGCATCTGAATGTATTGAGACGGGCTGTATACCCATGAAGCCACATATATCCAAGCATTCCTGAAATTCGCGAAAACGTAGTTACAAGCTAAACAAGCTAAACCTGGGAAAAAGTGCAATTTCCAAGGATGTAATAATTAGTCCGGTTGAATGTGACGGTCGGCGCGACTAAAAAGTGCTAATTTTAACCTGAAGATAATTAATTCACCGTTATCGTAATAATTGGTGCAGGTCAATTTCTCGTTTGGAAATCGTGGCTGCCAATGAAATCTCGATTTCAGAACTCGCCCCGTCGAAAATACGATCGGATGAACCTTAAAAAGCTACGTCTCCTGCTCTCTCTCTCTCTCTCTCTCTCTCTCTCTCTCCCCTCTCTCTAACTGTCGCTGTCTCTCTCGCTCTCTCGCTCTCTTGCTCTCTGACTCTCACTTCACTTACCCTGACTAATCCCTGCGAAGTTCTCTTCCAAGCAATTCAGAAGCACTAACTTCGGTTTGAGGCAGAAAGCCTGCTTGATCCGCTTTTCGGAGAAGCATCACGATTGTCGTAAAATCGTATAAAATCTCGGTATTCAAGAATACATCAAGGAATTAAATATGAAATGTAATAAAGATATAGTAAATCAAGAACATAAATTACAAAGACGCTCTTTTTCAGTTCTGCAGTTTCACATTTTATGTGTTGACGCCAGGAGCGGAGGGCCAGAAGCGAAATTGAGTCGGCATGTTTTCAAAAAAAACGGAATTCGAAATGTCGAAAGTTTGCGATCGAGTAGTCCTCGGGCGATTTTATTCACGTAAATTTCGTGTGCTTTCGGGAGACGTAATCTTTTCCCATAAGTATAGAAATGCCTAGCAGCAGTAAGTGCTTTAAAAGTGTTTTCGGTGTAATTTAGCCAAGCCGAAAAATCGTTCAAAAAACCTGAGAAATTTTGAAATTCTTGTCAAAAATCGGAACTTTTATCCAACAAACTACATTTTTGTATGTATTTAATCAAAATTTGGAAAATTTTAAGGTAGAGGATTAGTAAAATACAGTTTAAAAACGCGGCCTCTGTTTATATTGGAAAAGCGAGAAGTCCCCCCCCGATAATGCCAAAGCACCAAAATTCGGTTTTTCGATTTTTTTGAACGTTTTTCTTCTATAATTTTGGTTTTCTAATAATTTTGGTTTTTTTTCGACATTATGAATTTCGAAATCCCGGCCGCGAATACTTTGAGCCTACCAGACACCACCCGGGTCTTCACAATGTTAGCGAACCGCATATCCAGGGGGACCACTTGGAGGTGAGAGCCACCCCCCGTTTTTTCGGTCTTGATTTTTGCTTTTTGGGGGTTTTGTATGAATGATACAAACCCGAAAAAAAACCACAGCAGAAGATTGAAAACTCCAAACCGCCTCGCTGGATTGGGCGAGATTACGTATGCCACTATGCGTAGAAAATGTATAGATAAAAAAAAAAGTAGATAAGTAGATAGTTTAAGATAAAAAAAAAAATTTGGTTTTGGTTTTATAAGTTTCATAAAATTAAAGTACATTTATTTTTTTATTTATGAACAGTTAGTTTTATATTTATAAGTTATTTTATAACAATTTTTAACAAAAGAACCATTATAGTTTAATTTATTTTAAACTATTGTACTTAGATAATACATAATCCGTATATTAATTTTAGATAATTGGATTATGGGAAATAACGTATGCCACTATGCTTCTTCAAAAAATGTATATGTATTCCAAAAAAAATAAAGTTGGTTTAAGTTTAAGTTTAAAGTCAAAAGTAAAATAATAATTAAAGTAAATCAAGTTAAAATTAAATTTAAATTTAAATCAAAATTTTTAACAAAGTAAATTAGAGTAAATTCAAGTAAAGGAGTTATTTGATAAAAATTTAAAAAATAAAGTACTACGCTTTAATATATTTCCAACAATAAGACCCAGCAATTACTGATGAAGCTCCCTTCTCGTCAGTTCTCTTCTGATTCGATCGATATAGACCCGATCGGACTCCTTCCAAATTTCTTTATACTCAGCTATTTCATCTTCCAAGAAGTTGTCATCTACCCACTCAATGTCTCCCGATCGGTGCCAAAGTATGAGCAGCTTCATAAATGGCCAATGATACGATGCCAACTTGTTCCGGATTTCTGGGTGATCCCAGAAATTATTCTGCTCCATGGAGTATGTTTTTCTCTCCACCAAATATGGTACGCCGTCTTCTAACCGGAAGCCATCACCCTGAGCGATCAATAGAATTTCCAATGGTTTTTCCAATAGACCATCCATCTTCATTTTGATGACATAAAAATCAGATCGGTGGATTTCATCTTCCGAAGCATATTTCTTTTTGCGATTCTCATCAATTCCACCCAGCAACTCTCCGGCTTTTCCGAAGCGATTTCGATGGACTTCTTCTTTTGCTGCCTCTTCCGGATACTCTTTTCCGCTATCACATTTGAATATTAGCTTTCCGCTCTCGTGTTCATCCAGGATTCTCCAACCATAGATTTCTTTGTCCAGGTATTTACCGTAGTTTCTTATAGCGGCCAAGTCCACGACCGCCCGGATGTGGCCACATTTTACTTTGAAATTTTCTGTTTTCCAGACTTCATCCAAAAACAAGCTGATATGATTTTCCATAAAGGGCTCCCTCTCAAAACTCTTTGGCAACTTATTGGCTTCGATATGAACATTTTTTCCAATAACATTAGACATTTCCTGCGGGGCTTTTACAGTACTATGCTGGGGTAATTCTCTTATCATAAACTTACAATCTTTATAGTTAGGAGATTTTCTATCGATGGAATACACATACAAAATCTGATAAGGGGTGATATTAAACATAGCTACATACGAAATTTCAACGCGCTGACGTCGATTCTGCCTTTTATACACGGAGATGCTGATAACGCATTTTTGGCGCCAGTAAAAACCAAAACGTTAGCGTGGAATGAACATAAAAACCGGGGAACCGCTTATCTAACCCATTGAGTGCGACGTTGCCGACGTTCAGACCAGGGAAATGTAGGCATTTGCAAGAAGGAATTTTTGCAAAATAGGCAAAACGCGAACACCAAGAAATTCGCCATCAAATAATGCCAAAACAACTTTTATTTTTCGAGAGAATATTTGAAAACGACAAAAAACGTTGAGTGATTTGCGCAGAAATAGGCAATAAACGCTTTTATAACTTTTGGCTGCGAGGAGAACTGCGAAGAGGCTTTTATGACTGTAGTGGATCGATTCAAAAAAATAAAGGTGAAATTTGTAAAATATGTAAAAAACGCCTTCTTTATTTTCGAGTGGATACGGTAGCGGACCGATTCAAAAAAATCAGAGTGAAATTTGCAAAACATGTAAAAAACTCTCTATTTATTTTCGAGGGGATACTGTAGCTGTGAGTGGGCGGTCACTTGTACTAAAAGTCACCTGTCCCCTAAAACTTTCTTATACCGTATTGCACCAAAATCTGTCATCTCTTTCATTCAAGACATTTCATCTGGCGTCAAAATTCATCTGTATTTCAACATTTTCGTTCCAAATGCCCATAATTTGGTGCAATACGGTATAAAAAATTCTTAGGACAGACGGCTTTTAGGACAGGTGACTTTTAGGACAGGTGTCTGGCAATCCGGAAACCATCCTGGACGCACGGAAACCATCCTGGACGCACGGAAACCATCCTGGACGCACGGAAACCATCCTGGACGCACGGAAACCATCCTGGACGCACGGAAACCATCCTGGACGCACGGAAACCATCCTGGACGCACGGAAACCATTGGACGCACGGAAACTATCCTGGACGCACGGAAACCATCCTGGACGCACGGAAACCATCCTGGACGCACGGAAACTATCCTGGACGCACGGAAACCATCCTGGACGCACGGAAATCATCCTGGACGCACGGAAACCATCCTGGACGCACGGAAACCATCCTGGAAGCACGGAAACCATCCTGGACGCACGGAAACCCTTCTGGACGCACGGAAACCATCCTGGACGCACGGAAACCATCCTGGACGCACGGAAACCTTCCTGGACGCACGGAAACCCTTCTGGACGCACGGAAACCATCCTGGACGCACGGAAACCATCCTGACGCACGGAAACCATCCTGGACGCACGGAAACCCTTCTGGACGCACGGAAACCCTTCTGGACGCACGGAAACCATCCTGGACGCACGGAAACCATCCTGGACGCACGGAAACCATCCTGGACGCACGGAAACCCTTCTGGACGCACGGAAACCATCCTGGACGCACGGAAACCATCCTGGACGCACGGAAACCCTTCTGGACGCACGGAAACCTCTGGACGCACGGAAACCCTTCTGCGCACGGAAACCATCCTGGACGACGGAAACCCTTCTGGACGCACGGAAACCCCTGGACGCACGGAAACCGCTTCTGGACGCACGGAAACCATCCTGGACCCCCGGAAACCATCCTGGACGCACGGAAACCATCCTGCCCACGGAAACCATCCTGGACGACGGAAACCCTTCTGACGCACGGAAACCCTTCTGGACGCACGGAAACCCTTCTGGACGCACGGAACCATCCTGGACGCACGGAAACCCTTCTGGACGCACGGAAACCATCCTGACGCACGAAACCATCCTGGACGCACGGAAACCTTCTGGACGCACGGAAACCATCTTGGACGCAGGGAAAACCCCTTCTGGACGCACGGAAACCATCCTGGACGCAAGGAAACCCTTCTGGACGCACGGAAACCATCCTGGACGCACGGAAACCCTTCTGAACGCACGGAAACCCTTCTGGACGCACGGAAACCCTCCTGGACGCACGGAAACCATCCTGGACGCACGGAAACCATCCTGGACGCACGGAAACCCTCCTGGACGCACCGAAACCATCCTGGACGCACCGAAACCCTCCTGGACGCACGGAAACCATCCTGGACGCACGGAAACCCTCCTGGACGCACGGAAACCATCCTGGACGCACGGAAACCATCCTGGATGCACGGAAACCCTTCTGGACGCACGGAAACCATCCTGGACGCACAGAAACCCTTCTGGACGCACGGAAACCATCCTGGACGCACGGAAACCATCCTGGACGCACGGAAACCATCCTGGACGCACGGAAACCCTTCTGGACGCACGGAAACCCTTCTGGACGCACGGAAACCCTTCTGGACGCACGGAAACCCTTCTGGACGCACGGAAACCATCCTGGACGCACGGAAACCATCCTGGACGCACGGAAACCCTTCTGGACGCACGGAAACCATCCTGGACGCACGGAAACCATCCTGGACGCACGGAAACCATCCTGGACGCACGGAAACCATCCTGGACGCACGGAAACCATCCTGGACGCACGGAAACCATCCTGGACGCACGGAAACCATCCTGGACGCACGGAAACCATCCTGGACGCACGGAAACCATCCTGGACGCACGGAAATTTTCTATTTCTTCCTTCCATTCATTCCTCTATCTATTTTCGAAGGGATACCGTAGCTGTGCCATCTCATAAAAATAAAAGTGAAATTTGCAAAATATGTAAAAAACGCTCTGTTTATTAAAAAAGTTGCAGTTAAAGGTACACCAAAGTCTCGTTGGTTTGGTTACCAGCCGTTAACCGTCCACAGGGTGCTAATGCGTTGGGGGCTGTCGAGATGGGTAGTGCGCTCCGCTTCAGTGACTGGGTTTTCAGCTTAAGCTTTGGCCTAACTTAGCTTTACTGACTTTCACTATGCTTAGCTTACAAGGCTTTGTTAGGCTTAGTCCTAAGCCCAAGCAGCCAACAGTAAAGTGTTTGTGGTCAGGATGGAAATTCGGTTCGGGACCAAGCCTTGCTTGTGTAAAATTTTGCGCTCGTTCCGGATCCGATTTACAAATCTGCAGAATAACCCGCATTCAAAAATTATAAAGCATTTAAGTGCGATTTTCGGCCTCCGGGAGGTGATTGGCCCCGTTAATTGTTGCTCAGGTTTGTACCTCTTACAAGGGAAGTGCACGACCAGCCCACGAGAAATCGACACGAGACATAGTCGATCTGATAGAATCGGATACGGGGACTCCGAATCTGTAATCAAAATTTGCTAAATAAAACGGAGAAAAAAGTTATGAAGCTTCAAAGTTGGCCAAATCGCCAAAAACCGTACCTTTAAGGGCCCGTAAAAACCGGTGGAACGAAATTGAGGAGAAAAGAATTAGTGCAGCTTGTTCAGCAGAAAAAACGCTTTCGAATGAGCTGTAATACGTAGCATTTGCAAACAATTCACTGAAAAAAGTTTTTTGGATTTACGGGCAAGGGTCGTTTTGGCCTGTCAAGTTCATAGAAGAGATTTTCGCGAAATTTACGGGAAATTAAAGTAAGATAGCCCGAAAGCGCTTTTTCCCGCTGAACAAGATGCACTAATGGGTTGTGGCAAATTTCATTCTGGGCCTTAAGGATTTAAAACTTTTGAAGCTTCTTTAACTTTTTTTTCTCCGTTTTATTTAGCAAATTCGATTACAGATTCGAATCCCCGTGACCGATTTTTATCAGATCCACTATGTCTCGTGTCGATTTCGTGCCCGGGCGCACTTCCCTTGTTAGCGGCGGGGGAAAGGAAAACACTTGAAGATTCAACTTCCATTTTCCATTTTTCCCGGGTCCCGAGACGAACGCAAAATTTTTACACCTTGCGAAGAAACGCTGAAGGGATGAGGAAGGAAATGTCGGGCTTTTGACGCGCTTCAAGAACGAGGAATTTCCGGGAGTTTTGTGTTGAAAAGTGCGGAGGTTTAGGGCTTTCCGTTTAGGTTTCGAGGCCCATTTTATGCGCTCTTTTTTCGGGGTGTCTGGGCGTTCGTTTTATCTGGATTCGTGAGTCCAAATGCGAGTTGTCCAAATCTAAGCTCTGCAAAGTAAATTCGATTAATGCACCGAATGTTTAGAAATAAAACCCCGGCTCTATTACCTGCGTTAATGCATTTGCTCACACAAAAAAAAACAGTTGTAAAATTTTTTAAGGCTTAACAGTAAGATTTTTGGGTTTGGGTTTATCAACGCATCTCTCTCTCACTTTTTCTCTCACTCTCTCTCTCTATCTCTCTCTCTCTATCTCTCTCTTTATCTCACTCTATATCTTTCTCTCTAGCTCTCTCCTTCTCTGTCTCTGTCTCGCTCTCGCTCTCGCTCTCTCGCTCTCTCTTCCAGGCGACCGATTTGCGACCCAGATTTCCCAAAAAAAGTTAGCCGACTCCATTTTTCGCTTTTATTCGGCTTTTTTGGGGTGACAGAGGTGCCCCCAGCTGTCACCGGGCATTTTCAATTTCGACGAGGAGGAGGAGGAGGAGGAGAGCAGGAGGGTTGACCACTCACTACTTCACACCCCTTGTTTTTCCGCTTTTAACATGGCATTAGCTTTCTCTGCGTCTCTCTCTCTCTTTTCCTCTTTCTCTTTCGCTTTCTTTCTCTCACTCGATCTCTTTCTCTCTCTCTGGCTTTCTCTCTCGCCCACCCACATCGAAAGACGTGCATTGCGGTATCTCCGTAGGTCTACTCCTGATGCGTCACCTTTATTTCTGGAAAACAAACAACTTAACCTCTTAGAATTCGATGCCTCTCATCGCGTGAGCGCCTTGCTCTTAATTCTCTGTAGTTTAGCGCTATCCCGGACCGCAAAAACCAAGACTTCCCGGCGTAATCGTTCGGCAGCTTCCCAATTGTCGTTCCGAATTGTCGTCAGCTGTCTCCGACCCTTTAAAAAGATGTTGAAGGCATTTCTATTGGTTCGTTTTGTTACGGATTTTGCCAGCAACACGCGACGCACACGCGCTGCCTCACCGCTATATAACTCCCGTACGAGTACCGGCTCGACGTGTGGGCTGGGCGTTGATTGTCGCCGTAGAAATCCATTGCTTGTTTGTCCCTTTAAACCGAACACTGACTTCTCATCGAAAAATCTGAGGCGTTCCCCCCTTGACGATCAAATTGCCGGCTGAAATTGTGGTCATTGCATGGCCCCAAAAACCTGAAAAACCTACGGAAATCAAATTCCCCAAGAGATCTTTGCACGTCTGCCCTCACCCACGTTCTGTCTCGCTGGAAATTTTGCTGTTTGTCGTAATTTTTAGTAGGTAATTTCAAGCTTGTTTCGACAGAACATACCGTATTTCCTGTATGACAGGGTCTCCTAATAAAAAAACTCCGCTCTAACTCGACGCAGAAGTATCGGATCGGAATGGTAGTTACACCATTCGAAAGCCGTTGAAACGGCCAGTTTGCAACAATCTTCAAAACCAGGTTTTGATTTGCGATCCCAAGACCCACTTGGAAAACGATTCCATCGAATTGGTTGAAAAATTTGTTACAATAACTAATTTGGGATGGGAATTATTTCTCCGAAGACTAGTTTTAACTAGGGTTAGTCGCAAAGGATCCGGTCTGCGGACGGTCCGCGATCCGGTCCGGTCCGGATCGATCAGTGGATCCGAGAATTACGGACCGGACCGACCTTAACTTTTAAGCCTTAACTTAACCGGACAGTTAAAACTTTTAACTAAAAAATAGCGTAGTAAAAACCGCTATTTATCTGAAATATTGGAATTTTTTAGTGTTAGCACAACCTGAAACGGAATTCGGTATTTTGGCCTTTTATTTCCTCGGCTTTTACTCAGGCTGATACTTTATTGATATTCTGCTGTTTTCTGCCGCAGTGATTGGATTTGGTGGCGTTGGTGCGGGTGAATTGTGGTCAATCATTGGATTCTCTTCTTATTTTCATATTTTTTTTCTGCGTGGGCTTAACATTCAATTTGTCGGTAGATTGCTTCGGAAATCACAAAAAGGACAGACTGGGGGTCGGGATTAAAATCACGCCCTCCTCTCCGATTTTCCATCTGATTTTTGTTGCCCTAGCCATTCCGGGCACTTCAATTTGCTCCAGATTCTCGCTATTTTTAAACCCGGAATAAAATTTTTCCTTCAATTATTTTATTGCCAGCTTTTAGTTGTTTTTAGACTATTTAGTTTTAAATTTTATAAATTATTAGATTAATGTTGTGCTACTGTTATTGTTACTGTTAAGTAATTAATTTCGGTTTATTTTTGTCATAAAAATCGATTCTCCGTTTTGCACTTGCCGCTCACTCGCTGGCCAAATTTTCAAGCAATTAATTTTTCTATTAGCGGCCAGGTGATATTCACGGAATTCCGGCTGACGTCTAGTGACCCCGCAGGGAATTCGGGATTTGCGTTACAGTTTGAGGAACTTTGCTTCCATTTCAGTCATTCAATTTCAATCATTGTATTTGGCATACCGTAGGGTACTGTAGGTCCAATAGGTGTGGTTTTTTAAGATGAAAGCAGCAGATTCGCTTTTTTATAGATACTCCACGCATCAATGGCACCTTACAAAGAAGATTTTTGCGTAGGAGGTCCAGAATTCCCCCGTATTTTTGTGCCTTTATTTGCGCTTTTTTGCAATTAGCTATTCTGGAATTGTGTGAGAATCGAAAAGAATCTGGAATAGAAGATAGACGGGGGGATGCCGACGTGGCGGGGGTCGGGATGAATTATTGAGCTTCTCCCTCCAACCAGTCAGAAGCCGACGGCAGGGAGGGGTGATGGCATTTCATTCATTCTTTGCCTCTAGCTTGTTCGAGCATATTTTGACTTTAAGGTTATATGACTTCGATGGTCTGATTTTTACTTCTATTACCATTATTTCGCCATTTTTCCACATTCTAAAGGGACCGGGAAGCCAGGAAATTTCGATCTGACGTGTAATCTGACGATTGGCACCTTTCCAGCTTCGAAAAATACAATTTTCGGAAAATTGCCATTAAAATGTAACTTTCTCTAGCTGGTATTTAGATATTTACATTCTTTTTCTCAGTTTCAAAGCTTTTAGTTTGTTAGTTTTAGTTTTACTTTGTAAAGTTTAAGCAGTCTTAATTATCCGCGTATAATTAGCTTTTTCATTTCTAAAGATTCCAAAAATTTGGAGATCTAGCAGAGATTGTTTGTGGAAAACTGGCGCGATCTCGGTAAAACCTGGATCCCTGATTTTTTCATTCTGTCTCTCGTTCGCTCGCTCGCTTTCTCTCTCTATCTCCTTCTCCTCTCCTCTCGCTCGTTTTTCTGATAATTTTATTTCTCCGTAAATTTTTCAGGATGTTGTGCCGTCTCTCTCCCTTCTCTGCCTATTCATTCTCATTCTCGGTCAAACGGACGCCTTCCGTGCCGGATACGGTCGCCCCATCTACGGTATCTTTGCGATTTTAATTTTTGAATCCACAGTTTTAGAAAATTTTAATTTTAAAGAATTAATTTTTTTACTTAGGCAAAATAAATCAAGCTACGTATGCGAGTTTATTTTCAATATCAAAAGCTGAGAATTCTTGCAACACTCAAAAAATTATATTTTAGCTTTCATTAAAAAATTCGCAGCTCGCTTAAATTTTTTAAATGTTCTGGGGTGTATTTTGCCAGATACAGTTTAAATTAAAAAATCTTTTTATGTGATGCTACCGTCGCTGATTTTGAAATTTAAGTATTTTAGCTTTCTAAAAATATTTAATATTACCTTAACCAATTTTGCCTGGTTCAGTTACATTTTTTTGGAATGATTTGCCATAAGAAAAATCCGCAACGCGCCGCCACGCCCGAAATAGCTTGATTTTTGTTTGATTTGCATATTTGCTTAATTTTATTATTATTTTATTATTTTGCTTGGTGCAGTGGAGGAGGCTGGGCGATCGGGAATGATGAGATTCAATGGACCCATGGCCGAGGAACTGCCAATCCCAGACGCACCATGGAGGGATCAGAAAGTCACTGATGCACCATGGCAAAACGAGAAAGCAGAGAGGGAGGAGAGTGCAGAGACACAGCCAGAGACGCAGAGACGCCGAGGAATGCTGCCTGTATCGCTTGGGATTCCGTTGGATATGTTTGGGACATTGCATGCGGCCGCCAGGAAACTCAACAGAGGAGCCCCACTCAATCCACGCCTATTTACGGTATTTTGGAGCAAGAGATTTTTCTCAGAACTGCATGATCGAATTTATTTATTTACTTTCTTTCTAGCTTTTCCGTGCTTTCTAAATAATTTTTCTGTTATTTTCATGACTGAAAGTTGCCATTTTTCATTTTTTTGCACCAATTAGAATTTTTCCATTTTTCCTTCTAAGAAAAAAATTTAAATATATTTCACAACTAGCAAACCAGTTTTTAAAATTCAAGAAATCAATTTTTTGTGATCTGTATTTTTAGTCTCTACTCCCCCATTATCGATCCAAAAACGAGTAAAAACCTGTTTTAAAGGCCCCCGCAATTCTGAAAATCGACCCTCTGGTTCGACTAGGTCTAGACAGCTAGGCTACGCGCCAAATGACACTTTTAAGCACCAAGCGCATCGCCAAAATGAGCCTGAGGAGCTGGTTTGGAGCACCGCGTAGCTGTTTTGACCAGCATAATTTAGCTGTCGGGTCTAGGGTCAACGGCGATTCTCAGGCTTCACGGTGCTTTAAAGCCCTTAAAGTGCAAAAAAAACAGGTGAAGTTGTAAACCAATTTTTAGTACTTTTTTGGCTCCATAGCGCTATTTTTTATTTGTTTGCCTGCCGTCACTATCCCTTTAAAATGCCCCAGAAGTCAAAATTCCATTCTTTTCCAAATTTTTGGCATGGCTTACGGCACGTCTCTTTTTTCAGCTTCCTCGTCTCGTGAGAATCTGCTCCTTCTCCTTGTCTTTCCTATTGTCTCGACACACTAAAGATGCAGAATTTCCCAGAGCCTCACCGAGATCGCTTTTTTCAGCGCCAATCGCCCGTGAGATGGGAGACTTCGATCCGTCGGACGGGCTGAGGAAATATGAGGCGCTGATCGGAAAGGGGATGAGGATGGGCAAATGATCATTTACAGCTACAAGATCGATCTGTCATTTTTGGGACGTATAAATGGAGTGTTAATAGCGTTTTATACCTTGAAAATTACGAAAAAGGAAAAAATGCAAAAAGTCACACACAAAACGCGAATGGCGGAACCTAAAAGTTCGATGGTTCCTAAATGATCTCAGCTTGCTTGCCTCGAGTTAAACTGTTTAAAACCACCGATTCTAACCTAGAAGTTTGTTAACTTTTGCCAAGATTTAAAATTGCACGAATTACAAAAATTCAGCCTGAAAAACGTGCCAAACATCAATTTTACTTCGAGAAAAGCGCGGGCAAGTTCCTAAAGGTTTTCTACCAACCTTCCGCGGCCACGAATTTACATAGCCAGAGTGATTTCCCAAATGTTCTTTGCTAGCCTGCCCGGAAATTTGTGAGAGGTCGAAGCCATTCCCAAAGCGCTGTTAGCTTACTCCCGAAATTGCCAACCAGGGAATGTTGGTTTTTGGTAAAAAGCCAAGCTAAACTGCTCCGCGATTGCCGTTTTCCCTTTTTTTAAGCTTTCCCTAAGAATCTTTGCTAGCCTGCCCTCAAGTTTTGGATTTTTCAGAATTTCTGAAACGTTCTTTGCTCGCTACCCTGACCCGGAAATAAAATTTGCAAAATCGATTCATGACTGGTTTCCGATTGCCTGTAATCGAATCAAAAAAACCCTCCGGCGCCGTAAAAATAGCAAAAACGAGAACAAAGATGAGGAGACCAGGTTCTGCCGACTGTTCAGCACCGCAAAATTAAGGGCTTTCGAAAATGCGTGGTGTCCCTTGGGGGGAAGAGGAGACACATTTAGGGGATGGAGCAGCAGATGAAGGGAGAAAAGCGGTAATTGGTAGGTGTACAGCACAGAGAGGGGGCTGAAACGATTTTTTTTGATGGATTTGTTAATTGTCTACAGCGCGAATTCTACTCATTTTGTGATACTTATTCCGGTTGCATCGTTTTAGTTTTAAATTTCTAAACAGCTAATTTTTCTCACTCGCGCTTCTCTCTCTGACTCTCTCTCTCTCTTTCCGAGAGAATCTCTGCTAGATTGCCGCATCTAATCAAATTTTTCTACGGTCTGTAGAGTTCAAAATTTTCCACAGAACCTCTGATAGTTTTTTAGGTCTTCATGGTTCCCAAATTTCGGCCAAGCATAGTTCGGCTTCACGATTTCTGCGTTCCTTCAGTTTTCAAAATTTCCCCAACGGTTCTCTGCTAGTTAACTGATTTTTTCCGAGCTCTAAAACTTAGAAATTTCTTGGGAGTTCTTTCTCGGCTTATCCGTACTCTTTTATAGTCAGGCTGACAGGGAGGGAGAGAGAGAGACAGAGTAAGAGAGAGAGAGAGAGAGAGAGAGAGAGACAAAGAAAGACTGAGAGAAAGGACGAATTACTTCACCCCTTCGTAATTTCCACCTGCTCCTGAAAAAAGGAAAGTTCGTGACCCGGCCCTACCGAGTAGACGGTCCAATTTTTGGTGTTGCATTTCCGCGTCATACCATACCGTAATTCCATCATTTTTCATATTACTTGGCCATTATTTTCTTATAATTTTTATTTTAGCATTTTTAAATTTTTAATAAACACCAGGGTTGAAAAGCCGCTTCGCGACTTTTCTACCCTGGCCCCGTGTGATCCGATGATATTCTTCACTTTGCATAATTCTCACGATTTTCGTTCACAAAAATGAGAAACGCTACTTCTCTTCCCTTATATAGGCTACCGCAACTTCCGGCGTATGCTAATTGTTTCCTAACAAAGAGGCTGGCCGATTTTCAACAAAAACTTAATGTTAACGTCGAAAACATATAATTTTCAAAATTTTGATAGGCGTGCAGTCATCGCCGACCATTACGCTCCTAAGACTATCAAACATGCCTTTAACTCCTCCCCTTATTAAGATACTACTGGAACAACCTGACGGAAGTTGCATGCAAAGTGGCACGGACACACACAACAACGACTACTATTTTTATATATAGTAGGATTTTTTAAATTGCTGTGACATAAATCTTCCGTTTCAGGTTTAAGTCTACGGTATGTTTACCGTAATCCCCGTACACGGCGGACAAATAGCCGTCCATTTCGAGTCGCCATTCGTTTTGATGGCCGTGCTGAAATGCGTGGGGGCTGGGATGACAATACTTCTCGTCACCCATTGGACACGCGTCTTTTGCACATCACATGTAAGTCGTGGCGCAAAAAACCAGCCGCTTATAGCATAAAGGTCGGGCATGGCTACAAACTGCTGGCTGCGACGAACGGCACGCTCCTTCTGGCGTATCGATTTGGCCGTTTGGGCTGCCGACGGCATTGTCCCCATCAACATTCGCTAGGAAATCCATAGCCAAAATCCATTTCCGATAAGCGGAGCATTGGCGTGCGCGGTGCGGGTCGCGGCATAGCCAAATGAATCAATGATCGGGAAAATTCATCGCTTTAATTTTGTTTGCAGGTCTGCCACCCGAATCAAACGCTCGTTTCGAGCATCACCAGCAACTACCCCGCATTTTTTGCTCAATTTTTTGTCAGCCTTCAGGAGATTGGGCTGATTCGATGTGCCGGTAAGGAAGAGCAGAATTTAAAAGAGCTGGGCAAGCTGGCAGAGATCTTTGGGAAAAGTGAGACTGGCAGACTATGCAACAACAAGTTCGTGGCTGCGTCAGGCATGCTAGCAGAGATTCTTGGCGGAAATATGGCTAGACCAATATCTCGAACAGACTAGCAGTGATTCTTGTGGAAAAAAGGCGTCCGGCAGCTAGGGGATCCTTTGCGGTACTAAAAACCTCTTTCCAAAATCTGAGACAATGTCTGATATTTGCAGCAGAGATTTTTGCGGAACCTGGGTTTCCTCAGCAATTTTGCTAGCTTGCCCGGAATTGTCTAATTTCGTCTATCAAAGTTCCCTGCTAGTTTACCCTAAAATATTCATCTGATGACATTCCTCAAGAATCTCTGCTAGCCTGCCTAACGCTTTAGTAATTTTGCTATCGCCAGAATCTATGCTAGATGCCCTGGATCCTGCGACCTTAAAAATGCTTTATTTAGAAAAAATAGCATAATTTCGATTCCAGTACCAGCCACCGATGACGGTATCTTCATGGCCTATAATTGGCTGAGAACATGGGGAATTTATTCGACATTTTTTACAATATTTACATCACCTGTCGAGAGAGTATTTTCATTGATATATTTGAGGGATTATGAGAAGAGGGCGAGGATTCATATCGGGATATCATTGGTTATTTTGAACGGGATATTATCGACAATAGCCATGTTTTATACGGTTTATGGTAAGTGAGCGAGAGAGAGAGAGAGAGAGAGAGAGAGAGAGAGAGAGAGAGAAGAGAAAGAAGAGAGAGAGAAAGAGAGAGCGAGAGAGAGAGAGAGAGAGAGAGAGAGAGAGAGAGAGAGAAAGAGAGAGAGAGAAAGAGGGGAGAGAGTGAGAGAGAAGAAGAGGAGAGAGTGAGGAGAGTGAGAGAGAGATAGAAAAGGGAGAGAGAGAAAGTGGGAGAGAGTCAAGAGATAACGAGAGAAAAGAGGAGAGAGACAGAGATGGAGAGAGAAAGAGAGAAAATAAATTTCGTTATTTTTCAGAATGGGGTCACATGCTCTACCTGCTCGCTTTTATGATTTTTGTCAATTTCCTCTCATCCCTGGTGAGTTTTTGGAATTTTCCTTTGGAGACCTAACTCATCCCCAATACAGGACCTTTTTCACCTGTTTTCCAGCTCTACAAATACGTCTTAACCGTCACGGAACGACAACACGACCAGCTCTTCAAGCCGAATCTCGTCTCTGTCTATTCCCTCAGCGAAAGATATCAAATTATCGAGAATTTTCGCATTATTTTGGTGGGTTTTGCTCCAAATTTTCTATAAAAACTGAAGAGCTGGTCGATTTTGTGTCAGGACATTAAGAGATATACATTTTCGGCTCGTTTTTCACCTTTTTGGATCGGAAATGTTAATGCGCCTTTTTCGATTACGACAACTATTGCGTCGAAATATCTGCAACTCTCGATTTTTCAGCTCTATAAATTGCTCTTCGCCCCGTCCCTCATCCTGAATATGATCTTCTTGGTCGTCTTCTCTGTACCGTTAGTATATTCATTAAATGATTATGACTTTGATTGGTGGCGAGCGCTCTTTTCCACCGTATGCAATTAGTAAGTTCCTAAAACTTTTTATTGTATAAACAATAAAACACCCAAAAATGAACAGTTTTCCGCGGTTTCGAAGGTTCCAAAAAAATGTGCTCACTTTTCTCGTGTTTCTGTGTTAATTTATACTAAAATTTTCGAGATAAACCCTATAATTTTCCAGCTATTCCGTGCCGGTACTCCTTCTTCCATTCTTCTGGCGATCCGAGTGGCGCCGAATTTTGAGAGGTACGCACGCCCTTCGGAAGCTTGAAAGTAGTTTCGATTTTCAGAAAAAGTCCCCTTCTGCCGAGCGAACACTCGACCATTACCTTACGAAAATGACCCGCGAAAGGGAAACGACCAAACAAATGCCTATTTTAATATGCTACGAACACAGTGGAAATAAATCGACCGTAGAGACCGTATGACTTACTGTACTACAGGGTGCGTCAAAAAAGTGAATTTTGGGTCAAAATATCTCGCTGGGGGAAGCGAATCAGACCTCTGGTTACCTTGGCAGAATGCTTTAAAACAGTCAAACGAAACCATAGCTGATTATTTCTGCAGTGACACGGTAATAATCTTGAAATTTATGCAAGAAGCAAAATCGAGGCAAAGGATCACCGGCAATTTGCCAGTTTGGATGATCGTGGTGGCTTCAGGATTTAGTCGTTTTTCCTTTTCTTTTCAGTAATAATTTGGAGATCCTGGTGGCCATATCGCCAATTTCTGTAAAGCGGAATCCATGATTAGCAGAGACCTGAGTTGAATTAGAGAATTAGCGGTAATACAAAGCACAAAATCTTACTAGTCTGGCCAAGAGCAATTGTTGAAGTTTTAGCGTGCCAATTATATCTTGTTCTTTGTATACGGACACATAATCTGGCTCATCGGCGAGGACACGGCGGCATATATCAGAGAGTAATGCCTGCAACATTAAATATAACTATTTTAACTTGATGCTATTGGATTTTGTCTGTTTGAAAATTCTTGAACCTTGAATCGATATTTTGCCAAAAATTTTTGAAAAGATGTACGACTAGGAATATGAAAATGCTGTCTAGAAAATAGTCACTCTAATTCACTAGAAAATTGGATCCGAATCTGGGCGTGCTTGCTCACAATTTTCTCCAAATCCCTGATCATCGTCTGTCCCAATTCGCCAATATATTCGGCCCCTAACGTGTAATCCGCTTTCAGCATTTCCAGCATGCACGATCTATATGATTTCTCAACTAAGGAAATTAACTTTGGTTTTATAAAACCCCTTAAAAATTTAAAAATTAATCATAAAATTTTGTCTTAGTTTTTTGTCTAAATTTTTCATTTCGCCAAACCAATTTTTTGCCGAACGGCAAATGGTTATGGAGTTTTGTATTTTCTATAAAAAAAGCACCGGATTAACGATGCAAATTTGCCCCCCCCCCCGTTAACAGAAAAGAGCCCACTTTTCGTTGCCCATCGGCGCGAAATAGGCCATCCGGGGCGTCATATCGGAGCGTCTCGGACCAGCATCGGTAGCAAACGCTAAAGGTGCAAAGTGGAAAGGCTGAACCTCTAGACGACGTACACCATGCCTTGAACCCTTCATCCCGTATATCGTCACCGTTGTCCCCAGTTAATAACGTCGCGGGTAAAGAAAAATTTGAGAGTCCCGGCGTTGACTTCATGAAGACGTAACCTGAACAAAAAAAACGGCGAGGAAAACTTTTAATGCCGATGTGCCGCCTTTATTATTATCGAAATTTAATATAGTATTTGAATTGCTTTTTGATAAAATTTATCCAGATTTAAAATGGAAAAGCTATTTTGAAATCTGAAAATAAACTGGAAATTTGACCTTTTTTGTATAGTGAAACCAAAATTCGTAAAGTTTTTGCGCTTAGCCCAGTTGATATTACAATTTAACTTCTTGCAAAATGAAGATGTGATAAAGTAACTTGGAAAACCACTTAATCGTTAATTTTTATTGGAATATTGTTTATTGTCTTGAAAAAGTGTGAAATTCCTCCATTTCTATAAAAAATGAAAAATCCACAGGAAGAACAATTGAAAGACTTGAAGACTTACTGTTTTTGTAATGTTCATAATCATCAGCCTCTTCTTTTTTGAGATTATTTCGTACCGCGTAAAAATCAAACCAGAGAAGCAATGAGGAGATAAATATGTGCCGTTGCCAGGTTATCGGCTCACATTCGAGCAGCCGGTTGAAGATCTAAATATTCCGGTTTTTTGCGATTTATGCGATTTTTGCGATTGTTTTCAGCGGTATCTTGAAAACTATCACCTGGAACATTTCGGCAGGGGATAAATGATGGCAGGCAAAGCTCAGACTCATCTCGTTCGTGGCCAACGCTTTCAAGAAAAACTTATTCATTTCACGAAGCATATCCTAAAAATGTAAAAAACATAAACAGGTTTTATACTATTTTTGACAGTTTCCGATGTATTACTAAAAAGTTATCAAAGCATTTTTAGAAACTTAATTTTTTTAGAATTTTTGCTATGATCCATTTTCACATGAATTCTTGACCAGACCATATGAATCTCAGCAAGAAAATCTAAGTTTATACCTCGTAAACTCCGCTCCTCTGGACACTTCTCGTCAAGAATCCCTCATCGATACGTTGGCTCATTTTTGAGATTCCAATGTTCAAAGTGTTTGTAAAGTTGCGGACGTAGGGATTGGTAGAACCCTGAAGAAGTTTTTGTCTTTTCTGCGTTTCGCGTTTTTAGCGTTCGAGGCATTGGTAAAGTTAAAGGGATACCGACGGCATGGGTCGATCACCCCAGATCGGCTCCTTGGCACGTAGCCAACAGGGCAAAGAACGCGCCAAGGGGCGAGACGCAGTGACATTTTCCTTCGCCCGCGTCACCGATTACTTATTCCGTCGTTATCCCTTTTAAAAAATTTGCCTACCGCCATGTGAGACAAAGTTGTTGCGGCGATCAATTGAGCAATTGCAGCGCTGTCCTGCAGATAATCTTTGAAGGCTGCCGAAACTTCGGACATATTCTCCGCAGGCCATTGCTTTTCGAGTAGGTGATCCAAAACGAGGGCGCCGGGCGAGGGTATTTCTAAAACGTGTAGTAAATGTCTTTTTGAACAAAAGATGTGTCAGACTCCGACGTTAATTAAAAATAATGAAAATAAAGAAATGAATTCTCATCGTCGGGGGTCGAAACTCTGCTGAAAATGGGTACTTTTGGGTGATATAGGGATGTTTCGAAGCCGGTTAAAGCCCACCTGGTGTGGAATTATTGCCTACCTTATTGCGAAGCCGTTTCAAAAATCGGATAACGACTATTTTGAACAAAATTAAAGATATGTATAAAAGGAAGAAGGTCGCCATTGCCCGGTTGAAACTTACCAAATAGCGACTTTGATATGGCATACGTCAGCGGAACCAATATCAACCACTTCAAAATCCGATGCATCTAAGAAATTATACGGTGTGACCCGGCCGCAACGACCTACAGAAATATAGATTTTTTTATGTTGGAGAGGGTCTGACCTAGAGTGATAAACAATGGAGGCTATCTCAAGATGTCATGGGATCAAGATCATATCTGATCATCTCTTGTCAGGGGATTGATCTGTTATTTTCAAAGGTTTTCGCAGCTGTTCCGCGACGCTACAGAAAACGTCCTTTTTCCCAAAAACTAAAGCTCTGTGGCAAAAACTGATTGCAGATTCGGAATCAGCAAATGGTCGGGGGGAGGGGAGGGAGGGGGACAAATGTCGTGGCACCAAAAACGGGGGTCCATCGAAGCCCTTCGGAGTTTCCCATGGATTAAAAGGCCGTGTTTGCGAGGACCCGAACAAGGCTTGGCACAGTTTTTCGACCCTGTTTTTTTTTGACGCCATCTGAAAGAGCATGGTCGAATTAGTAGGGTGGGATAATTTTTAAAGTTTAAAAAAGTTTAATTTTGGGGTTAAAATGGGGCTCAAAGTCGCCGACACCGAAAAATTATCTCGAAAACTACTGAACCGATTTTACTGAAAACTAGATCGGTTGTACGGACAGATCGATTCGGTCGTGTTGTTCTAATAAGGGCTAATAAGGACCAGGTTTTACTGGGGCCCCCAAAAACACGAGAAAATACTCGCTGATACAGAATGAGCTCCGGGCTTGCAATTGATTATGCTTTCACGGATAATCCAGCCAAAATGTTGTCGAGCTGCCATTTTGCTAGAAATATCAGCCTGGCTGAAGGGATGATGAGATATGATCGTGATCCAATCATATCAGACCAGCCTTTATGATTTATCTTATTAGGTCAGACCGTCGCCCGAAAAAAATTAACGTGAGCCGTATCGGAAAGGCCTAGGCGCGCATAATTCCTTAGAATGCATCGGATTTTGTACGGGTTGGTGGCATTTGTTCCCCTGGTCTATGCAATAGCGAAACCGTTATTTGGTAAGTTTCAGTCGCGGGATAACCAACGTCTGTCTTCTAAATGCTCTTCAAAAGCCTCGATAAGCCGGGCTGGTACCAAAGTTCGAAATACCCCCCATAAAAGTGTCTATACCCCCTGTAAATCATCTATGACCCCCATAGATACCCCTATAGATCGATTAGACGAAAATTCCGTGAGTTTGAACTTTTTATTCTAAAATGCTTATTCGCCAAGCAAAAAATCCGAAATAAGTTTTTTCGGAGAGAAGAAAGTCTTCTCTATCCGACTAAGCATCGAACGTGCCGCTGGCAGCAAAGCCTTTCGGAAAAACTCGTCGAAACTTTGGCAAAAAATTTATACCCCCTATAAATCTTGTATTACCCCTGTAAGAAATTTTTATGGGGGTCATAAATGAAATTTATGGGGGTTAAACCGACCTCCAAAACGCGGACGGTTATGGTGGGTAAATCTGGTAAAATTTTAAAAAATCATTAAAAAATTATTCATTTTTTCTGGGTTTCGAGCGTCATAGGGTCAAATTAGGTAAGGATGAGCAATAAGTTGACATGGGCGCGGTTATTCGAGTAGCGCGTAATTTTTTTAGTTATCGAGCCACAAAGATTTGGTCACCCCCATAAATGATTTAAGTCATGTTTCTTTCATATAAATGGTTTTACAGGGGGTATACACGTCGTCCATTGAACTCGCCTTGGTATTTTTCGAACTTTTTTGAGTTTGGCCTTTGTGTGACTAGTTTTCTGGTACAATTAAACGAGCCCGTTCTCAGAGTCTTCATGATATTGTCTCAAGCATGAAAACTTGTAACAGATGCTCAAATTTTCCAAATTTTAAAAAGTGCTTAAATAATGTTTTATGCGTTAAATCAATTTCAATTGTGCTGAAAACAACCATAGCAAATGTTTCAGCACAGTTTCTGGCTCAATCTCGCGCGCAAGGACAAGGGTGCATCTTCCCTGGTGCTCCGCCCGCGCCACGACCCATTTATGGGGGGTATAAAAGGATCTATAGGGGGTATAAATGCATTTTTCCACTGAAAACCTCATTTATAGGGGGTATAGATTGATCTACAGGGGGTATATCTGCATTTTTTTGAGTGAAAACCCCATTTATGGGGGGTAAAAACTCAATTATAGGGGTCATAAATATTTTTATGACCCCCCATAAATTTTGTTTATACCCCCTATAAATTTTGGGGTCATAAATCTACTTTGGTACCAGCCCCGTTTTTTAAAAGGGTTTCCAAGTCAGTGCAAAATTCTGCGCTAGTTAGACCCTGGGCCGTATCGAAAAACGCTAGTACTACTAGAAAAGACTATGTTAAAGCAAAATTTATCAATTTTAACTTGTGCTAAGTAGCGTCGGCAAAAATATTTTACCTTTCAGACTTACACAGGTTGTCAAGTTTTTAGAAGCACCCCCACCCGGTGCCATCGTTTTGGATCACCTACTCGAAAAGCAATGGCCAGCGGAGAATATGTCCGTCGTTTCGGCAGCCTTCAAAGATTATCTTCGGGACAGTGCTGCTATTGCTGACTTGATTGTGGCGACAAATTTTTCTGGCATTACGGTGAACAAATTTAAAAACGTCAAACACTCAGTCGATGAGTTTTTCGAAAACAACGAAAATTAAAAATCTCCCAGGATTCTACCCAACCTCATGTCCGCAATTTTAAAACTTCTTTGCGCGCCGGAATCTCAAAAATGGGACAACGTATCGATGAGGCGTTTCTGACCAGGAGCGTTCAAAGGAGTGGACTATACAAGGTAATTTTAGATTATATTGCTTATATAGGTTGATGTATCACAGGTCCGTGCATCCACCCAAATTCCGTGCGGATTCCACCTGGAATTCGGGTGGAACGCATGGAAATTGGGTGGAAATCGGGTGGTCGCAGTGGAAATGGAGTGGAAACGCGACGCGACGCGACCACCATGCGACGCGGCTATTGGAAATCGAGTGGAAACCGAGTGGCTCCACTGGTTTCCCCTCGATTCCTGCGTCCACCGGAATCACTCAATTTCCATGCGGAATCCACGCGCGTCCGCTAGTGGAATTCCCCTCGATCCCCTCCGGGATTTCGAATGGATTTCGGGTGGATGCACTTACCTGTGATTATACATATGAATTTTGGCGACCTTCATTTGAGGTATCAAATTTTTGAACACGGGGTTCCGGTCTTTCTGTTCCCGATGAAGCCAAATACCCCAATTTCGACTCGTTTAATAGCGTTATGCAGTATGTATAAAAACAATCATAACGGTATAAAAATTTGCGACGATTGGTTTGGTCAAAATGTATGAAAAATGAAAAATAGCAACGATGACAAAAAAATTGGTTATGCAAGAATCAACTATATTAATTTTGTTGTGGTCTCTGCGTGTTCCATGCCGAATTCAACTCGATGGGGGACGGAGCTAGAGCTTAGGTCTCTTCGGATTCGGATAGAGCGCGGTCAGAAACCCCCCAAACAGATCAAGATCACAATTTAAAAACTTCATTTTCATATTTAAAAAGCGATTTTAGTAATTTGGTAGACAACGGCTTTTTGCACGATTTCGGCCATAGTGGGCCAGGGGGCGCGCTTTTCGGCGAGGGGAGGGAGCGGAGGGGGTAGCCCAAAGGCTGCTAATTTGATAATACTTACCTTAGTAACCAGGAACTGCTAAAAACACGCTAAAACGGTTTAAAACTACTGACAATGGTTTTTTACAATTTCAGGATATGCTTCGCAAAATGAATAAATTCTTCTCAAAAGCCTTGGCCACAAACGAGATGGGTCTGAGCTTTGCCTGCCATCATTTATCCCCTGCCGAAATGTTCCAGGTGCTACATTTAAAAAACACCAAATCTAAAAAACACGAACTAATAACACGAGAATATTTTAGATCTTCAACCGGTTGCTCGAATGTGAGCCGATAACCTGGAAACGTCACCTATTTATCTCCTCATTGCTTTTCTGGTTTGAATTTTTTCCGGTTCGGAATAATTTCAAAAAAGAGGAGGCTGATGATTATAAACATTACAAAGATAGTGAGTCATGAAAAAATGCAGAAAACTGAAAAAAAACTGCTGCAGAAAATAGGAAAAACAATTTTTCGACCAAATTTCCAATGTTTTTGGCACTTTTCGAGCTTCTAAATAATTGTTCCACTTGAAAAATAGCTCAATTTTATCAGACACATGCCTAAAAAACCAAAGAATTGATAAGGCAGCCTATATGAAAGTGGAGATCACAGAAACGGAAAACTCGCAATATAAAAATTATTAGAGATTTTCCCTCAACGAAACAATTTGTTTTCAGATTACGTCTTCATGAAGTCAACGCCAGGACTTTCAAATTTTTCGATTCCTGCGACATTATTAACTGCGCTCAACAATGATATACGGGATGAAGGTCTTCGGGCATGGCGTACGACGCCTAAAAAATCGGTTTTTCAATTTCCACCTCCAGTATTTGCGACCGATGCTGGTCCGAGACGCTCCGATATGACGCCACGGATGGCCTATTTTGCACCGATGAGCAACGAAAAGTGGGCTCTTTTCTGTTAACGGGGGGGACAGGCAGAATTTAGCTTTGAATCCCGTTGTTTTCATAAAATTTTACCTTTTGTACAAAATACAAAACTCCATAAAAATTTTGATTTTCGGTAAAAATTTGGTTTTTGGTGGAAAATGACCAAAACTTATGAAATTTTCTAACAAATCCTAAAGCGTTTATTATGATTTCTTAGTTATGAAAACATTTAAATATACCATATTTATGAAAAGTAGTTATCCAAACCTAAATTAATTTGGTTAGACCGAAAGTGCCAAACACCAGATAATGAAAAAAGTATCTAGATGTATGCTGGAAATGCTGAAAGCAAATTACACGTTACGGGCCGAATATATTGGCGAATTGGGACAGACGATGATCAGGGATTTGGAGAGAATTGTGAGCAATCAACGCGAGATCCAACCTCTTTCTTCGGATCCGATTTTCTAGTGAATGAGAGTGTCTCTTCCTGGACTTTATTTTCATATTCCTAGACGTACATCTTTTCAAAAGGCAAAATATCGAGTCAAGGTTCAAGAATTTTCAAAAAAAAAAACAAAAGCCAAACACATCAAGTTAAAATACAGAGTGTCCCAAAAAACACCCCCTCTAGCGGTCCGGAGAAAGCTCGGATTCGGATGATTCCTACATTACTCGAAAGCCCTTGAAAAGATGAGAAAATAAGCGGGTTTCGTTTCTTCAATTAATTAGCATTTTCTGGATATTCAAGAATTTGCTAAAAAAACGCGTGTTTTTACTTTGCCCTATTGCAGTTAACATGCGGATGTCGCATAAATCAACCCGTTTCACATTTTTTAGTCATGAAATGCACAATTAAATCACCTGATCTAGAAAATGAAAAGTCTTGGTCTTCTCGCCATTTCGTGAGTTTTCGATAGATGCGTAAATAGTAAAAATCGGACTCGACTCCTTAAGAATGTTTTCCGGACTCAAATTAATAAAATAAACATCGATTTAAGTAATTTTTACAACGCAAAATTACCCCAGATGGTAAGCGAAACTTGGGATTCACAGCCGGAAGTCGATGCAAATTGATGCAAAGTCCAAAAAGATGTTTAGAAAAAAATAAAACCAAACCAAAACTAAACCGAAAAAAATGTTTAGATTTGCGGGAAAAACAGTATTTTCGTTATAACTTTAGAACAACTGTAGCTACAGTGCTATAAGTCAGGACTGTTGTTATTTAGAGTATGATACACCTTTCGTAATTTGGGACCGATTGGATGTAACCCGGCGAAATGCCAGAAGGTCGTTTTTTGAGACACCTTGTAGTTAATTTAATTTTGCAGGCATTACTCTCTGATATTTGTCGCCGTGTCCTCGCCGATGAGCCAGATTATGTGTCCGTATACAAAGAACAAGATATCGTCGGCACTTCTGAAAAACTTCAACAATTGCTCTTGGCCAGACTAGTAAGATTTTCTTGACAACTCACCTGTCTGCTAATTATGAATTCCGCTTTACAGAAATATGCAATATGGCCACCAGGATCGCCGAATTATTACTGAATGAAATATGACTAGGGCCGAGGTCCCTGTATGCCTGGGGCTCGCTAGCCAAAATTCTACAATCCCTTTCCCCACGCCTTACATTTTTCACAAATTTTAATAACTCTGAAGATGCCAAGGCCGCCTACGATAAGTTAGACCTATTCGCATCACTCCTAACAATTTCGCTTATTTGCTTGCTTCATTTCGTATTTTTGTGTAGTTTTGTTTCAATGAAAAACACATTTCTGGTGCCCGCGCCTTTCATTTTTTACAATCATTAAAGTGTGACTGTGCAAATAAATAGCTCTTCTGGCAAACCGAATGGCGCCGGATTTTGAGAGGTACGTTGAGCGTAAAAGCGTAATACCGGAGATTTTTAGAAAAAGTCCGATTTAGAAAGCGAACACCCGGCCGTTACCATATGAAAATGATCCCCGGAAGGAAACAATCAAACCACCCTGAAACCCATTTCTTGTGATTTTCTTCACGAGCAACTTGTAAACATTTATTAGTAAGGCGGTTTTAGAACCGTCTTCAGTACGCCGTCGGGCGGCTGACAATCCCATGGCCCCGCTTCTATTATCCTTTCTGAAAATCCTATGTGTGCTACTGATATGGTAAGGAGGACGAGGATAAAACAACGACCCCGTCGTGCATAAAATAGCTTTAAAATAGTTAAAACAGTTTTTGAATATCGGTTTTCGGGCTGCCATGGCTCTTTGTGGATTTCTCGGCCCTCTAGCAACTGGCTGTTTGAAAATATCGGGGAAAATATCGAAAATGCTAAAGTCATCCTCTCTGTTTTCTTATATGGTTCTTTGCAAAAGTCCAATTGAAAGAAATCAGGTATCTAATGTAAGCCCACTCACCTTCGGGCTTGAAGATTTTGAGGATGGTTCCCCAAATGCCGGAGTCATTCTAAAAATGTAGATCAGCCAGAGTTAGAATTTCTGGAATCTATCGACTCTGATCTGAAATTTTGTAGATTTCAGCATGTGGAGTTAGTGGTTTGAAAAGTCTGTGTTTTGGCACAGGACTAACACCAATAGGAAATCCTTTCGAACACCCAAAGCCATCCCCTCCATTCCCACAAACACTTCTTTTTTTAATTAAATTTAATTTCCCTTTACTTCAGCTCTCTCTTTAGCCTCCTTCGCCAATTTTGCTGCGGCCCGAGCCTCCTCAGCTTCAATCGCTTCCTGCTTTGCTTTCCTCTTTGCTTCTTCTGCATCTTTTCTCAGGCGCTCTTGCGTCAATGCCGTTCGGTTTTTCTCGGTCGCCCTTTCTTTCCATTCCTGAAATATTTTATTATTTCTTCTCGCATGATATGGTTCTGTCGCTAATACCAGCCTCCGATTTACGCGTAAATATCCTGATAGATGTCGAGTATACAGTCGCGGTCGAAAGGGGATGAGCTTGGGAATCGCCTCTAGCTCCAAATTTCCCGAAAACTTCAGAATTCTTTCTTCTTTTCTTCAGAATTCTTTAGTAAATTATTCAATTTGCATTTCAAAAACTCCTTTCAAAAGATCAACTTTTTACTGTAAAATTTTCGCATTTCAAAAAATCAATATCGTGTTCAGAGGAAAAGCTTCATGAGAATTTCGTAGAATGAAAATTTAACAATTAAACGCTATTTGACTAGATTTCGATATTGCCATCGTATTCTCCGCTACATAAACGATCTATTGATGATTATTTTATACCTTCAGCTGCTCTCGAAAAGCTTGCGCGGCTGCTTCCTTTTCGGCCTGATCTCCCAGCTTGCTTCTTCGATCATAAACGCTCTTTGCCTCTTCGAAATATATGCCGAGGGACGCGTCAAACTGGTTCTCTGGTAGCAGTACGGATAGAGTTTCGGTAAGCTATAGTTGGAAACATGGCTTTAAATGATGGCAATCCCACGAGACAAACCTCTTTGAAGCGTTTTATCCCAGCATCAAGGGAATCTTGGAAAAGTCCCCTTTTCGTCGCCTGAAATGGATGCTTGCTGAAAAATGTCGCCTCTATTAAAAAATCGACTCCCCTCTAGCGGGCGGCAGTCATGTCCGATTATGACGATATAGGTATTTATCGAAAGCTCTCGGAAAGGCGAGAAAACAAGCACTTTTCGTTTTTCAATAAAGGCATTTTTATTCCCTAAAATTAGGACCAAAATCCGTGAAAACTATAGATTTTATGCAAAATAAGCATGATAATTGCTTGCTAAAGCAAAGAGGAAGACGCTGCTTTTACTCTTTTTTTTCAGAAATCGTTCAATATCGAGCGCAAGCTAAAAAATTTTGTAAAACCAAAACGCTTGTTCTCTCGCCTTTCCGAGAGCTTTCCAATGGTGTAAATTATGCCGATCCGGCCTTTCTCCGGACCGCTAGAGGGGGGTCGATTTTTTTTTGGGACACCCTGTATACCTCCAATGCACTCGGGATTCCATCTTTTGAGAAATTTTTCGCGTGTTGAACTACAGCCTAAAATAAAGTAATAAACCACCAATAAATTTGGGGTCCTACCAGAATATATTTAGCAAAAGCGCCCGAATCGAGCACCGTGTTCGATCCACCCATTTTCAGCTTTTTTGGCCCGAGGAATGATAATTGGTCATCGACGAATTTACAGAGACCTTCCAGAAAATCCGTGTTGCAATCTGAATGTCGCCATTTGTCCCCAATTACTTCAAATAAAATACCTCCAGCCCGGATAGAATCGTTTGCCCGTCTGACAGCGCATCCTGGCTCCGGAACATGCCAGCATCTGGAGGTCTCGAATGCCCGCAGAAGAGTGTCGATTTGCTTTGAAAGCTCTCTGGTTTTCGCTGCCTGGGCCTGAACGACACATAAGATGAAAATACACTGCTGCTGACCCGATTTTAGGTACCTTTGCAGTTCCGGGACATCAGCTAGCTAATTGGATAGAGAAACAATTCTGAGCAAGGTGTCGTTCTAACCCGAGGCAAAGACTTGCAAGCATATGCCAGACGCGCACACTACCAAAGTGCAAATGCAACCCGCGGAGGTCGCATTGGCGTAGGCTATGAATGGCGCGTGGCGGAGCCCTAGACACTAGGAAAGCGCCCAAACAACTAGCAAAAACTACGAGCGGCAAATGAAACTTTCTAAAACCCCTTTATCGCTCAGCACTTTGTAAAAACGGTGTTTGGCCCGGAATTCGTTTTTCTCTATTGAATTTGCTAGTATTGGTCCGCAACTTCAAAACCGCCCAAAACGGTTCACGGCGACTACACAACGACACAGGCACCATACGAACACGGTCGAAATAAACCCATGCTGACAACTTGCTGTTAGTTACGCGCTAAACCACGCACCTTAGCACGCTCGAAGTAGGCTGGATCGTTTCCGTCGCTATCGAATGATGCGTTGCGTGGCGTTGCGTTGCGAATGAGAATCGCAAAGTCCTGAAATCGTCTTTTGGAAAATTTTTTTTCCTTGGATTCAACGTTATCTAATATACTTAGATTAATGAATTATTTACGCTGTTTTACACTTGCTTAATGGGATAAGCGGGGCCAGTGTAGATCAGACAACCGGGGACGAGTGGGAGGGGGTCTGTTCCTTCACCGCTTGGCGCCTCATTAGCGCGCTTTTCGTACCAGCCCCAATTTTTTGCCAAGATTATTGCTGCGTTCTCTTGTTAGTTTAATACCGCCCAGAGTTGAAAAGCCGCTTCGCGACTTTTCAACCCTGGCCCCATCTGATCGCATGATATTCTTCCCTTTGCATAATTCACGCGGTTTTCGATGACAAAAAATGAGAAACGCGACTTCTCTTCTCTTATATAGGCTACCGCAACTTCCGGCGTATGCTAATTGTTTCCTAACAAAGAGGGTACTCGATTTTTCGGCAAAAAACTTAATTTTCACATCGAAAACACCAAATTTTAGAAAATTTTATGGGTGTGCAGTCATCCCAAAGCCATTACGCACCAAATGACGTATAAAACATAGCCCTAGCTGCCCCCTTTTTCAGATACTACTGGAACACGCTGACGAAAGTTGCATGCAAATGCACACACATACACACACAGGAACTATTTTTTATACCAGTCGATAACAGCCGCTTCGCGGCTGCTATCGACTGGCCCTTGCGCCAATACCTTCCGTGATCTACCTACGCCCTCCTCCAAAACCAAAGAGCCTTTCCCTCCTTCTCTTCTCCCTGAAAGAAACCCCCGAACATCCTTAGTTGATCCTAAGCAAAAATAGAAGGGAAGTGTAATGGTCAGCACACCCCCTAGAATCAGAGCTATCACCTTCTTTTAATACTGAAAAACATCTAGGAAACGTAATGGCTAGAATAACCTTGAAAGAAAGTTATTTCCTTCTTCGATACTAAAAAAACATCTAGGAAACGCGTAATGGCTAAAATACCCTTGGAAGAAAGTTATTTCCCTTCTTTAATACTAAAAAAAAACAATAAAAACCGTTGCGAAACAGGTATTCCTTTGTTTGGGGATTCCTTCTACCATTAATGCGCTAACGGCCCCTCCCCCTCTCCCCGGGACATGCCCTGGGGGCACGTTGAATTCCTGGACGGGCGGACGTACGGACATTAGAAATTTATATATAGTAGATAGATAGACCAGCGCTGACCCCCCGCTACGCGGGGGTTCAGCGCTTCCCTTCCCACACAATTTGAGTTTTGAAATTTGAATGCAGAATTTGGCTGAATTCCTGGACGGGCGGACGTACGGACATTAGAAATTTATATATAGTAGATAGTAGATATAGTAGGATCCTCCGTCCGGTAATGCAAAAGAATCGAATCAATTTCTGTCAAGAATGGAGCGGATCCTAAGTATAAGACATACTTGACCGAATGCCTCGTCGGAATCTTTAGTATAGGCGAGAAATTCCTCCATGGCTGCCCAGTCCTGGCTATCCACTCGCTCAGAAACGTTCAGTATCTAGAAAAGTTAAGTTATTGCTTAAAGCGATCATCAACTATAATAAAAGGTCTGTGGCGTCTGTATGTCCGTGTGAAGCCGAATTCACCTCGAAGGGGAAAGGAGCTAGCACAGCGTTCAGAATACTAAGAAAAATGTTCGTCGGGCGGGAACAGGATGGGAGAGGCGTGAGAGTGGGCGGGGGTGGAGAGCCCAGAGACCCTCTGTGTTCTCTGCGTCTCTGCCCGGCGGCCTCCAGCCTCTTTTGGCCGCCGGTCGCCGCCTAACGCGTGCCCCAACCACTGTTGGCCGCCCCCAGGTGCCTGCCCTTGTGTCTGCGCTCCACATAGTGTACCCTTGGGGCCCCCCTTTTCTGAACCATGTGGCTAGGGCTTAGGTCTCTTCGGATTCGGATTGAGCGTGGTCAGCAACCCCAAACTGATAAGAAAATTATGAAAAACTTTTCGTTTAAATAGGACATAGGGGACATAGTGAGCCAGGTCGCGCGCGTTTCGGCGACGCGGAGGGAGCGCACACGGGTAGCCCGAAGTCTACCCGACGTCCTGCATCTGTAAGAGGCTCGTAGAAAGCAATTGTGGAGCGTCTTTGGCCTCCGGCAGGGGCCTCAAAAACCGCAAACGGGGTTCTACAACGCAGCGCTATTGTTTCCGATACCTTTATAAGTAAAAAATGTCTTGCCAGAATTATAAAGACTTACAAAGGAAGAGGAGAGCATTAGGGATATGGAGCAAAGGATGGCAGACACAGTTTTCTCGCTGCTCGAATCAAATGTTCCCTGCACATCTAGCAGCAGCACCATCATCTAGAATTGTATAAAATGGTAGGCGATTCCTCGGGATCTCACATTACAAAATTAGAACAAAAATTTTTTAGCAAAACCCTATTCTGGATTTGAATATCCCAACCTTATCTTGATTGCGATTTGTCCAAGGTAAAAGCTTCGACCAGGCATTGATCCCCTTTGTGTGTGCTTCTTCCTGCGATTTATACGGAATGCCACTAAATGTGGTTTATAAGTTACCTAGAGTAGTCTCCCCAGTTTCTATCTCTCGCGCTCTCTCTCTATCTCGCTCTCTCCGTCTATCTCTCTGTCTCTCCTGCTCTCACTTGCTCTCTCTATTCACAGCCAGTTCAGTTCCGTAATTTTAGGAGATGCCAACTAACCTGATTGTATCGTCCGGCCCATAAAAAGCCTTGCAGTGTTCCAGAGCCTTCATGATGATATTAAGAAGAAAAGACTTCCCGGTGCGGAACTTTCCACAAACCGAGACAACGGCAATCTATAGACAATAGAATATTAGTATTTGCTCCTGAAAAATAAAAAAAACCTGATTTCCTCGGGCTTGCCGGGCAAGATCTATGAGCAACGCCTCGTCTAATTTAATCTCACGGCCATCGTTGCTGACCTCCACCAAACACTTCAGAGCGGGGGTTTCCGAGGGCTAAGTTGCCGTGTTTGGACAACAAACGGATTTCTTGCATTTTTTAGGTCAAACGGACTGATTCCTGAACCCCATCTTATTGCCTTAAACTTCGAAAAAAGTAATTATTTCGCGAAAAATCTTTCCGGTATTTTTTTGATGGCAACCTACATTTCGAGCAATTCGAAATCAATTGCGACACAAAAGAAAACCATTTTTCGGACGAAAACCCTAAAATTGAATCGAGCCTACCATAATCGGCTCGTTCGCGTCATCGCCTTCGTTGGCCCCATGCACACCCACTTCCCAGGCTTCTTTTGTCATTGTCATCGAAGCGCACGGCAAAAAACTGCGTGGGAAGTTCGATGACCCCTGACATAGAATTCCGTTTTGAAATTATTATCGCTGGGCATCTTACCCTCGAGCCCGAGCTCTGTCCGCTATTGTGTTCTTGTGTTCCATCCGCCGGCAATCCATCCTCGCTGCCATATGGCGGAAAAATGAATGACTTGTAATGTAGATAAAATGGCTCCTCAAATAAAAACTGTCCTTTGTTCCATGAAGAAGTTATCTACCTTCTTTAGGCATTCAGCTTCTTGAAACAGTTCTGTCGAGCTTGCCCGCTCTCTTGGCAAACGACGGACACATCTAGGCTCCCCCGATGCACTTAGATAATTTACAAACTTTTCGATGAGATCCGCGAGGCAATCTCGACACTTTGCTCTTTCTACTGGTCCGCCGGCGCGAATTCGCGAGAAGATTTCCGCATCACTCTTGCCATGGAAAACATTGCTGAAACTCGAAATTGGAACTATCACATTGTATAAACGGCCTATCAAATAACATGGGCATGACACAATTCTTACCGTCTCATGATACATTCCCAAAGAACAAGACCCGCCGAATAGACATCGCTGGGATAGTCGCGCTGAAACGCCGTTAAAGCGCAAGTTCAGGGAGGGGCCGTGTACTCAGCCCAACGTGTACACCCTATGGACGTAAGGACCGCGCGCACTGCCTGCCCGTGCTGTGACAGGCCATTGCCCTCCTTTGCGGCGTGGGGCGCCCCTCATCCCCTCGCCAGGTTGTAGCTGTGGCTGACTGGTATGCATCCGCGCCTCCCGAACGGGGGGCCCGGGTTCGACCCCCGGCCGCGGCAAAAATCTGTGCTTTTTTCCAAAAAACCGTCCCTGAACGTGCCCTTTAAGAGACCGTACACTGCGCCTGAATAGTCCCTGAAAAGACCTCGCCGACTTGGCATTACGTAGAACTTTTGCACTAATTTGAAACCATAAAAACCTCACAAAGAGTCGTTTTTAGTGCGCTCGGAGTTTCGAGTTGGGACCAGCATTTTGCGCTGATTCCGAACCCCGTTTAAAAAGGCTCGTCGATAAATTTAGAAAAGCATGACGTAAGAAAATATTTAACTCACTGTACTCATAAAATGATGCTCTTTCAAATGAGGTATCTGTTATCTACACACATTTCACAATTTGGTAAAATTTGGCAAAATTGATGCCACGGTACGCCAAATCTACTATATATAAATTTCTGATGTCCGTACGTCCGCCCGTCCAGGAATTCAGCCAAATTCTGCATTCAAATTTCAACTTCAAATTAGGGCAGGGGAGAGGGCCAGCGCTGAACACCCGCGTAGCGGGGGGTCAGCGCTGGTATTTTCATAAAAATCTTTTGATCCGATTTTTTTGTAAGTGCCATTTTGGCCTTTTTGTCACTAAAAGAAGTAAAAAAAATTTCAATTATCGATCTGCAGTTTTTGAGTACGGATTGGGAATTGGCGCAAAGTGCTGCAAAAATCAGGCTTGGGCCCCATCTCGAAACGCCAAGGTTAAAGGTACACTAAAATCTCGTTCAAAAATTTTCGCAGGGCCGGGAATTTGGGTTCTCTGCCGCCGCTCGCCCCAACCCTTCATAGCCCCTCTCCCTATCCCGTCTGTCCCATGGCCTAGTGGTCCAAAGCGCTTGCCCCAGCGGAGTGGCGCGGGTTCGCCTTTGCTCCGCGGCGAGCGCCTACCGTAATCCTGTTTGCTATAGCGAGGACGGTATTTTTAACGGAGCGCTAGAAGTTAAGGTTTCAGAGCGGCGTGGCACGCAGGTTTGGGCACGGTTTTCAGCTCTGAACGTTTCAACGGAGCCCCTGGTCCAAGCCAATTTTTCACAGTTAATTGCTTACAACATTCCGGTCCTCAAGCGCAACTCAGACTTTCTGGAAAATGAAAGCTAGCTAGTTATAGTCATGCTCATCAATCGATTTGGTGCAGAATGTGAGTTTCCATGCTTTTCAGACGTTCCATAAGGCCGGAAATTGATCTTTGGTATTTTCTAAAAGCGGTTTCTAAGAAACCCATGTTCTTTAACAACTACTCTAGTATATGCAATTGTTAAACTGGCCAAAATTAGCAGGGTTAAGTCGATTCTATTCGACACTAGCGCTCACTGAAACCAAATGAAGGGTCCCACTTTTGCCTCATCGATGAATGTTTCTGGAGCGGCATATCGCACAGTGCCCTGACGGCCGATACTGAAAGTCAACTTTCCTTTACAAGACCTCTTAAAAATGCTCACTTCGAAGGATTCGTTAGCTCCGATTTGGAAAGACCAAAGTCGCACAGCTTTAGTTCATACTGCTCGCCAAGAAGGATGCTGGATTCGGTCATTTAAAACAATTGGTAATTGGACCCACTTTGACGGTTTAATATCCCGGTGGAAAATTAGTTGTTGCTCTAGATAGATCAACACTTCGAATAACTGGCATGACCAATCGACGACACGACAAATCGAATAGCGTTGCCGACTTTCGTAGATGTCTAAAAACGTAATCAAAGATCGAAACAGCTTTATCCTACATGTGTTCAAATCACCACGTTCGCAACATTCCGTCACAATATTCGTCGTCCCCTGGTCATCAATTTCAACATCGATATATTTGACAATATTTGAATGCGAAAGCTTTTTGAGGTTTTCGATTTCCCGGGGAGGATGTCTGGCGTGCGTACAATCAATTATCCGTTTGATAGCCACCCATCTGGGAAAAGAATTGGTAAATTTTAGTTTGACGAATAGAACCTACTGGCCATTCCTGACCTCACAATAGACAGTTCCAAAACTGCCACGGCCCAGTTCACGACGCTCTGTGGTGCTCATAATTGGGTGCGCTCAAGATAAAAGTTAAGATACGAATTAATACACATTACAGTCTGACGGCAAGCCTATATCCTGGTGAAGCAAACGTCTACTACTCGTTGAATCGCTCGATGTCATCAGGATTATCTGATCTGACGTTGACATTAACTAAGAATTTAGATCATTAGAAGAAGCCGATGGAATAAACAGCCTCTTTTGTTGATCATTTTGTAAAAAAAACTTATCAATCCAGTGAACGGCTAAGAATAAGTTCAAGCGAAACTAGATAGAGTCGAAGTACTGGATTGAACTGGACAAAAAAAAGAAACAATAGGCTGATCGGCGCGATGACGAATACTACTAAACAGAAAGGCGCTCCATGGTTTTTTATTCCGCGATTTCAATTGCGTGTCGAAGGCGGTGACAAAAAAAATTACAATTTAAGGGTTGGGCCAATTTGAAAAAGATATCGATCTAGCGATCAAGCTAAAGACTTATGGATATTAAAAAAAGTCATCGGATCGATCAGAAGGTGATTTGAGGGCGAGTGTGTAGACTCCTCAAGCTTGTACGATCGTCAGAGGAATGAAAAGCTGACCCCAATCGTTGCCTTATATGCTTCAGTTTCCTTACAACACACAAATTGGCCGAAGTTTCGAAATTCTCTATTTCACGTGACACACGCTGGATGAGAGACTGCCTCATTTCCTTGGCAACGACAGAGAAATCACTGACGATGCGTAAGGTCCTTATCTTGACAGGAGGAGCCCCTGCCCGCGCCCACGCCAGTTTCATATTCGGCTGCTGGGTGGTTTGGTAAGAGAGTGCAGTAAAATAGCTGTCTATCAAAACCCTTCCGAATTTTTCCATAGGTTCTGACGTTATAGACCTACCGTGTCAACCTGCTCCGGAAAATTCAAAAATTATTAGTCGAGCCCGGACCTGAAATCAACAATAAATTAACGAACCTGCGGATGAAAAATTTTTCTTTGCTTTGCGACTTTTCAACTCTGGCCTTGTCTGAGACCTATGCAATTGTAAACTTTGCATAATTCTGCCCCAATAAACTGTCAAAAAACTAAAAATTATGCTGCTAGCCCTTTATATAGGCGTCATCTACTTCCGGCTGATGCTGAAAATTTCACAAAAACCTAATTTTAATATCGAAAATAGCGTATTTTGATGATCCCAATAAGTGTGCAGTCAGCTCCAGGCCATTACGCACACAATGACGTATCATAGATACCCTAAAAATCATCCCCTATCGGGTTAGCCTCCGGGCACGTTGACGGAAGTTTCAGACAAATCAACAAACCCCTAAAATTTTTCTAAAATTTTATTTGCGACTCATTTGAAACCCGTCGGGAAATGAGTGAACATTGACCCTTTCAGCCGTTCGTTTTCTCTTCCTTTTTCTTCACTCACAGCTCTGGGCCGTTCGCAACATCGCGTGATGTGCAAAAAGCGTGCGACCGGTGGCCGGCCATTTTTTGCGGCTTTCGCCCCGGCCCTCCCTCTAGCTATGCGGCCCAACGTTTCTCGGCAAACTAAAAAAAAGTCTTGGAGGGAAGGGAGAGGCGACACTGGAACTGCCACGTCTCCTTTCAAATACCAGCAAGGTTTTCGTTTTGATTTTTAACAATTCTTTATTCCGTATCTGTCTTCAAGATCCTAAATTTTTACCGTTTATTCGGGTTTTCAGGGTTTTAAAGGCTTCCTTGGTTTTGGCATCTTTTCATTATTTACAAGACTGCGATATAATCTTTATCAAAAAAAAAATGTTTTTAAGGCGGTAATCCGCGCGGCTGCGGGTGATTTCTCCCAAGAAAAAAGGGGCGCCTACATCTGATGGCGTTTGTTGATTCGGATTGAAAATTGTGAAAATTGAAAGGTTCGGCGTCTTTTCATCAGATTCTGCTCTATATTACCTGATACCAGGACATTTCAGTTGAGATTTGTCGGCGAAACCACCCGGAATTTAGTATGCTGCAACTTGGAGCTGTCACGATACGCGGGTTGTTGGACCACGTTGAACGGCTTCCATTACCGTATTTTTGAACAGGTAAATTTTAAGCGGCAGGCAATTCAAAATTCACATGTTTTGGAGCCTTCTATTGATAAAAAACTAAAGGGCGAATGCCTAAAGTCACATACAAACCATTCCTTTGCAAAAACGCGCGAAATCGGCGATAAAAGCAAAAATTTTGGGGCAAAGTCGACACATTGGAGGGGCGAGGAATTGCATGTCGTAATGCTTTCCAGGGCAGTAAATTCTTCGGTTCTCAAGAATCCTGTGGCCGATATCATGAATTAAAACATCTAGAATGATGAAAATTGCTCGTGCATTCCAGAAATGGTGTCAGAATTTGAAAATTAACGCGTTTTGACGGCCAAAAAACCTGGCGCGTGGTCACGTTGCGGCTGTAATTGGCCGGGGAAAGCACTAAACTTTATAGCTGCTTTAATTCTAGACGTCGGAAAACGTTTTTACCCAAGCTATACTCTAGCTATAAAGATTTTTGTCTATCACTTGATTTTACTGGATATTTCAGCTTATATTCTTGGCCAAATTCGGCATACAACAAGCACGAGCGGCGATATGTTGCCACTTGGACCCGTGCGGTCACGGTACTTGTTGGTCCACGATGAACGGAACGGACTGCCTTATTTTTGAACAGGTAATTTTTAAGCGGCAGGTAATGCAAAATTCACCGGTTTATTTTCTTTATTAATCAAAAAACTAAAGGGCAAATGTCTAAATTCACAAATAAACAGATTTCTTTGCAAAAACGCGCGAAATAGGCGATAAAAGCAAAAAGTTCGGGGCAAAATCGACATTTGGGGGGCGTGAAATTGCATGTCGTAATGAATCCTGTGGCCAATTTTAATAATTATAGAATAGTTATAGAATAGTTATAAAATTAAATTATAGTCATCTAGCTATTCTCTATCACTTTATTTTACCGAATATTTCAGATAACATTCACGACCGATTTCGACCTTAAAACAAGCACGAGCAGCCCTCTGCTGCACCCTGGAATCGCACAAATGGGCAACATGCGCTGCGCAACAATGAACGATTTATGGAAAATGCTCATCAAATGCAATGCCGCTGATCCAGCAGAACGAAGATGCCCTGGCTGCCGAACTGAGGTGTCGAAAACTCTGTCTAGGCCTCATGGGCTTCTGCGAAAGGTCACTTTTAGCTACCGGGAGAAATGCCGCGAATTCTTTCACAAATTCGGGCACGCAATTCCATACTTTTACATTTGTAAAAAAATAGAATAAAATTTGTAAAAAATAGAAGATCCCAAAAAATATATTTTCCACCAAAACGAACAAAACCTCTTCTGTTATGTTTTGGCCAAATTTTTTTAGGTTTGAACCAGGGTTGAAAAGCCGCTTCGCGACTTTTCAACCCTGGCCCCGTCTGACCCCGTCTTATCCTTCACTTTGCATCTTGAATTCAGATGACAAAAAATGAAAAACTACCTGTTGAGCCCCTTTATGTAGTCCAATCCCCACTTCCGGTCTACGCTAATTGTTCCTAACAAAGAGGTTTTTACAAAAACTTAAATTTAATGTCGAAAATAGGTGATTTTGTTAAATCTGATATGCGTGCAGTCATCTCCAGGCCATTACGCATCTAATGACGTATCATACATACCTTAAATTCATCTCCTATCGAGATATCCTCCGGACAGACAGACGGAAGTGGATGCAAAGTGGCACACACACACACACACACACACACAAACACTATTTTTTTATATATAGTAGGATATCGTTAAATTTTAGCACACCACGACACTGCAAGTTAGGCTAAAAAGTTTTAATTTGAAAAGCTGCAGTCTTTTTGGTCAATTTTTGGAAGTTGAAAACCCTACGAACCGAAAAATTTTAGTGTAGTTTTTATTGATAAAAAAAATAGTTAACACATTTTATAGTTTATATGTACAGTTGGTTCTTTAGGATTCGCGGGGGGGTAAGACCCAAAATGACCAATTCGACTTTTCAAACATTTTTCTAAATTTTTCTGAAATTATCTGCTTTAATTACAGTTAAAACTTACTAACAATTGGAAAACACTTTATATTTGATTACTAGGTCACTCGGAACACCAGAAAATAATTGGTTTAGAATACTTCCCCCGGGAATCCTAAAGAACCGTACAGTTGTATATGGATAAGAGTTATATAAAATACTTTAATAAAATCTGCAAAAGGTGCTTTAGATTGGATATTGGGATATTGGGCCAAAATTGATTGCGAGAGAAAAATTGGTGTCCCCCCCGCCCGCTTACAGCCCAATATGTCGTAGTCGATGGTTTCAGGTATCGAAAACTGGATCAACAACAACCAAAACGATGATGAGCCTATTGTGCGAAGTCACGGAAGAGATGTCTGCAAAAATTTTGAATGCGGACGAATACTGCAGCTCCTGCAAGGCCGGAAGTGGCACAACTTATCAGCGAGGAAATATTGAAGAAAATGTTATAAAATGCAAGAATTATTTTGCTGCAGACAGCCGACTCGAAGACGTATGAACGATGGCATTCGGCAACAATGTAAGCGTTCCTTTTGGATGACAGCTGTATCTTTAAACTTTGAATCTTGAGCTGACTACTGTAGAAAGATGCAAACGTAGCGTAGCGTAGCTAGTGCCAGAAATTCACAGATATCTCTAAGTTCTCTCGCATTATCGGGGAGAGAGCGAAATTTTTATATATAAGCGAACGTGTTTAAATTTTTTTTACTGGGCCTGAACGCAAAACTTACAAATTTTTATGAAACAATCCAAAAAAATCGAGTTTTCGACCAAAAATGGTCGCTTTTTGGCCAAAAGTCGGCTTTTTGAATATTTCAACGTTTAGTGAGTGTTTCATTTAAAATATGGTTTTGTTTTACCAAAAACATTATGAAAATACTTCCTTTTAACTAGGCAGCTCTAGATTTATACAAAAAAATTGTTCCCCCTCTCCGGCTAACTCCCCCGATAATGCGAAATCACCGAAAATCTGATAAAATAGATTATATTTCGTTAAAGAGCCGTAAGATTTCAGATGTCCAAAATAGGCAGAACACCAACAAAACGGTCCTCGACGCATGCGAAACGGACCCATTCGAGAGGACTCCAAAACGATTTTCGGCGCAAACGGTTCGACGAAAACGTAAGTTTTCCGCTTGGATACCCTCTGATATCTTTAAATTTTCACATTCAGAATTTAAATTCTTTAAATTGTATTAAAGTCTCAATTTTAAATCTTAAATTGAAAAAATCTCTAAATTTCGTTCCGAAATTCGTTTAAATTTCGACTTTTATGATGCAGCCACCGCCAAAACCGGAAGCCATCAAATTAAGCCAACAGGTCCCATATCGGAAATACCTAAAACGTAATGAAAAAAGCGTTTTCCACCGAAAATTACGTGAAACATTAAAATTTCTGCTACGTTTACGAGTTCAAAAATAACTAAATTCTCCGGAAAAACACCATGAAAAAATTCCGAATAGATTACTAGGCCTGACTTGGAGCATTAGTGGAAAAGCTTATAAAACTCTTGCACCCGGCCAAGCACTGGCCGAGGCAAAGTTAAGTTTTTGCCGTCCCTTTAGCGAGAGCTTTTGATAAGTTTTTGATTGATGCTTTTCAGAGGTGACGGTGCTGGTACTGGTGGCTACGAAAACACTGATGGAAATTTGAACACGTCCAGCCAAAATAAAGAAGAGTGCACGAAAAATAAAGAAACGCCCATTACCTAGCCGAAAGCCTAAGTGAGACTTTGTTCGGGGAGAAAGTAAGTGGTCCATTCAATAAAATATCCCAAAAAGCAATTCAGTCTGCGCCGCACGTATATTGCTCAAAATGCCTGTGCATTATACCCAGGAAGCAACATATTTAACAATAAAATAAAGTTAATTGGAATAAAACTGGCAATAAAATCGTTACCTATGAAATCCCTAACGCCACAATCGGACAGGCCTCGATAGCGCCGAGAATCAGAAAATGCGCAAGGATTATGCATGTTATCCCGGTCACCGTGTTGATCATAAATTTTAAAATCCTATAAATGTCGAATCCCAAGGTTCAACGAAAATACCCTGTAATCTTAATCCAACGGTATAAGCAGTGAATCATCAAAAGTGTTGGTGATTGAGCATAGCTAGTCACGAAGCGCGAGCCCGAAAAATGACCAAAAGTAGGAATCAGTGCATGGCTTTGAGAATCCAGCCCCGCTCGTCGATGAGGTAGGCCTAAAAGGTTACGAATTAACCACTGGGCGAATAGTCAAAAAAAAAGTAAAGTACGCGTCAATCCTGACCGGATGGGCGATGCGTAGCGCTATGGAATAGTAAAGATTATAAAGCGAAATAATGGTCTGCATCGTCCGGAATCCCCTCATCTCGGGTCGGGTTACAGTAAAGATCACAAACAATAGAATAGGTTGGTTGGTGACAACGCCGAGAACGGCAGCTAGTGAGCTAGCCGAGTCGTGATATTCAAGTGTGCACAGCATCCTATGATGATGGAAACTAATGACAAATATGAAAATAAATGAAAAATGAAAGGAAAATATGAAAAAATCAGATCTGATAGCGGATGCCAAGAATTCTGGGTTCCGATACAACCTTTAAAAGAATTGCAGGGGTTAATCGGATTTGCCACGTCCTAATGGCATTTTTATATGGACCCCGCCCCCCAGGGTTTTTAGCAACCGTGGTACTGAAAGCTCAATCCGTGATCTAGCGCTGCACCAAAATCGTATGGTAGATTTTAGCGCAGCTTACGAATGACGTTGCTCTGCAATTAGGTTCTTATTTTGAAGTTATTCCGAAGATTGTTTTATTTTTATACTCAATGATTACATATCAGGTAATATCAAACGTATAATCCAGTAATTATCCACCTTTCAAACCCTAAAAGGTTCGCATTTTGACCGTCCTATATAGTCTAGTTCAGAAGTCAGTTATCCCAAAAAGCACCCCAAAAAGCACCCCAAAAGGCACCCCTGGGGTGCTTCCGAAAGTACCCCGGGGTGCTTTCTGGGGCACCCCAAGGGGGGCTGGGGTGCTTTCTGGAGCACCCCACTGGGGGGCGGGGTGCTTTCCAGAGCACCCCTCTCTCCGCCGGGGTGCTTCCTTTCCTACCCCGGGGTGTTTTGGGCACCCGGGTGGCACCCGGGTGGAAAAAAAGCACCCCGGGTGGAAAAAAGGCACCCCGAGGTGCTCTCTTTGGGGTGCTGTCCAACACTATTAGGGAGCGCCACTACTTCCAAAAAGTTAGGTCTTAAAGGTATATACATCCTATCCTATAAGCGAGAAAAGTATGTCTGTTTTCTGTACAGCCGATTTCTCGGCCGTCAGGCCGAATTTCGAGCTGATTTTTGGCATGGAGGTGGAGAAACACATTTGTCAGTGATGCATTTTTTTGTTTTGCGAAATTCCTTCATTTGACGATTTTATAACCAAAATAGTGAAAAATCCTTAACATTTCGCTGAAAAAAAGGTATGTCCGGAGGTTTTCTCGGCCGCTAAGAGGAGTTGGGCGCTGATTTTTGGAGGGTGAATGGAAGAAACAATTCTCCCGATACTATTTTCTGGATTTTGCCAAATTCCTAAAATAAAGTTTTTATGAGCAATTTACTAGAAGGTCCTTAATAAAATGGCCACAGTCCCGTGGTGTCCGGGCCATAACTCGACGCCCAGATGGAATTTTGGGCTGTAATTTTGCACTTATGTATTCGATGTGGGATCACGCATCTTATTATTTACAAATTTTCGGCGCATTTAGATTCAAAAAGAGAATTTTGTAAAGTTACCAGAAGTCCCCCCTCACGGGATGCCGCCCCCGGACAGAAGAGGCTTCAATAATGGTGAAGGCGTGGACTTTTCTTTGTGAGACCTTTCTCAAGTAACTGGTGGCCGGGTAAGAGCGCTAGAAAAGACATGGGCACTTAAAATTGCGATTTTTGAAACCTGTTCAGTAAAAAGGAGCATAATTCTCTGCCACATTTCATTGCCCGTCAACGAGCTGATGGCCATGAAGAGGAAAAGGCCTGGAATAGGTAGTATTTACAGTTTTCTATGACATTTTAGCCCTACCATGAAATAATGAAGTTGGGATAAAAGCTGTAACGTATGGAATTAGCCAGAAATATATGGGGATCATCAGAATATGCGCCAATAGAACGGCCAGACGAGTTTCTCTGACTTTGGTAATCCTAAAACTCGAATAAATCGCGGTTTTCTGCAAAGCTTACACTTCGCCCATGACCCCATTGTGTACGCGATGCTCCACGTCGGCCAAGGCCTAAAAACCCGCGATTTAAAGAAGCTGAACAACTGAACTACCTTTAAATGAAGATAGGCAGATGGTAGGGCTCCATGCATCCATGGTAGTGAAAGGAGGGATAAGAATATATTCAGAAAGCTAACGACAAGCAAATCCCAATGCATGCTTGACCCTTTTTCAAGTCTTAAACCGTACGAAAAATGGTAATTATTTTAATTGACTTGTTCTGCTTGTTATCCACGGTATTTGTCACCAAAAGCTGGTCCATAAAAAAAAGTAGCGATAGAGGAAAACCGAGCCCGATTGCGAGTCCCTAAATTCGCGATTTTATGGTCTCTCTACACCGCTTATACCTGAGCCCAAAATGGTAGATTTTCCGGTCCGGCCCAATGGATATCAGCTTTATCGTAGACGTTGAAGCTTTCCGCTAAAAAACCTTACAAGAAAGAACGTGACCTTACTATCGACATTGCTGAAGAAGATCTTTGCCAGGACAGCCATGACAACCACAGCAATTGGGAGAGCATAATCAGAAATTAGGCCGCGGATAAAGCTACAAAACAATCAGCAATTAGCATTAAATTATTATCATAGCTACGTTGTTAAAAAGTGTCCTTTTCTTGCTGCATCAAAAGTAAGAGCTAGCCAAAGAGTTCCGAATACCAATAAGGCGAAAAGAAGGGCACTTCCGGGAGCACAACCATCTAAAAATTATTCCTTTTTTTCAGATTTAGACCTACCTTTCATAAAAACACTTGTAGAATTCATATCAGCAACGCAATTAGTGTAACTAACAGAGTAAGCTAAATTTTTCCATTTATTTAGGTTTATTAAAAGTTATTTACTTCTCAAGATGGCGGCCAAAGCTTTATAACAAAGAGCCGAGGCTATGAAGAGCCCAAAAATCTCTTCGGTCGACCGTTTCGTGAATTTCATCAGATTTGCCAGGTTAAAAATGGCAAATAGGGCCAAAAATATCTGCGCCCACACCCCCACCCATGCATATAGGGCATAGAAATCGAGGTTGTTCTGCTCGGAGATGTGGTAGATCACTGAATTCGTTGTAAGAAGTATTGGAAGTGGTCGATACCTTGGATATAAATGCTTAATGGTGCGGTCGTAGAGTGGATCAGCATTTCTTGCCCTCCGACAATACCAAAGAATATCCCGCCAATCCATTGGCCCAGGATCACTTTCTGGACGTCTAAAAACTTTTGGTAAGTACCTCATAGAAAAATGTACTAATTTTTCCTTTCGTATTTTCATCATTCAGCATTCCATAAGCAATTGAAGTTGGGAGGATGGTAAAAATTAAGAAAACGGCGGTGCTGATTACTTTCAAAAGGCTGCGACTATCGGCGAACCCTGGAAAAATTATGAATTGGCAGTGATGACCGCTTACCGTCGGTAAAATCCGATGCATAATGCTTGGCTCTACGTCTTGTATCAGCAATAATGCCGGAAAATGGTTTCCATGAATTATCCTCGAAAAATTTGCTGTTGGTAAAAATAGCCTTTACGTACGTTCTCGTCCTTTTCATTACACCCTTCATGGACTTGGATTACTATATTTTCTTTCAACAGCTTAGCCGAGGTATCAAAAATTGCCTAAGAACGAGTGGAGATGGCATTAAGCGAGCTAGACTTACCTTTATTGCTACTTCATCCGCAGCATCCAATAGTTGGTCCAGAATCCCATCGCAAGCCAGTAGCGTTGCGTAGGTCCTAGCCACCTCGGCGGCAGATTTCGTACCTTTCTAAAAATAAATTGATGATAACCGACAATATGATCGATTTTTGATACCTCATGGGTTGGGGTGATGATCACGACCAGAATTTGGCACTCCTCCAGAAAGTTGCCGAGTGGAACCGGGGTTTTGAGTCTGGTGATTGCCATGCGGGTCCGGCGTAATGACGGTAAATCACAACTAAATCAGAGGTAAATGGGTGATTAAAGAATTCTCACAAAAGAACAGCCCATCGCTCATCCGTTCCATTCGGTCCGACTGCTTGAATTCTATTCCGGATCGTTCTACCTGGGAAAACGGGTCAAAAACGCAGTAAGAGCCCAGACCGTATAGCTTGTTTGGTTCTGCGGTTACATCGGCAAAGATCCGGGCCATAAATTCGCCCTTCTCAATCCCAACTTGTGGCTTTTGCGCGAATATCGAGTCGAACAGCCTGAATTTGCCGGTATACCGAAAACAGTTCAGCCACTAACGTGCTTATGATTTCTTCTACATCCCTGCATGCTAAATCGAGCTCTATCGCGGCGTCCTCTTCGAAATAACGCAGGTCTTTTAGGGCACGGACCTGGAATCTCGTAGGTACCACTTACTTAAAGTACCTCTTGCGAAAACGATTTCGGATCGTCATGCCTTTCTGCGTACGTTACGAGTTTGGGTTGCATTGGTTGATAGGTAGACCAAAATTGGAATGCTATTATTTCTGGAACAAGTGCTGAAATAGGCAAGAAACAGAAACGCCCCCATTCACTGAACCCACGCGACAGAGATTTGCATGACGATGAGACCGGTGTCGGGGATTTTGGATTGGGAATTTGATGGTTGTTTGCAAAACCACAAAAATCGTTGCTTAAAAATGACAGACGAGAATGATGCCGTAACCTTACCATAAGATTGGATCTTGGTCTTCCATCGATCCCTTCCATAGACGGCCATTCGTCGTGTTTTTACGGAGGTGGGTCGCTAAATGGAAAGCTGGAATATCGAAGATATCTATGAAATCTTTTATCAAATAACTTATATCGAGCACGAGGATTTTGTTTTGGATGGTAAGGACGATGATATTGTTACCACATAAGGCCTCTGTCAAAATGTCAGACCCGGCTCAGCCTCCATTTCCGGTGAATTGTTCTTTTGATCCCGATTCCAATTATTCACACGCCACAAAACAAAACTGCCTGTTATCTTCTGGCTTCAAAGGAAAAGCTTATAATGAGCCGATAAATCGTGAGCCGATCAGACATTACCCTTCTCTTTCCCTCCCAATGCCCATGCCCCATTTGCCGAAATCGATTTGGCGCTTCATTCTTTTGGGTCTAAGTTTGTTATATTCAGCCGGAAGGTTCTATGAAGTGTATTTTGGAACCAACAGCTTTATTGACCTGTATAAAAGGTATGGAAAATACAGTTTTCAGACTAACAATGTGATGATCTTTAGTCCGCCAAACAAGCAACGAAAGGTTTTGCCTACAGCGCTGCTCGTCGGAGCAGTTTTGATGATTGTCGCGGAGATTGTTTTATTTATGATGACAATATTCCTTACAATGCTATCATTGCGGAATCGGAATCGATTATCTTCGATCCATGCGAAAGCCGGTGTTTATCGGATGATGCCGTGAAATAGCCGATCTTTGTTATCACCGCCTCTCTAAATGGACGCTTATAACCCCGGCAGTAATATGCCGATAAATTCCACCCTTGCGCCCAGCCAGCTTTCTACCTTTTAATGCTCTATCAATACCTCCCAAAATCCATTTGGAAGCCTATTTTCATCCTTCTAAGCCTCCTATATTCGATTGCAAAATGTTCGGAGGTGTATGAGGGAATCAAGAGCTTTGTCGATCTATACAATAAGTTTGAGTTTCAAAGAATCTTGAATTTTAAGAATAGTCCACTGAATAAGCAAAGAACGCTACTTCCAACTGTCCTGCTCGTCAGTTCAATTATCATGATTTTTGCTGAAATGATTCTGTACTTTATGACTATGTGCCTTACGGTGATATCGCTGCGGAATCGGAGGAGGCTTTTCTCGTTGGCCTATCCGATATACGCGGTAATCCGTCATTTTTCGGTTACAAAGTTTTATCTCTAGCTGATGGAAATCCACGGACGGTACGACGACATTCTGGGCGATGTTTTATTCGAAAAATACGAGCATCTTTTGTATTGCATATCTTTGTTGCTGATAACCATTGCCATTCCATTGGTTTTCAAGCCGATTCACGATGAATATTTTAAAATTTAAATGATAGAGATGAGCAAAAAAATAGAGAGACGATAATTATGAGAAAAGCTTTCACGACACCAAAAAACGTCAAAAACGCAATACAGTTATTACAGCTTAAGTTTACCTCGGACAGGTGGATTTCACGTGGTCTCCCCTGGAACATCGCGTTCAATATATTTTTCTGCTATTTTTCTACAGAATGCGTGACAGCAGGTGTTTCGAAACCTGAAGTCTACCAAATTCAATCGAAACCCTCTGCACAACTCCTGAATGGCCCCGAACCTCGATGTCGCCACTGCCTGGGCGAATAGTATCCTATCCTATAAGCGAGAAAAGTATGTGTGTTTTCTGTGCAGCCAGTTTCTCGGCCGTCAGGCCGAATTTCGCGCTGATTTTCGGCATGGAGGTGGAGAAATGCATTTGCCAGAGACGCATTTTTTGTTTTTCGAAATTCCTTCATTTAACAATTTTACAACCAAAATGGTGAAAATCCTTAACAAAATGGGCTACGAGCCGTGGTGTTCGGGCCATAACTCAATGCCCAGATGGAATTTCGGTCTGTAATTTTTTGGGGCCCTTTGTATTCATTTTGGGGGTCCAAACTTATTTTTTTTTAAAAATTTTTTTGACGCATTCAAAAAAAAAAACGATTTTGCTAAATGCTAAAAAGCCCCCGGGGCCCGGTTGAATGCCGCCCCAGGACGAAGGGGCCCTTTTCCCCCCCCCTTCCCCTTCCCCCCCCCTTTGGTTTTGGCTTGCCCCCGGTCTACCCCCGCACCGGGGCGGGGGTTGGATCCTCGGAAAAATTTTTCCTTTTTTTTTTGGGGGGGTTTAACAAAAAACATTTTCAGGCTCCGGGACCCGGGAAATTTGGGGCCGTCCCTGGGGCCCCAAAACCTTGGGAAAGGTCCCTTGGTCGGGTTTAGCCCCCGGAAGGAAAAAAAAAGGGCTTGGCCCCCCGCGCCGCACCCCAAATTCTGGAAAAAACCCGGGAACCCCCAGGGGAACTTTTTTAGAGTCAGGTTTTTTCGCCGATTTTAAAAAAAGGGGAAATACCCTTTCCCCGGGGGGCCAGGGGAAAAAGGGGGCCCGGGAAGGGGGCTTTTTCCCCCTGGTCAAAAATTTGGGAATTTGCGCTGATACTCGTTCCATTTGTATACTTCAACTGCCTATTTTTTTGGGGCGCAATAAACCCCTTTAAGGGGGCCCGATATTCCGTGTTTGTTTTATGCACGAAGGGGATATCTTTTTCAAACTCTATGCCCGAAAAAATGTTAAAAATTAAATCTTCCCCAAAAGGCCCCGCCCAGCCTTTCCCCCTGTTTTTTTTTGGGGTTTTTTCGATTCTCTTCTCAACGGGGTTCCCAAATTTCCTCCTCCCATAATTTTTTTAAAAGGACGGCATTTTCCCGTTCCTCAAAGATTTTTATTCGTAAGTACCAAACAAATCTTTTTTTGGAAATGCTTTTTTTAAAACCCCCCCCGTATGATGGCCGTAACGCGCTTTATAAAACCCCCACAAAAAAACGTGATTTTGGCGGGGGGGGTTTTGGACGGTCCCCCCGGGCCATTTTTTGCGCCGGAACGTGGGTCCTTGGGTTTTTTGCGCCGCAACCAAAAGGGCCTTTTGGCTACCTTGCGCCCCAGGAACGAGGGGCCCCGGCCCGGCCCCCTTGCGCCGGGGGGCCCGGGGGGGTCCGGCCCCCGGGGCCGCCCGGGGGGCCCGTGGGCCCTTGGCCCAGGCTCCCCCGCAAATTTTTGGGGGAAACCAAACCCCTAGCGCCTCATCCCCAATTAAAGCAAAACGCCCCCGGGGACGCCGCAGCCCCAAAAAATGGATCCCGTTTTGGGGATGGGGGAACCCAAAAAAAAGGTATTCAAATTCATGGTTCTGGGGGGCCCCGGGAAAAAAGGGCCCCCCCGGGGGTCCTTTTCCCTGGGGAGATATAAAAAACCCCCAACTGCCCTCTTTTGAGATACTGCTGGAACACGCTTTTCGGAAGTTGCATGCAAATGAAAACCCTACACACACAGAAATTATTTTTGGTACACATAGGATAAGGGGGGGAAAAAGGGGGGGGACTCAAACTTTTTTTGATAAAATTATTGTTAAATATTTTTTTCGGGCTGAAAAAAAAATCTTTTTATTTTTTTCGGTCCTCTATCAAAGGGATTTTAAAAAATTTTAAAAAAATTAAAACCCGGGGAAAAATTCCCCCTTATCCCCTTTTTGCCCCCAAAAATTTTCAAAAAAGTTTTTTTGGGTTTTAAAACTTTTATAATACATTTTTGGGGTTGTAAAAAAAAATTTAGTATATTTTTTTTTTTTTCTATCGATTCGCGTTTTTAAAAAAACAAAAAAAATTTTTGAAAAATTTCTTCCCCCTTTCCTGGCCCCCAAATTTTTAATTTTTTTTCAAAAAAAATTACATTATTTTGGGCAAATTAATTCTTTATATTTTTCGAGCTCTATCGAATGGCACCGCAAAATCCCCCCGTAATTGCAAATTTATAATAATAAAACCCCCCCCTTTTTTTTCCCCCGTTTTCCCCTTTAAAAACCCCTTTTTTTAAATATTTTGGATTATCGTTAAAATTTCCTTTCCCGAGAACCTAAACACCCGTTTTTCAGTTTTTGCCAACATTTTTTCCGCTGCTCTACGCTACGAGTTACACCTGTGTACAACCCCAAACAAGGACATCACCCGGCCCCCCTTCCGGCTTTCAATTTTAACTTTTGTTTTTTTTTGTTTTAAATTAGCACAAAAATGTAAACTTTTTTGATAAACTGTTTTTTAGCTTTATTTCGTTTCTTGCTATTCTTTTTTGGGGTGGCTTTGCCATTTCTGGCGAGAGAAAGAACTGAAATTTCTAATGATATTGTGGGGACTTCAAAACGTCTTCAACTCCTCCTTCAGCATATTTTTTTATGTCCTCCTTTGCTTATTATCAACTATAAGATATCAGTAGCGGTGTCTGTCCGTCTGAAGGCAACTATAACTCGAAGGGGAAAGGACCTAGAACTTTGGTCTCTTCGGATTCGGATAGAGCGCGGTCAGAAATCAGAAAAAAAAGGTCGCTCCCTCTCGTGCGCGTTTTTATTAAAGGATGAATCGTAGTGCTTGTATTCATTTCTTTTAAGATAATACTTTGAGAATTCTTGTTTTTAGTAATGACACGCCACGGAAAGAACAACACCGCTTCGTCATTTTATTCTGCTGCGGAACGCGCCAAGGATGCGAAAGCCAGCGGGTAATTTCAAGTTATCTAAAATGTATTCTTCAGGTTCGGCACCCTTCACGCTCGTCTGACTGCAGATTCAATCAAGGATTTCGACTGCTGCTCATTGACGCTTCAGCCTTGCAGGTATAGATCTAATTCTGGTACTAGTATACTTTGGGGGGGCCAAAAAAATTTTGTGACCAAAATTTCGCATTTTCGCGTATTTTGTTCAGTTTTTCGTGCTGAATCCAATGAAAGTGTTTCTAGATTTTTTTATATAATGTTTTCTAGTAATAATTAACTATTTATATTACAAATAATTTCAATAGTTTTTCAGTAGTATACCGTTGCACAAGCCTAAGCCTAACCTGAGTCAAAGCCAAAGCAGGAGCCTGAGCCTGAGCCTGAGCCTGAGCCTTGGTCAAAGCTTAAGCCTAGGCCTAAGCCTAAGCATGCGATCCATTCTTGAACCTTGGGCCGCATGTAAAGGAGATCCACCCCTGCTAGTCTTGTTATTGTTGCCTAATTGTTATGTTGTAGCAATAATAAAAAATCTGGAAACACTTGCATTCGATTCAGCGTGAAAAACTGAACAAAATAGTGCAAAATGAGAAATTTTGGCCGAAAAAATTTTTTGGCCCCCCCAAAGTATACTAGTACCCTAATTCTTTTTAAAATACAGGAGAACTGACGAACTCTACGATTTTTTTCAGGCACCCCGTCATCTCGCCAGAGGGCCATATCTTTGATCGAGAGGCCATGATCGAATATTTCCTGGCAAAGAAAAAGAAGATCAACAAGTTGACGAAAAGCTGGGAGCGTCAGGTCGAATTGGAAGGTGAAGCGATGAAAAAGGTGAGCACCTTCACCCCATTCAAACTATTTTTTTAAGCAAGAAGAAGAGAAGCAAGTGGAGCGAGTTAGGCGACTGGAAGCAGCGACTGGTCTACCCGCGCAGGAGAGTCTCAAAGTTGCAGAAACTTCGCGGGTACGTTTCTTTGACTTCTTCAAACTTACCACTGGAAAAAGACCGCTTCGCGGCCCTTTTCCACTGGACCCCGTCTAGGACCCATGAATTCCTTTTCCTTTTATGAAGCCTGCGGAGCAAAAGCCTACCTCACGGCACATTCTCTGGCCTGCGGCGCCAGAGCCGGCGTTGCGCTAGATTCTTTGAGCCTGCCGCTAGCTACTGGTTTTTCTCCCGGATTTAGCCTGCGGCGCTAGAGCGCGGGCCAGGCCTAAATCCCGCACACCGTGAGCCTAGAAATATGCTTGGTTGATGAGCTACCAAAAAGCAAAAAGTTCAATTTCTGGCGGATCGGAACCCCGACCCTCAACGCCGTGGACCGCGCCCTGATCCACGACAACACAGGGTAGAATCTCATCAAGAATTTCTGCTTGTAAAATCGTTAAATGAAAGAATTTCGAAAAATCCAAAAAAAAAATCCGTTTTTTATCAATGGTATTTCCCACCCCCATGCCAAAAATTAGCTCGAAATTCGGTCTGACGACCGAGAAAATGGCCGTGCAGAAAACACGCATACTTTTCTGGCTTATAGGATAGGATAACCATTGTTCAGAAACGCGCCATCAATGATCGGTTCTCGAGCGAGGTGGCTGCAAAGGTCCGCGCCCTGGGGAATGAGCAAAAAGGAAATAATATGCACGTCGGTTAACATTTCCGTAGCTAATTTATATCTTTTAGGGTGCGCTCGCAAAACAACTGCCCTCATTTTGGTTGCCTGAACTCAACCCGACGGCAGAACCTACAAAGTTAGAGAAGCCGGTAATGATTGAGATTTACCTTTCTAGCAGAATTTTTAGAATCAAAAGGTGATGTGCCCAATTACGGGAAATCCGTTGAAAATCAAGGATCTGATGGAAGTGAAATTCACCGAAGCACCCGATGATGATGCGAAGGCAAAGAGTGTTTACGGGAAGAATGTCAGTTTGGCGCTTTCTAATGATAGAACACTGTTTCAGAATCGATACATGTGCCCCGTCACGCACGATCTTTTGACAAATACGACTAAATGTGCTTATTTGAAGACCAGGTAAAAATTGGAAGGCATCTAAATTCCACGTTTCAGCAAAACCGTGGTGACGTGGGACGTTGTCGAAAAGCTGATCAAGTCAGAAGCTAACTGGGTTGATCCTCTAAATGGAAAACCTGTAAGATCCCTGAATTCACACCAATCATCAACTTTTTTAGTTGAAAGAATCCGATATCATTGAACTGAAGCGCGGTGGTACCGGGTATGCTGCGACGAATGAAGTGAAAGCCAAGCTGATTCGCCCCCAGCTCGAGCTGCAATGAGAAAAGCGGAAAAGATCTCAACTCTTCTTTCTTGTGGTTTATAACTATGAAATAAAACTTATCGTTTTTCGCAGTTTTTGCCTATTTTTCCGTTGCTGTACGGTACGAGTTACACCAGTGTACAGACCAATACAAGTACACCACCAGAATCCTCTTGAGTGACTTTCAATTTTGGATTTTGGTCGGTTTCGCCGAAAGAGCGCGAAAAGCTTTTTAAGTTTTTTCTCTTGTTTTTAGCTCAGTTGATTAGTTCGTTTCTTGCTATTCTTTTTGAGAATGATTTTGCGGTTTGTCGTCAGTAAAAGAAGGAAAATTCTTACGATATTGTGGGGGCTTCAAAACGGCTTTAAATCCTCCTTCAGCGTTAGAATTTTTCCGATCCTTTTATGTCCTCCTTTGCTTGTTATTGTCTATTCTTTCAGAGCGCACGTGGACGATGTTCCCGTACGGGCCGCCGTCGGGCCCCCCGGGCGCTTTTCCATTGCCACCCGGCCAGCTGCCACGCTACATTCCCGGATTGCCTGCAGGTTCGACAGCTTTCTGCTTCAAAAATGTCATTCTTGAGGCTTTTTTTATTCGTTTTGCGGGTTTTGCACTTATTTAGCTTACGTTCTTTCCTTTTTTAGGCCATCTTCTTTTGCAAAAACCTTTTTTGTTTTTATGCAGCGCAAAAGCCTTTCTTTATAGTTCAATTTGCCAATTATTCCTTCAACCTTCTTTTTCAGGCCCTCCCTTTCTGCGCCCGCCTCCCAATGTCGTGCCATTCCAGGTATTTTCGTACTTGTAACCATCAAACTGTTTTGTTTAGTTTCCGCCTCCAATGCCATTGCTACAAACAATGCCCCCGCCGCCCCTTCCCACACCTAGCGTTCCCCAGGAACCGCGCGTCGCTCAAGCGGTATATTTTTCAGCCTTTATAATGTATCTCTGTTTGCTGTTTAGTGGACCGAACATGACGCGGAGGGCGGCAAGAAGTACTACTTCAACGCCATCACCGGCCAGTCCACCTGGACCAAGCCGGAGGGATTCGGGATCCAGGCACCGCCGGAAAATGTATAGATTTCCGGGCGTTCTCATGATCGGTTTTTAGACACCCGAGCCAAAATGGAAATCGTCGGTGGCGCCGGATGGACGAACCTACTACTATCACATTGTCACCAGGGAAACCACATGGACAAAACCGGCCGAGTAACTTTTGATACGGTTTTTAATGTATTTTTTTAGATTGTGCGGATCTCCAGCGCAAGTGCAACCTCCTGTTCACCAAACTGCAGCCCCGGAAGTGCCGCAAAAGAATGGTAGAGCTTTTGACAGCAGATTAGCAGCTTTTTTTGGTTATTTGTGTTTTGAATTCGGCTGATAGCTGCCAAGAAAGGGCGCTTTGGAGTGTTTTCAGTAGTGCCTACGCTAGTATCGGTCAGAAATTCTAAAAAATGTAATGGAAAACTTAAAAATCTGCCCTGACTCCGAGTTTTTGGTCGTTTTTCACGTTCATTTGTGACATTTTCGACCTTTTTTGATTGTTTCTCATCAAAATTTGTAGCTTTTTTCAATTTAATTCTATTAGATAGGAATTCTGAGCGATAGGTTAAGCTCTTTTTCAGACGCTCAGCTCCCACCTCAACAAGCCGGAGACTCGATCGGGATGAGCGAGATCGAGAGGGCAATGCTCGCAACGTTGAGCGAGCTCGACGGCTCGAAGCAGTCGGCTAAGAAAGAGAAGAAGGACAAGAAGAAAAAGGAGGTAAAAAGTTTGTCTTTCTGATAAATCGTTTTTTTCTAGCAACGACCCTCGATAGACCCTGAAAACGTTGACGATGTGCCGAAAGAGATGCGGAAACGTCAAGTGGAAGTGTTCCGCGAGATGTTACGGCTGAGGTATGAGGAAGGTAGTACTAATTTTTATGCCCAGATTTCATCTTCTTCTAGGCAAAGTCACGCTGAACGATTCGTGGGAGCATGCCGTGAAATTCTTGGGATCGGACCCGCGATTCCGCGTGATCCAGAAGGCCGCCGAGAAGAAGCAGATCTTCTACGCCTGGCGCGAGCAGCAAATCGAGCAAGAAAGGGTGATTTTTGTTTTTTGACTCGTAATTTCAATTTAGGAGGAATGTCGCGCCCAGAAGCTGAAAGCCAAGAGGGACCTCGAGCTGTGGCTGCGTGAGCATCCGAGGTTGAAGAAGCCATTGAGGTATCGGGATTGATGCGCGGTTCTTTTGCATTCTCGGGGGGCGCCATATTTTTTCTTACGGGACTAGAACTGCCTAATAACGTAATAGTAAGTGTTGAATAGTGTTTTTAGTAAGGTTTAACTTTCTTTTAAGTGGGAAAACAATCAAAAGCCAACTGAGAAAAACTTTATGGTGGAATTTTGGTCGAAAGATCCATATTTTTTGCTTTTGACGTTCAGGAATAGTCAAAAATAGTTTAGCAACACTGCCTCTATTTCTATTGGAAAAATTCGACCCTCAGAAAAATCCCCCCTCGTTGATGCGAAAGAACCGGAAAAACTAGGAATTAATTTTCGTAATTCTTTTTTCAGATATCAACGCGCTGCCCAGCTTTTCGCCGATGAGCCGCTCTGGCTGGCCGTGCCGCTCGACGATCGCCGCGACCTTTTCCTGGATGTTTCGGTACTTTTTACGTTTTTTTTTCGCGTTTAGTTCATCATTTTAGCACGACGTTCTGAAGGAGCTGGCCAAGACCGAGGCACAGTTGAAGAAGCGCAATGTTGAGGTAATCAGGATTTTTTTTTTGCACTTTTTTCAGGCTCTAACGAACATTTTCCAAAATATGTCCAAAATCGGCCTCCGCACGACGTGGGCCGACGCGCAGAGACTGCTCGTCAAGCAGAAGGCTTTCATCAACGATGCGGAACTGCTAAGTATGGCAAATTGCGATCTTTTGATTTCTTCTTGCAGATATGGAAAAGATGGACGCGTTCGACGTCTTCCAAGATTTCATCCAAGAGGCCGAGATTCAGCACAACCTCGCCAAGGCCCAGGGGAAACGGGTGATGTACCGACACGATCGGCGTGTTCGCGACGAGTTCCGCGCATTTCTGGTGGAGCTGCAGCAGCAAGGTGAATTTTTGGAGCTTTAGCTCTATTTTTGAAATTTTTAAATAGTTAAGCTATTACATGGCGACTATTAAAGAGTTTCACACGTTTTGACGGACAAAGTGGTATTTTTTGCGTTTTGGCGCTAAATTACGTATTTTTCAAAGAAAAATTATAAATTCCTAAATTCTAAGCTTCTAAAAAAAAGAAAATCTGCTCTCTTTGACATGTGACAGGTGACATCTTAAGTGACTACTCAGAATTTTCAATGCTATTTTAAACCAAATTCTTTTTTGTATTTTTGCGTTTTGTTAGGCGCTTTCGATTGTGTGCTTATTTTCGGGGTTTTTGTCCAAAATTCCGTATTTTTACAAAAAAAAACTTTTTTTAGGCAAAATCCAAGCCTTCACCCGCTGGTCTTCATTAGCGCCAACCATCTGCTCGGACCCTCGTTTTGCCGCAATGCTTCTACAACCCGGCAGCACCCCTCTCGACATGTTCAAAGTATCATTTTTCCGATTTTTTTAAAAAGTACTTTTTAGATTTTCGTGAAAGAACTCGAGGATTTGTTTGTGGCCGATGCGCGGATTGTCCGGGAAATTCTGAAGGAGGGAAACCATGAAATTAAGGTGTTTTTTTAATTGTCGTTGTAACCTTTAGTATGTAATTGATGATTTTTTGTTAAAATTCAAATCATCATTTTTTCAGGTTGACACGACGTACGACGAGGTGTTAGAATGGGTACAAGCCGATGAACGCCAACGCCTCATCCCCTCCAACCATTTGCGCATCTACTACACGAGGAAAGTCGAGGGCGCCGCCCAGCGGATCAAGGATCGAGAACGCGAGCGCAGCGCGTCGTCAAGCGGAATCGCGATCATTTCAGGTCGGGAATTTTGTTTTTTTTTGTTATTGATCTTATTTAGTTTTTGGTTCGTCAGTTTCATTTTGATATAATTTTTATGGTTTTTAAAGAATATTATTAAAGCTTATATTTTAAAGGTGGAAAATCCGCCTAACAATTATGGAAAACTTAGTTTTGTTTGGTTTTATGGGAACCTTTGTTTAAAATTCAAGATTTTTGACCTTTGATTTTTTCCTAATTTGCAACATTTTTCGCTTAGAAATGGTCAAATACAGTGTCCGAACTTGGGCTCTATTTATGTTAGAAACTGGGATCCTGACAAAAAAATTATTTCGATTTTTGAAAAACGAAGTAATTTTTTTCAGAGATCTCCTCGGCTCCCTCGACCCTCCACTGACCGTTGAATCAAAATGGGCCGATGTTTTACCCAGAATTGAGGCGTCTGAAGACTATCAAGCTGTAATTTTATTTTATTGATTCAAAATTACCCCATGTTTAGGTGGAATCCGACGGCTGCGCGAGCAGTATTTTGCCGAATTCCTGGGCCAGATTGCTGATGGATGTCTGCACAGCCACGAGGGTCGAAAGAAGAAAAAGGAGAAGAAACGAAGGAGTGATCGGGTAAGGATTAATTTTTGTTTATTTTACATTTATTTGTGTTTTTAGCACTCTTCGGATTCAGAAGATGATGACGAGAAGAGCAAGAAGCACAAGAAACGCCGTGATGATGACGATGAGCGAGGTGCGAAATTTTGTTTGTTTTTAACCTTTTCTAGATGGGAAGCGACGAAAGAGGAAATCACAGCGCCACTCGCGAAGTCGCTCAAGAAGTGCTGATGATCATCGCCGTTCTTCCCGGAAGAAGCGACCCAGCGACTAGAGCTTCTTCTTCCTCCCATCCTCTGGTTTCCAAGCATTCTCTCGTTGTCTTTATTCTTCTCAGGTGCTGCTCCCGGGTTTTATATTTTATCTGATTGTTGACCAGCTTTCCGTTGTCTTTCTCTCATTTGTCGTTTCGAATAAAAGCTTTTACTGTGCTTTTGCGGTAGGAAAAATGGCTTGTTTCTGCCATGATTTTTATATTTTCTGAATTGAAAATTTGAGTATTGTTCGGCTTTAGATCGATGGTTTTTGCTAGAGTTCTTTGGATTCCGCTTATTCGTCGAAATCCGTAGTGAAATCAATTTCTGGTCATTTTTTAGATTAATTTAACGTTTTTAGCTAACGAAAGGCCTGATTATAGCAGGATTTAGCTAATTTAAGAATTCGTACTTTTTTATCTAATCAAGAGGCTAAATAACTAAATTACAAGCTACGAGTGATTTAGCCTTTCAGCGTCATTTAATCCTAGGTCTTTTAAATTGGCGTTTTTTTATATTTTGCTAGTTCTCAACTTTTCCGGCCGGATGAAGCTTCAGGCTGTCTAAATCCAAATTGCCGGGCTTCCATCCGTCCACTGACACTTTCGTAGCCCCCAGCACGCCCGTCTTTTGCCCCCACGGCCGCGCTGTTCACCAAAAAAGATTTCGCTACCAAAAATAGTTTGAAGTATGCTTGACTTCACGTCTTTTTCAGTACTTGCAAGATTTGCTTGTAGCTGATTCGTTAGTGCGGCTTATGACGACATTTCGTTCGTTCTGAGCTATCTTCTCTTTTGTTCAAATAGAACCGACAAAAAGTCGCTGTTTTTGGTAGTTTCCTGATTTTCTGATTCTTGAGCTGAGCTGATTTTTGGCAGTTCGTGCTTCCTTCGTTCTCCTTTCCGTTTAAGCGCTTCTTTACAACAGATTTTTGCAGGGTATGTCGATGCGAGCGAGCGGGTTCATCAAGGATTTGCTCCTGCGCACCAACCGGCATCTGGTGCCCGCCCAGCAACAACAGGTATATTTTGGCGCTTGAAATATTAGCACAAATCGATCGCGCCGATAAAAATGATGCTAAGATCTAGCAAACCGCTTTTTTTCTATGTTTTGCTAGCTTTGGACGCTTTTTTGACCGAACGTTTTGAACGTTTTCTGGCGCTTTTTTTGAGCAATTTCTGGAATCCGCCGTCTTTTGTCCCGCTTTTTTGTCTCGTACAAAACGTTTGCGAATAGTGTTTTTAATCGTTTTTTTTACGTAAAATACATTCTTTTTCTTGCAGGTGCGCACCAACTACAAATATGTGGGCGAGCCGGCGCAGACGGACGGCTCGTTTGGCGGCGACGTGAACGCGGGGTTGAACACGATCCTGTTCTCGGAGCTGTTCCGCGGGTTCGGCGTCATGTTGGGCCACGTCTTCATGGAGCCCGCCACCATCAACTACCCTTCGAGAAGGGACCGCTTTCGGCGCGTTTCCGCGGCGAGCACGCGCTTCGCAGGTGAGAACTTTTTTATAGTTTTTTACATGCTTTTCTGCAGATACCCATCGGGCGAGGAGCGGTGCATCGCTTGCAAGCTGTGCGAGGCCATCTGCCCCGCCCAGGCCATCACCATCGAGGCGGAGACGCGTCCGGACGGCAGCAGGAGGACTACCCGGTATATTTTTGTAAAATTTTGGTTTTTTTAGTGATCACCCATTTTTCAGTGAAAATGGTTTATTTGTTCCGAAATATACATCTGCTTTCAGCTACGACATCGACATGACCAAGTGCATCTACTGTGGCCTGTGCCAAGAGGCTTGCCCCGTCGACGCCATCGTGGAAGGGCCAAACTTTGAATATTCCACCGAGACGCACGAGGAGCTCCTCTACAATAAGGTATCGCTTTTTTGAGGGGTTTGAGATCGATATTCTCGAAAATTCTGTGACAAAAAAATCGAGCTTTGATGCGAAAAACTAAGGATATACTTCCGAGAAGATTCTGCGTTTTTGCGTAACGTGACGGATCCGTGACCCGAATTTCAGGAAATTCATTACAGCAAAAGCAGGGCAGCTCCAGCTCCCCTCGTAAAGAAGTGAACCAAACCAACCAAACAAAGGCTACGAGAAAGCCGTTTTTCTCACTTTTTCAGTCAGTGTCGTGTGGTTTTTTTCAATAATTTTGGCAACTTGAGTCGTCACGCTCACAAAATTTCGCTCAAAAAATTGTTGCAATTTGGACGAAGTCGAGCGAATCGCCATCTCCTCTTTTTGTAATCGAAATTAACCAAGACGACCTGATTTCACACTCATTGTTGTGTGTTTACGATAGCTAAAGGCTCATTAGAAAACCGATAATATGAAAAAAAAATCAATTTGGAAATGTTTTGGGAAATTATTTGTTTTTTTTTAAGTTTGAAAAGGTTTCTGAAAGCGTGTCTCTACTAAAAAGCTTGCAGGTTTACGACAATAGTTTATCGTTTATACTTCATCATTTGGCCGCGGCTTAGATTACCCGATTGCAGTCCTGCTCATTATTAGCTAAATTCCTGCAGAAATACGAGTTTTAATGGATCCGTAATTTATGTGCATGAAAAATTTTTTTCGACCGAAATTCGTACCAAAAATCGTTACCAATACATTCCAAATCGATTGAAATCTGGCCATCTGCCTGTTTTCTTATCATTAATTTACGTGAAAATACCCATTAATGCCCGTCATTTGCAGGAGAAACTGCTGCTGAACGGCGATCGCTGGGAGCCCGAGCTGGCCGCTAACCTGCAGTCCGAATATTTGTACCGATAGATAGAGAAGAAGCCTTTCCCCCCACGAGTTATTTAGGCCCCCCTTATAATTTTTTCTCGAGTTATATTCCTCTCTTTCTTTTATTACACCCATTGATACTTGCTACCCTTTTACACCCCGGCCCGGCCCGTTATTTCGAAAGTGATCGCTGTATATCTCTCTTCATTGGTTAGGTCAATTAGTGTGTGTTTTTGCTGGTTGTCGTGGTGTGTAAAAGTGCGCGAGCGCGTGTTGAGGCCGTTTCCCGTTTTCGATAAAGAATTTATACTTGTCCGTGTTTTTAGAGGATTTTAGCGAGTATAAACTCAGTTTTCGCCGGTTTATTTATGTAATGTTGTGGTCTTATAACGTTTTTTACCAGTTTTCAGTTAGAAAGCATCAAATCTTCCAAGTTTTTGAAGTTTGAGAGATAGAAATTCGTGTTTTTCGGAAATTGTAGCCTCGAAATTCTAATCGATTTTGTTTTAGCAGGGGCAGACAATTAGCTATAGAAAAGGGGAAGAAGAAACATCCACTAGCATCGGAAAAAGTGAAAACACGCCGTTTTTGGTTCATACATATAAGAAGAAGAATTTTATTCAAAACTAAGGTTTCAATGAGAAACGCTTAAAAGTGAGGGAATATGATATGAAAAACGAGAAAGAGGGAAAAAAATGGAACAGTAAGAAGGAAAAAGTCAATAATGATGAGGAATAGGGGCATGATGATATAAAGGTTAAGGTATTGCAAAAGATCTGCAATCAAGGGTATTAAAATTCGAAATTTTTGGAGCGAATACACGGTCTTTAGAAATTTTTGGTCGTAATTAGCGAGATTTTGAAGGCTGATTTCAATATTCTAGTGTATTCTTCGTCGTTGTCGCGGATTCCTCTGCAACTTTGGGCTGAAATTGGCCGTAAAATAGCCTTTTCTAGTTTCTACAGATCATTTTCTGAGTTTGTAGCTTCTCGAGATCTCTAAAAACCGGGATTGCAGAAATGGGGCTCCAAACGCCATTCGACAAGGCGACGCACACGATCAACTGGGTGCCGATCGGGGATATCATGCTCAAGTGAGTTGGTAAAAAGGGAAAATCGCCATTTTGGCCCGTGCAACGAGCCGTTTCGACCTGCAAAGTATAGCGAAATCAAAACGAAACCTTTATGATTATGTGAGAAAATTTAAAACGCATATTTACGCATTTAGCTGACGAAGGAATGCCTGAACCTCGAAATTCCATATTTTCAACCCAAACTTTATCTAGTAGCTTTAAAGCTTCGCTTCGCGGTTTTTTGGCTTGCTGGAAAGAATGCAAGAAAAAAACGACAAAAAAGTCCAAAAAGCAAGGCGTAACCGCCAAAATTTTCAGAACAGAGCCGGTCTACGACCGCCACGAGCCGATCAGCATCAAAAAGGCCGTCCACTTTGCCGCCTGTCCGTTTGGAGGGCCGATTGGTGGGTGGAAATTTTGAGAAAACGCGTTGATACCTATTATTAAGCCCGCAAAAGCTGTAATCGACAATACGCGAATTTTAGCAATCGCTGAATGCCGACCGGATTCCTCGTGGGATGTGATGATTCGGACGGCTGCCGCCAGGCCGTTGCTGCAGGAACCGATTCGGAAGAGGTAACTTTCAAGCTGATAAACTTAATATACGAGGCTCTTTCGGGACAACGAATGGCTGACGAAAAATTACAAAAATAAATTTCGTAGTTTAGCAAGAACGCGTTTTTCTACCGTAATATACATTTTTAGGAGACGTTGCGGGTATTGGATGGTCTCGTGCTCACCGGTTACTCATTCTCGATAATAAAAGCTGCGTCAATCGTTTCAAACCGAATGGTCGATCCGATGGCTCCTTTTACTTTTCTACGGTAGGCGGACTGAATGTTAGTTTTATTGAAATTTTAGGATATCACTGACATCAAGGATTATTGCATATTCAATTATGGTGCTCGAGACACGGGGATGGCCATTCTCGACGGCCAGAATCGCATTTTTGTCGTGAATTCGGTGAAGGAGGCCATTCCCTGGTTGATGCAATCTCGTGAGTTTTTGTTTTTGAGAACTTTTGCGGTTCTTGAGCATTATCGGGGGGGCGGGGAAGCTATTTTTCCGTAAATCCAGAACTAGGCATTTTAATAACGTTCTTACTAACGTTTTACTTTCTGTTGAGTGGAAAACTATTTAAAAACTAGAAAATTTTTGAAATTGTAAACATTTGCTAGAAAATACTCCATTTTTCGTCGAAAAATCCATATTTTTGTATTTTTCGTCAAATTTTGTAACGTTTTTAGATTTAGCAATGGTGAAAACAGGCGAATACCCATTTTTTTTAGCTATGAGCGATCGTCCATCGGCATGGTGTGCTCTCCATTCTTCATCTCTCAGTTCCGTCATCTGCGTCTATGGCAACAAATTTCTGATGGGACAACAGGGAGAGACGATGAGGGTTATTGTGAGTTTTAAGGAAGCAAGGCAGCTGAACAAAAGCGGATTTTAAGGCGTAATTGATTACGCAAGGTAATACCGAGGCTTATGTTGATGGCACCATCATAAATCTTCTTTTCAAGCCGACTTCTTGGGCCGAAAAAGACGGCGATTACTGTAGGATGAGCTCGGATTGGAATGTATGCCGTGTCGCGCTATATCACTCGAAAAGGCTCATCCAAGTGAGTGGAATAGTGTAATAAGAATTTCTTTTAAAGAGCCCTTGACAGCAGGATTACCTTTTCAGATCGTCTCCGCCGATTTGTCGAAAATTTTCCAATCGATTACCGTCCCCGGCGAGCACGCGATATTCAAATTGGGATGGGTGGGAAAGCACAAAAAAAAATTTTTCTGAATTTTGCCAATTTTAGGTAGGAGAATCGTCCGTTTTTCTCCAGAGAACGCAGTCGATTATTCAGTTCTTTTCGGTGGATGATGCGCAAGCGGTTTATGAGTGAGTTTAGAGTATTTACGGAGCCGTTAAAAAAGCATAGATGAAATCATAACAACCAAATAAAGCAAAAACGATAATTTTTAGGCATAACGGCGAGCACGTGCAAGTGACCAGCGAACCGGACGGCGTTCGAATGTATGCAAATACTGGATCGACATTTGCCAGCCCTGTTTCAGGTACGTTAAAGGGATTAGGAAGCGCAAAAATCGACCCCTTACAGCGACTAGGCCTAGAAAGTTGCGCAACTGGCCAACGACACAAAGTTACTGGTTTTTGAACGCGTTGTACGCGGTATTAGGCGCGTCGCATAGTTGTCCAGACCTAGTAGATCTCAAGGATCGATACTGGCGCTTAAAATTAGCTTTAAACGGAGAGTGACAGTATTGAAAAACCCGATTTCAGGCGACGAAAAAGGGGTCCTTGGAATGGGCTACAGTTCGCAGGGAGCATTTCTATTCGAAGCATACATTCGAGCATGCCAGAATAGAGCCCTCAATGCTTTCGAGAATCTCACTGCGGGTGTTACGGATATGCCAAAGCAGGTTTTTTTTTGATGAATTGATCTCTCTCGCTCTCTCTCTCGCTGTCTCTCTCTGTATCTCACCTTTTGTCTCTCACTCTCTGTGTCATTTCCTCTCTCGCTGTCTCGGCCAAAAAATTCGCCGAGTTAAAAATTTCAGAGCAATCGCTCAGTGCATGGGTGCCGCGTGCTCGGTCTCCGATCCGACCCTTCAGAAGCAGTTGTTAATGGTGAGCGGTTGAGGCTAGAAAGCGAGAAAATCGACGCCTTGGATCGACTAGGTCTAGACAGATACGCGAGACGCAAAATGTCAGTTGAAATCGTGCCCCGGTTTTTGCTTTTGGGAGCCTGGGTTGTTAAAACTGACTACTAACCCGCTTATTAGAGTGTTTTTTTTTAGTTGTCTAGACCTAGCGGATGAAAGGGGTCGATTTTCCAGTCAGGATCAGGCGCTTTAACCTAGCAAAAACGATTGGAATAATCGCTACCAGCTCGCCAATTTAGAGAATTTTATAGCGCTTTCCCAGCCACACAGATTTTTAATTCTAAAGCGTATGTTTTTGGAGACCTAGTCGATGATAGGCATTGATTCTCGCGCTTTCCAGGGTATTTAAAATCTCCAAAAATAGCTCCATTTTTAGGCGATCCGTTTCGGAATCCCATTTTGCACAAACTTCGATTCATCCCAGCTGGTCCGCGCTCTCGGCCAATTCAGAATTATTAATGAGGTCCGGATGGTGAGGACCGGGATCCCATCACATATCTACAGTAAGTAATCGGTTAACATGAAATTCATGGGTTTAGATTGGAGGAATTGTCGGTGAAATCGCTGGTAAACGGCTCGTGGAAATGGGGCTTTGGGGTGGCCTCCGGGTTCGATGGGTTGTGATGAGACGAAAAATGATGGAAATGACGTGGTGCTACTTGAATGGGTGAGTCTTGCTCATTCTATCGTTCTCTTTCTCTTTCTCTCTATCTATCGCTCTCTCTCTCGCTCTTTTTCTCTCTCTTTATCGCTCTCTCTCTCTAACTCTCTCTCTCTATCTCTCTATCTCTTTATCTCCAGCCTCATTCAGGTCAAAGCCAATTTCGACAAACTGGCCAACCGTGGTGCTTATGCCGATATGACAGTGCTGGACGAGAAAATCGCACAAAAATTTTCCGAGTTTCCGCAAGTATCTTTTGCCGGTAAGCGCCTCGTTTCCGACTATTTTAAAGGAAAGCGAGGGCTGAACTTCCTACGGAAGTTTTCTTACGGAAACGCAAAGCGCGTACCGCCTTTTGTCGAGAAACTGTCATAACCCGTTACGTAATGAAATTTTGGGCATATGCTTTGCGTGTCGTAGCGCGAAAAAAAGTTAGGGCGCCAAAAGCTGAAAAAAAATTTAATTTAGAATCTTGTGGGTTGCTTTAAAAATATTTTAGATGCGGCACGTCGAGCCGCTGAAGCTGGCCTTCCCCAATTGGCGAGATTGCTGATCAAAAGAGAGACCGACGAGGAGAAACAGGTATCGGTGTATCTCTCTCTCATTCTGTCTCTCTCTCTCGCGCTCTCTCTCTCGCGCTCTCTCTCTCTACACTCTCTCCTCAGGTCTCTGTCCTCCTCTCCCTGCAAGATGTGAGTGATGCCCTCGGTCTGGCCGCCAAGGCCCAAAAGCCCGAATTGATGCACCAAGTCATTCGACATCTCATCAAGCAGAAGAATAGGACAACGTATGAGCTGGAGATTCAGAAGATACCACAGGTAATGGCATTATATGGCCATTTTCTGATTTCTTGAGCAAAAAGTGGCTCCAAGAAAATTTGGCTCTGCCGGGAATTGAACCCGGGTTTTGCGCCTGGCGGGCTAGACCACTACCACTTGGCCATAGTCAAAATGCGAGAAAATAGCGATTCAAGGATTTTCGTCCCGGTTTTTCATTGCGTAATCGATTAAACCATTTTCCGCAGCTTAGCGTTGCGGCGCGGCATAATCCATAGAGAATTAAATGACTTACGGTCCCTTTTAAGCATAAATTCCAGTTAAAATTTGCCGAAAATAGCTTTTAAAGGGACTCTGACAGCTAAAAGATTCGGATTTTCGCAAGATTTTCATGTTTCAGGCGCGCTGCCTCTATGCGGAATACGTAACGCAACGTAGCGGTGGAGCCCTGGGAAATGGAGGGGCTAGAATGTTGGCATTGCTGGAACAGAATTCCGATTACGACAGGAAATTGCTGTTCCATTTGGATGCATCTGAACAGGCTGATCCGATTATACAGGTAGCTGGTTTTATCAAAATCCCTTTAATATCCGAATTTTTAGTCCGAAGAACACCGCCAACACCTCGAATCGGCCAAAGAAATAGCCGGACAAATGAAAGATGCAAGTATCGTGGAGGTCGTCACGATGGCATGCAATCAATTGGCTGCTGATTGGAATGTGTCGACTGTTAGACAACAGGTAGAGAGAGAGCGAGAGAGAGCGAGAGAGACAGAAAGAGAGTGAGAGACAATACCCATTTTTTTAGATCATTGTCAACGCCTCCAAGCCGGATATCGTCCAGAAAACGAAGCAGCAGTACAAACTGACTGATAAACAGTAAGTTTCTGGACAAGATATTTCATTGTTTTTTGGTTTCACCGTCCCTTTACAACATTTTTATCGCATTTTTAGCATTTTCAAATTTTTCCTTTGGTCGTATCGCCTCGCTCCCGTTTAAAACAACCTTAAAAACGCTTTTTTTGTGAATTATTTTTCGGTCTGGTCAGTGTGGCGACCTCTTTAAGAGAGCCTAAGCACAATTTTTGTGTCAAGGTCCTATTTTTCCAGGGTCACGCTGTGGGTAATCGAGGGTCTGGCCGCCGACAAGAAATGGGAACAGCTCTTCGATATGGCCAGCAAAAAATCACCATACGGTTTGGCGGTACGATCTTTTTTTGTAGCGTTTTTCTAAGCGTTTTTGAAGGTATCTGAGTGCTAAAATTACTCCGAAAATCAGGTTTTAATGAAATTAATTAATACAGTATTTTCCAGGAAATTCGGGATGATTTTGAGGGTCTAAATGGTTCTAAAATATGATTTTAGCCGTTCATCGAAGCCGCAATCCGACACGGCAACAAACAGCATGCCGAGCGTTTCTTGTCCCGACTGAATGATTATAAAGTGACCGAGAGGGTGGCCGCGCATATCGCTTATGGGTAGGTAGACCAGGGACAAGTCAGCATAGGTCACTTTGGAATCGGGCAGGCTAACAGAGAACCCTGCGGAAAACCCAGCAACCCTGTTATCCATTTTTTTCAGAAATTTCGCGACTGCCGCCAAGCTTGCATACGATGCCAAGGACTATGATTTGATGCAACGGGTCCTCAGGAAATCGCATACGGATAAGGAACAAGAAAAGACTGTCTTGAAATTACGAAATGCAATGTGAACAGCCACTTTGAAATCCACAATTCATTACGCCATTCAATTCCTTTAATGCACAAAACTATTCAGTTTAAAACCAGGGTTGAAAAGCCGCTTCGCGACTTTTCAACCTGGCCTTCTAACCCTTGATGTTCTTTCGTTTGCATAATCGTGCCCCAATTCCGATGACAAAAATGAAAAACGCTCCTTTGAGCTCATAGGCCACAAGCGACTTCCGGCGTATGCTAATTTTCTCCTAACAAAGTGGGTGTCGGAATTTTTAAGAAAAACTTAATTTTAATGTCGAAACACCATACTTTACAAAATCTGATATGTGTGCAGTCATCTCCAGTCCATTACGCATCTAATGACGTATCAAACACCTCCTCAAACCCATCTCCTCTCGAGATATCCTCTGGACACCCTGACGGAAGTTGCATGCAAATGCACACACACACACACACAAACACTATTTTTTTATATATAGTAGGATATGTGATCCTGCCTCAAGTTCTTTCGACGTGTAGATAAATTGTGATACCTAATTTATGTGGTTTTAATAAAATATACCTCAAATAGTTTCACATTTATTATCGTAATAGAATAAATCAATCTATTTCAGGGAAAAAGAACTGACTAAAATAAGAAACAATCCTAATTTGCCTAGGGAAACAAGTACGAAATTACACCAGTACACGTAATTTACATAATTAGCATAATTTTCGTAAATTACCATAAATCACAAAAATCACGTCCGGAAAACCCTGCCAAAAAGCCACATTTACTCCGCTCTGGCCGTCTCCTCGGTGGGCGGAATGTTCTGGCTCTTCTACCCGGGAATCCTCTTGCTTATGGTATGCTAATTTCAAATATTATTTAAATCAAATAAAATAGAATAGTAACTCACAAAAATTGTTTCTGGCAAAACCGCTTCGCGAACATTTTACACGCGACGCGCTGCTTGACCGGCATGAAAATGTCATAATCGATTACGCAATCGAAAACCCTACCACGCTAGGAAAAATGCATTACCAATCCCTTGAAAATGTCTAATTTTTCAAGGTGGTGTTGTGCGGGAAGAAAAAAGATGCCGTGCCGTCGATCAAGGAACGCGCGTACGGCGCATCCGTCATGGAGGAGGTATTTCTTTTGCTCTCTCTCGCGCTCTCTCCCTCGCTCTCCCTCCGCCCTCTCTTATGTCTCTCTCTCCCTCTCGCTCTACCGCTCTCCATATCTCTATTTTTAGACGATCCTAACAGCGGAATCCAGGGATAGCAAGCAGAGCGGCCAGAGTCGTAGCAAGGGCAGCAAGCAGAGCACCGGAAAATCGAGTAATTTTTGTGTTTTGATTTTTTGATTTCCATTTTTTTAGACGAGAAGGTGAAGAACAACAGCCGGATGCTCATCTACCGCCCCACACCCACCCGCTCCCCTCTTAACTGACTACTACCATCACTACTATACTATTAGGTACGTGGTGTAGGCTACAAACTACAGATTTACCCGAAATTTGTGGATTTGAGGCATTTGATAGGCTGACTGGGTGTCAGTTAGGATGGTAGGCTAGCAGAAACCATTGGGGAGGCTAATCTGGCTTGCAGGCCACGCTCTAAAGGTACTAGGAAAGCAATCAGCTGGTCACTTAGGCTAGCCATCTGAGAACCGGGAATCAAAAATTTCGGTAAAAACTGAACCGACGGAATACAATTAAGTGTTTTTCACACTGGGGCAGGCTAGCAGTGACCATTTTGGAAAATCCACAAACTACAAACTACAAATCCAAGCCCGTTTTTAAATATATTTGGATCCAGAGCACAGGCTACAAACTACAGAATTTTGGTTTTAGTCTTAGCTTTACTAGCCTTGATTTAATTCAATAGCACGTCGATTTAAAAGTGGTTTGATTTCGTTTATAAAAAACATTTTTAACTTTTAAAATGAAAATTTTACAAATTCTAATTAAACAAATTTTAATTTTTTTAATTTGTCAGCTACGGTATGTAATTTTTTTGCAGAAATTGCTTTTGGTCACGCGAAGAAGAAGTCTCTCTCTCTCTCTCCCTGTCCGTCTCTCTCCAGATTGCCGCATTAATGGATGGACGGACAATTATCTACACAATCCCCATTTCTTCTTCTTCTTCATCATTGTGTTCCCCCCGGAATTTTGTGTGTATTCTGTATCATTGGCAAATGGATGGACGGACAAGATAAAACCACCCCTTTTAAAATTTTTGTAAAACGCAGATTCAAGCTAGCGAGATTCTTAGGGGAATGAGGCAAGCTAGCAGAGCTTCTCGAGGAAATTAGAAGTAAAGTAGCAGGGATTTTTGAAGAATTCTGAGGCAAACAATCCGCGGATTTTGAGGAAACGGCGTAAAATCAAATAAGGCCGGCTGGCAAAGTTCCTTGAGGGAACGAAAAAGTGGCTTAAAAGTGAGCCATCTCGCAGGTATTTTTTAGGAAAAAGCAGATAGTGTGAGTAGAGCCAGCTAGCTGCCATTCTTGAGGAAATTTTACGGATATTTTACGTCGGGCAAGATAGCAGAGTTTCTTTGGGAAACTGCGTAAAAATCGGAGACGGCAGGCTAGCAAAGATTCTTAGGGAAACTGTGGTAAATCTGGAGGGCAGGCTAGCCCATATTATTGCGGATGCGGAAAATTCTGTAGAACAGGTTAGCAAAGGCTCTTGAGGAAACTGGCAGATATTCTTAAAGATTGTCTGTTGTTCAAAACACGTGTTTTGGACAGCTTCCCCATTGACGTCGTCGTATTTCGTACGTGCGTATTCTATTGACATCCATCCATCCCATCCATAGGAGCATCCCGTACTCTCCTCTTCACTAGAGATGGACGGCTCAAATTAAATAACCTATCCCCCTCGATCTCTTCCTCTCTTCCTCTCTCTCTCTCTCTCTCTCTCTCTCTCTCTCCTCTCTCCCTCTATTTCTTATTTCTATCTCGCTACCCGTCCTCCCTTCCTTCCATCTCCCTTTAATTGCCCCCGGGGCATTCCCCGGGTGCCATTTTCCGTATTTTCCTATTGACACCGCGGCTGGAAGTCGCCAAATATTATCTTTTGACATTACGATGCCAAAATAATTGTTCAATTTTTTCTGCGTTTTTACCGTATTAGGCTACGCGAAAGAACTCAGATTTTTTTGAGAAAAGTGCGCTCTTGTTGCGGTGGTTCTCTTCTTATTCGTTTTCAAAATCGCAATGAAAAATTTAGTTCGTTTCTGGGGGGGTCATGGTGATTTCTAAATAAAAAATATCCCCGTCAATTCAGCCCGCGTCGCGCCTCAAAAATGATCAGCAATTCCGGAATTTTCCTTTCTATGTTCGTGAGTAGGTTGGTGCGTGTGGCCTGCCGTCGGGTAGGCGCACAGTGATATTACTCCCCTTATATGTATTACTGTTATGTTATACTACATGGCGCCCAAAAAAGCACCCCCCTCTAGCGGACCGGGGGAAAATCAGATCAGGATGATTTTTATACCATTCGAAAGCTCTCGGAAAGGCGAGAAAACAAGCGGGCTTCATTTTCTAAGATTTCTTCTGATTCGTCCGATATTCAGCGTTTTTCTAAAAAAAACAGGTAGCTTCTAAATAGGAATTTCGCAATTAGCATGCGGATCTCGCGTAAATCTGCCGTTTCATGGATTTTGGAGGTAAAATTCGCCAATAAAAAAAACATAATAAAGAAAATGAACCTGGCTTGTTTTCTCGCCGGTTCGAGAGCTTTCGATAGATACCTAAACGGGGAAAATCGGACACGACTGCGCGCCGCTAGAGGGGGGTGCTTTTTTAGGACACCCTGTATTAGACGTACCGGACGGTTACGGTTTATTACTAGTAGACTTATACAATACGATAATAAGAGATAAAGGAATCTAATAGCATCGGTAAATTATATAATATCATGCAATATAGGATCTAATGGGGGTTCTGATCGTCCTGGGGGACGAGGGGTTAAGACAGACAGACTGATCGCATCATAGCTCCCATCCCAGAGGGCACTTTTTTTATATATAATCTACTTCGGATAGGCGGGAAGAAGTGAAAAGGGCACGCCCAGGGTGTGACAGCGTGCTGCAGATCATCGGGCTTCCATTTACTAATTTCTATCTACACGAAAACGAGCAACGTGGTGGGGGCTTTTGCACTCTTTTCTCTCTCTCTCTCTCTCTCTCTCTCTCTCTCTCCATGTCCGGATTCTGTGGTCCTTCGGGGGCTTTGCGTGGGTGGTGTTGGTAGAGCATCTAAAAACGAATCGCTAATGCATTTCTTGTGGTGATTTGTGGAAGAAATGATGAAAAGAAAGTTTTATGTGGACTTTTGCATACGTTTAATTTTAGTGTTTGGGTTGAGACACTTAATGCCTGAGACTTTAGGGGGTATCTTACAAGTGTTAACCTTTTTCGATCATTTTTCATACATTTTTCACTAGAAAGTCAAAAATTTGCGAAGCGTTGCATTATTTTTATAATTGGTTTTGTATCTAAAATTATGTAAAATGCTATAAAAATGGTTTATATTGATTTAAAGGGCCGTAAAGCATCACAGGGAAAATTTGGCCTCCCCGCTAAAAGGCCAGAACCAGTTTTTCAGCTAGGGTCAGATGAATATACAATATGAATGAACCAACCTTCCCATAACCATGAAGAGTTAATTAATAGTGAAGCTTAGCCTGGTCTTCATTTGGCTGCCGCGTGGAAATTCTGCGAGAAATCATTTTTATTAGATTACCAGGGTTGAAAAGCCGCTTCGCGACTTTTCAACCCTCCCGTCTGACCTCATTTTATCCTAAACCTTTGCATAATTATCTTGCATTCTGATCACAAAAACTGAAAAACAACTTCTTCTGCCCTTTTATCTAGTCGAATCCCTCCTTCCGGTCTATGCTAATTTGTTCTAACAAAGAGGTTTCCACAAAAACTTAAATTTAATGTCGAAAACCGCTGATTTTGTAAAATTTTATATGTGTGCAGTCATCTCCAGACCATTGCGCACCTAATGACGTATCATACGTACTTTAAAATTCATCCCCTAGCTAGATATCCTCCGGACAGACACCCGGAAGTGGATGCAAAGTGGCACACACAGACACACAGACACACACACGCACAGACACTATTTTTTATATATAGTAGGATTTCTATTAGCACCTACCAGACAGATTGAATATCCTACTGTAATTTTGTGCTCCGGCTGGCGTTTTAAAATGGGACCAAATCTCTCTTGTGCGGAATATTTTGCTGATTCCGAATCTGGCCTCAACCGCAAAATTCGCGTCGACACGTCGCGGTGGAAGTAGCCGACGTCAGGCAAATCCCAGATGGCCTGCAGCGACGGTTAGGCCATTTGCATCAGGATGGCCCAAAGTTTCAAGGTGAGGCGGGCTAGCAGAGGTTCTTTTAGGCGCTGGACCCTTATCAGGGAAAAATAAGTTTAATTTGTCCGCCTACCTGTTAACAATAAATAAGGTTTTTGGTAGTGTTTGTGGTAAGACTCCAGATATTTCGACTCCCCCCTCCCCCCCGCCCCGCCGGCTCCCAACTTTGTATCTTGGCTCCCTGCTTATCTACTCTCGTGTACAGTAAACTAAAATGTTCGTCTTGCTCTGGCGAGCATTTTGGTATATTTTACACACCTGTAAACAGATAGGGTGCCGAGATACAGCAGTTGGGGCCGGCTGGGGGTCTTAGAAAATCTTAGAGGCAAATCTCAGAGTCCTAGGAAAGTATACGATTTTTTTCGCTTACCCACATAACAACTCGCAACCCATCGATCACATCGGCAAATTTTTAAAAACCGACGCGAAGACGAGGCAATCTCATTCTCATTGCACGCCTAAAATACCCAGAAAACCAATCGGCATTTGAAAACCCAGACTTACCCGATTTTGACGACATTACTCCATTTTCCAGTCATGCTTTGTACAGAATCACTTTCCACACTTTGTATTGTAACATCCCAGTGTCCACTTGCCGCTTCCTTTATAAAGCTAAGGGGTTGATTGATTTTCTCAGCTTGTTAATCTGATATCTGGAAATCAAAGGTAACGTAGCAAAAAAATAGTTTACCCGCAAATAATAAATGATTGTTGCCATTTTTGCTGTAGTAATTTGCAATTTAAATTTAGCTAAAAATTTAAGTCGATGCCAATCAACAAAAAAACTCCAAAGAACTGGGTTCTGGACTGTTTGTGGGGGGGAGCCACTTTCTGTTTTTTCCATCTATTGACCATATAATATTATTTTTATAGTGTTCTTATTCGTTTTTGATTGTTAAAAGTTCTAACAATATTTTAAAACAATTAAAAAATTCGAAAATTTTTTTGGTGATTTTTCATACATTTTTCACCAAAAATTCAAAAGTTTTCGAAGATTTTTATTAACACTTTTTTAGCTCTAAAAATTATGTAAACAGCTATGATAATAGTTTATACTTTGTTATAAGGCCGTGGAGAATCTGACGGAAAATTTTGGTCCCCCCGCTAACAGTCCAGAACCATTTTTCGACTAGGTTTATTGAATATCGAATATGAATGAACCTACTTTCTCATAACCATGAAGAGATTATTAGTAGAGTTTCTTAGCTACCTTCTTTCGGTGTTGGCATGGACCTTCAGCGAAAAATTCTTTTTCTGAAATTATTTCTACAAGCGTCCCAAAAAAGATCCCTTTTGGCGATCAGCAGTGATGTCCGATTTTGACGATTTAGTTATCCATCGAAATCCGACGAGCTGAGGAAATATCCTTTTTCCATTTTTGAAATTCGCGAATTTTCATAACATTTTTGCGAAATTCCTGAATTTTCGAGCTTTTTCTCCTGCCAGTGTTTTTAACAAAACCCCATTTTCCAAATTTTTGCATCTTTCAGCTTTTTGAAAGGCATTTGAGAAAACACATATTGGATGAGACTGAAGCCGATTAATTTGGGTTTTACACAAAATTGCAATAAAACATTGGGTTAAACATTCGGAAATTTTACAAACCGAGAGAACAAAATCCAATAGATACCTAAATCGTAAAAATCGGGCATCACTGTGGACCGATAGAGGGGCGGGTCTTTTTTGGGACACCTGTATTTCCTGTATTTTTCGCTTATGAATGAACCTACTTTCCCATCACCATGAAGAGACGATTAATAGAGATGCTTAGGGTTGTTTTGATTGGGCTGCAGCGTGGAGATTCTGCGAGAAATTATTTTTATTAGATTACGAAGGTTGAAAAGCCGATTCGCGGCCGGCGAACCTACAGTGTGTGCCATAATGATAGGGGAATGGAGTTTTTAGCCGTTTTCTCGGCCGTCCTCCATCTCCGTGTACAACCAAATCATAGGCCTTATAGCCCGAAAAAAGACGCGTCTTTTGGTTTACTTGAATTCTCTTTACGATAAAAGATCACGTTTTTAGAAGCGATTGTATAAAAATAGGGAAAAAACACAAGTGACAAAATGATAGGGGAATCATTAACATATCCTTTCCATGAACTTTCTGTATGAATAGTGGATGTGATTGATTTTGATTACAGATTCATTGCAGGAGAAGATGTAAAAATCGTAATTTCTGGCCAAAATTCCGACCGGAAGTGGTCAGTCAAAATTTACATCTAATTAGCATCTAATATTCATACTGAGAGTTGATGTTAACGATATGTTAATGATTCCCCCTATCATTTTGTCACTTATGTTTTTTCCCTATTTTTATTCAATAGCTTGTAAAACTGTTATCCTGTATCGTAGAAGTATCTTAAGTAGACCAAAAGATGCGCGTTTTTCCGGACTACAAAACCTGTAATTCGGTTTTACAGCTGCATGCAACATCGCAAAGAAATCGCCCAAAAACTTCATTCCCCTATCATTTTGGCACACACTGTACTTTCCCATAACCATAAAGAGTTAATTACTAGTGATGCTTAGCCTGGTCTTCATGGGGCTGCAGAGTGGAAATTCTGCGAGAAATCATTTTTATTAGACTATATCTATTCGTACCTACCAGTCAGATTGAATACCTTAGCTGGATAGCTTGTTATCAATTATCAAATCTATACTTCCCATAAATTCAGTTTGTTTGATTTCCGGCGTTAAGCATATCGGATATTCTCCTTCGCTTCTCATCGAATCCAGCTCTTTTAACAAAAGTAGATCATCAGAAAATATAGTAAATGTTTTAATTTCAGTAGGAACAGGAGCTGCAAAGCTAGTTTTCGGCATTTTCGTCGTTTTTACAAAACTTCTTTAACGCCAATCGATTAAGCGTCAAAATATGCAAAGAGTTGCAATGACAACCCAAGATAGTGTCAGATAAACTATTTATGGCAAAAATAAGCAAAATCCGGAGTCTATTTTTTTTGTTTATTACTATTTCACTATTTTAATTGTATGAATTTTGGTTTTAATTTTTTTGCAATTCCCGGCTTGGGGATAGTAACTGGGCCATCGATTGCTGGCCGTAAAAAATTTTTGGGATTGGCTGGGGGTAAATTAAACTCTTACCTTTCTTACTTATTTTCTTCACCAAACCGTTCTGTATTTTTTCTAGAGCGATGTGCTATTTCAAATCTTCGCCAACAATTTTGAAAATCACGTGCAAATCGATAAGGATTCCACCGCGTAAAACAAGGCGTCACTAAATTCATCTTTGATAATAGGTTGAAAAACAAAACTTCTGTCTTAAATTTTTTATATTTACGCTATTTCTCCGGGGATTTTCTCGATGTTATTCAAACAGAGCATCGAAAAATACACCACGCATTTTAATTACAGCCCAAAATCATATAATGTAAAAAGATTATAGCAAAATAAGATTGAAACTTCGTTGCCGCCCAGAAAACGAATTGAAAAAACCTAGTTTCGTCATTTTTGCCATTTTTGCAAGATCTCTTCGGCGCCATTTGATAGAGCGTCAAAAAATAAACTGCCAGTTTTAATTTGGCCCGAATTCATATAAAGAAGTTAAGGAAAAAATTTCGTAAATTTTCTTCCTAAATTTACCTCTTAAATCAATTGCATCGTCTGAATCCTCGTACTTTTGGGAGTCCGCCCGGTACGTACTGAAATTCGGGAAATCTTCAAAGATCATAGCAATTAATAAATTCCGAATGGGGAATCCAATAAGCTTACTTTTCTCCTGTTGCCCCGCGCTCGTAGGCATGAGTTGTTCAATTTTCGTTATATCCAAATTGCGCGCCTCTTTTGGCTGCTTGATAGGCGGTAATGGAGTAAGAAAATAGGAAACCATACGTCTTCGTTGATCCTTTTCAATTTTGAAATTTCCTTGGGTAATAAACACCTTATTAAAAGTTTCCAGTGGAAACAATCCACTCGAATCTACACAGCTTTTCATGAAGCTGCATGATGGGTGGTAAAGCCACCCAAGCTGAGAATAGCATCTGAAAAATAGAATTGAAAATTTGAAAAGCTAAAGCTGGTTTAATTTCTGGAAAAATAGTTAGAAAAACCGATCAATATAACCAAAAAGAAACTGTGCCATGAACATTTCGAATATTAGCCAAATGGCTTTTACAGGGCCAGACGAGATGTGCCATTTTGATAAGACGGAGGAGGGGATGGATGAAATGTTCAACAGGAAGGGACGGGAAACATCGACCGTTGTCAATCTACTGAGTCCAACAATAGAAAAACACCCCTTCTAACTTACGGAGAAGTATCGGATCGAAATCATATTAACCATTCGAAAGCCCTTGAAATTACGGTTTACATCAATCTTCAAAACCATGTTTTTATTTAAATGCGCTATTTTACAACCCATTTTGTAAAAATTTCCGGTTTTTCGAGGTTGCATACAAGCTAATTTGCCTTATTTTCTCCAAGAAGTAGCGATTAATTAGATACAGAGACCGTTTCTTAATGTTTTTAAATGGACTATAAAATGGCGCAGTTCAACAAAAAAGATGGTTATGAAGCTTGTTGCAAGCATTTCAAGGGACACCCTGTAAACGTAAAATGATCCTGTAGGGATTTGCAATGTGCCTCACCATGGTCGTTTTTGTGTGGTTTTCGTTCCGTTCTACCGTAGTCCTTCAGTCACCAATCAGTTTTTTATCAACCCAAAGTTTTTGCCGTCGCTAAGGCGTCAATGGCCGCGCTGAACATTGTCTATCTCGTCCGGAAACGCCGAAAGTCACTGCGAAATTTGCCTGCTATGACCCATTACGGACGCAAAATTAATTTCTGCTGTGATTTTCAATAAATCGCAATTTTTGATACCGTATAACGTTTATATGGTCACTCGTATGAATCATGCCATGTTTCTCTACATTTTTTCTTCTACTTTAATTTCATGTCGACATTTTAATCGCTATATTTGCTCTTTTGACTCGGATGAGAATGCAACGGTTTGGCGGGTGTTCGTTAGTTGTCGAGCGGAACAGAGACAAACACAATTCCTAGCGGGCTTTCAGGTGGAATGGGGTGGGAGAGAGAGCGAGAGAGAGAGAGAGAGAGAGAGAGAGAGTGGGATAGAGAGGAACAAAGTACACGGGCCTCTAGCCCCCCTGCACCTAAACATTGATTTCCACTCGTACTTTTTGGGCTATTCCTTGGGTTTTTCGTGCATTTTGGTCTTTTAAAGGGCCAGAAGGCAAATTCACATGGTTTTCTGTTTTCGGCAAAATAATGGATTTTTAGCCTAGTTGATTTTTAGAAATTCAAATTTGCTCACTTGTCGTCTTTTTTGGGGTTGAACTGATCGAGATTGGATTTTTTAGTCTTTAACATTCTCCACACATTTTTAAGTTGCAAACTGGCTGCCAGTTAATCGATTGCGCCACTAAAACTCCGGAAACCTCCCGGCTTTCTGACATTTTTGGGATTTTTTGGGATTTGTTTTCATAAATTTTTCGTAATTTTCCTTATTTTCCGTTCCTTTCCACCTTACATGGGGATCACGCGCTTCTGCCCATGTTTTAGCGAACACCCAGATTCCCTCGCCTCTCCCAGCCATGCCCTCAATTCCATGTCGTAATTAGTTTCTCCCCACTGGCGGGCCACACTTCCCCATCTCTCTCCCAAAGTTGATTATCCCCCCTCACGAAGGGCCCCCCCATTTTTTGGACGTGTTCTGGCTATGTGTGCTGTTGTTGACGGCCAGTTGGCACAGTTTCACTTTAAAATCGGCAAAAAATTGCGGCCTGGAATTTTCTAGCTGTTCTAGACATGTTTCAAGACATTTTTTAGCGCCTTTCTAGCAAAATTCGTATATTTGCGTTTCGTTTTGCGTTTCAGACAACGAAAATTTTTAGTTTGTGAGCCAGTTAGCATATTTTTACCTCAAATCTAGAAAAAAATTGCAGAAATGAACATTTTCGCCTTGTTTGACTGTTTTTAAAAGCAGCTCCGGCTTTTTCGTTGAAAAATGGTTTTTACACGTTTCTGGTGAATTTTGATGAAATCTATGCCACATTTTGCGGCTCTACCATGCTGCTATCGATTTCCCTTTGACTTGTTTACCCCCAAAAACTTCCACAAAAAGAGGAGGTCCACCTGCCCCGCCGAGGAAAATTTTGGGGTCCGGGGCCTCTGTCAGCTGACCCATTCCGCAATCCCTTCGTGTGGGGATTATCCGAAAATCGCATTAACTCTGTCGGTTTTAAATGTTTCGATTTTTCATGTTTAAATTCTTTGAACCGTGTTACTATATACCCCAGAAAGAAATAATTATAAAATTCTCATACAAATATTTTTTACAAAAAAAAGACTTTTCCAAAGGATGGCTCCCTAAAAATGTTTAAATCCGTCTTGAATATTTCTATGCGTATTTTTGGACTTGTATGTTTTCGTTATTTAACCTGCTATGCAAACTATCAAAAGTTCACTGAAAATTCTATAAAATCTGTTTTTAAATAATTTACCTTAGTGAAGTCCCATCAAAATGCTCTAAAACGCCGATTTTGTGAATCTTCCCAAATTCTCTGGCTTCCATTATTCTAACTGTCTCCTAAGCGCTGCCAAAATCATCACAGACTCCCCAAATTCACTCATTTTTTTCGAGGAGTGGAGAATTTTTTTGGAAAAGGCTGGAGGGCGGCATTTGGGGGGATTGGGTGGCATGGTGAAAGGAAAGAAAGAAAGAGAAAGAGAGGGCCGAGGGGAAAGCCATAAACAAGTCACCACACAACCACACAGCCCATTCCATTCATTTCATGCCAATTCTAATTTGAAATGGGGTCCCGGCACTCCAATTTATCTGAAAGACGTCTGCTCCTCTTCTCCTCATCCTCTCCTTCTTCTCGTTCTCCATCGAGATGAGGACACAGCTGGAAGTCATGCTCCCCTCCATTCATTCTGCCCCTCATTTCCATCATACCCCCGTTCCACATCGTAGAAGTGCTCCAATCAAACGGGTTAATTTGCTTTGATTTTAGTCCTTAAGTAGCTTAAGTTGCCTAATTGTCGGTCAATCTGCCTACCAAACTTAACTTTGTGCTAATTACGGTGTATTTTACTGGATTTTCGAGAATCTGTAAGCCATATGGGGTCCTGGACCGACGGTCGAAGCCGAAAATTCTTTTCTGGATTGTATGTATGCTTTAGAAATTGCAAAAAAAATTGCCTCTCTCCACCCAGTTTAGCTTTGATTTCCGTGAAATTCGATGGTTTGCCTGCCAGTTTGTCGATCTGGGCGCTATTTTTGTTGGTTTTTCGATTTGGCGGTCTCTTCGACGGGCGATTTGTTGGTGCTTTGTGATTTGTTTTTTAATTAATTAAATAAATTTTTTAATTCCAATGTTTTACTCATTTTTCGTCGAATTCTACAGCGAATTCCAGAATCTGTTGGGAATTCGCCAGTTTTTCTGTCAGTTTGTCGATCTGCCCGTTAATTTGTCTGTCCGTTTCTGTGTCTGTCTTTCCCTTCGATCCTCTTCCTCCTCCTCGGGATGGCCTCGAATTTGATGTGTTTTCTTGCGGTGACCGTGTTGGCGAGGAGCGGCCGATTCCTTTCTTCTTCTTTTCCGCCAATCCTTCCATTTCCTTCCATTCCATTTCATTTCGTTTCTTTCCAGATTACAGTCTTTCTTTTACCCAAGAAACTAGCGGAAATCGATTGGTAATCGGGGCCTAAAAAAGCGGAAAATTGTAATATTTGTATTTTTCTGTTTTTCGATATTGATTTTTTGGGGATTGTTGTATAGAAAGCGTTAACTGGCATCCAGCTAGCATTTTTCAATAACTTGTTAATTAATCTCTGTCAGTTGCTCGCCATTTGGGGTCTTAAAAATGCGAAAATTACTCTTTTTGCATTTTTCCCATTATTTGCCTTATTTTTCAATTTTTTTTTGTGCATAAATCTTCGAATTGGCATCCAGTTAATAAGTTTTGCTGACTGCCCCAAGAATCCCTGCAAGTTTTCCGATTTTTTAAGGTGTTTTCATGATATTTGCGATTTTTCCAAAAACCCGGTTTTTTTCAGAATTTAACGCGACAAACTACAGTCTACGAACTCTGCTGGAAGTCAAACTATAAACTACAAATCCCACCGATCTGCAAGCTACAACTACAAACTCTAAAATGACATTCGGCTACGGACTACACGAATGGCTGACCCCCGGCCAAAATGATCGATCTCTGAATATAAAGGTAAGGACTGGGAATTAGTTACAATTTTTTAGAAATCGGTCCTGGGCCTAGTGACTTTCCTGCTGCTCATCTTACTGTCAGCTGCCGAATACTTTTTCATCGAGGCGTTTTTCTTGGTAGGTTCTTAGAGAGATCGGGGTACTAGCCGGATAAGGAAGAGAAAAGAAAGACAGCAGGCTAGCAGCTGAACCCTTCCATGTATTTTTCAGGTATTCCCTCCGCCTCTCCTCCATGCCATCCTCTTCCTCATCGAATTACTATCGTTTCTTTTGTTTATCCACGCACTTTTCAACGAAAAGGGTCCATTGGCCATTCCGCTTTGCGTTACGCAGGTCAGTTCTTTAATTCGGAATTCAAAACTTTTAAACCACGGATCGACATTTTAAAACTAGGAACTTAATTTTTTAACCCATTGGTGTTTTTAGGCGATTCGCGTGCTCCTTTTCGCTGGAGTGCTGATCTACTACATCATCGATTATTTCAACGATGAAGATGTACCACTCGAACACAGGAATAGCAGTACGTTTTTCGATTTTTTTGAACGTTTTACTAACGAATAATTATTTAAAATCACTCTATTTCCAGATCGCTCAAAATGGGTGGCAAAACTGGGGAGTCATCTAATATTCGTTGCGATGGGTCATGTGATGCTATTCTACTGTGGATGGGCATGCTATAGGGTCAGTTGAAAATCTGATAAAACACTATCTAAGTAAGCTATGCTTGATTGCCATGGCTAGTTGTTTACAGGAAGCTTTTAAATCAGGAATTTTATTCTCTGGAATTTGTCTCAAACTATGGATAGCTTTTTTCTTTCCGGCGTGTCAAATTTTCCTAAATGGTCTCTGCTAGCTTGCCTTGGCTAGAAAACTATTCTCAAAACGCGGGAATTCCGTAATGAGTCTTTGCTAGCTTGCCCAAGGTTTTCAAGTTCGTAAACGAAAGGACCAAATTTCCAAAATGATCCACCGTGATGGGTGATGACCCCCAGGTGATGCCGTTTCTACAAGACCTCTGCTAGCCTGCCTTTGCGAACTTGCTTTTATTTCATTTTTTCAGCGTTTCCCCCAGTCATCCGCCTACCGTAGTTCGATCTCGAAACATGCAGATGGTGGCCAATTCCATCCCCAAGGAACACATCATGTGATTGTATTGGAACAACCCATTGAACAGGCTATGTACGGGAAAAGGCCGTAGAAAATACGGCTGTTACTATGCCTTTAAAGGGACTAGAAAGCCCGATAATCGACCGCTACTATCGACAAGGTCTAAACAAGTACGAATGGCTACAAAATTATGTATATTTTCTTGAAAGCTACCGGAAAGCGTGAGAACCAACGCCTCGCATCTACTAGGTCTAGAACGGCACTCGGAAGGCCAAATTACACGTGGTAATGTATTGGGTTGGCCCTCATAACTCGTCATTTGGTTTGTTACGTAGCTGCCTAGACCTAGTCGAGAGAAAGAGTCGATTTTTGAACTTACCAGTCCCTTTAAACTGGAAATTCTATAAATTTTATGGCTCTGGCCTTAGCTTTAACTTATCGATTTTAATCGTGAAAATCACCTCAAATTTAGACCATTCCTTCCTTACGACTACTTACAAAAATAATACAGTATCCTTCCTGCTTTAAACTATTTAAATAGTAACATAGTCATTTTTTAAGTAATTTTTGTGTATTTGAATTTTGTAACGGCAGTTTATATATTTTGTCTTTTCGATTTTTCTAAAATTGCTTTTTTGTGTGCTTGGGGTACTGTAATAAAATGTAAATAATCATTTTTAGGCCATTTTGTCGCAAAATATTTATCGCAAAGTGTACACACACAATCAAAGTTTCAAAATGCAAAAAATGCACATTAAAAAATCGGCAAATTGAATTTTTAGGCTAAAAAATACTATCTGTAAATTGGGGAATTTCGTAAGAGTGAGAGGACCCGGGGTAATACGGTAAAATTGGGATCAAACTCGCTGATTTTGATCGTTAAAAATCGCTAAAATTGATTGCAATCGAAATTAGCCGATGAATTCTACAAAAATTAATCGAAAATATGCAAATTAGAAGTGTAAATCGCCGAATTTTCCAGCAAATTCACAAATCTCAATTTGCAAGGCCAAAAAGTCACCTGATTTGGGGGTTTTAAAGGGCTGGTGAAGTGAAATCAATTTCGGGAAAATAAAAAATATGGTAAATGGCCTTACGGTTGCCAATTTACGAAAAAAAATGGAATTTTAAACTTTTCAAGGCCCACTGAAGGCTGAATCACTTATGGATCGGTGAACCGGCAGCCAGATCACCCAAAAATTGCTTTAAAATCCAAAATTCTCCGTTTTCAAGGGCCTTGCAAGGCTAATTATGGATATGGTAGTTTAAACTAATTTCTACATTTCAGTTTAAGGATGCAAACGCACCAATTTAAAAACCCTTTAAAATTTTACATTTTCAGTTTGAAGTGCCATTGAAGTGAGAATCTAGGCGTCAGCCTTCTCATTCATGAGCTGATCGACAAATGGCTGCACAACAGATCCATGGCTCCATGCCGTTGGGTGGAAACGGAAACGAGGCTTTCCATTCCGGTCGATGAGGAATTTCTCGAAATTCCATGTGATGTCATTGGGACGGACAGGGTTGTACATCAATTCGTCTGTCTTGCCGATCTTGTCAACCGTTTGCGGGCATGAGTCCTGGAAATCGGGGTTTAAAGCGGCTCTGACAGGCGATATACGCTAATTGGGTAGCAACCTTAAAAAATATGACATATGGGCCAACTGCAGAGCATTCGATTTTCGGCGAAATTATTTTGCACCAAAAGCGCTTTTAAAAACCATTCCCTGAATCAAAATATCTTCCCATGAGCGAAAGAATTTGGGAATCCAGCCCTGGGCTGGCTACAGAGGTCATTTGGGAATCCGGTTCCGCGAAAATCTTGCAAATTGCTAGGCAGAAAAGTGCAGGCACGCTAGCAGAGGCAATTTTCGAACTTTTAAAGGCACCGGCAAGCCTAAAAAGCCCAAATTTTTGTCCGTTTTTCACGATTTCGAGCCTTCATGCCCAGTATTTCGGGGGGTCATTTTGAAAGATGGCCATGTTTTCCACATCCCCTATTTTTCTGCGCCTCTTTTTCCGGCAAGGTCAATATTTAGGAGGGAGTGAGGGGAATAGAGGGGGTCTATGGCCCAAGGTCGAGTTCCTCTATTCACAGTATTCTCGAAAACAACCGCATTTCCATTCAAAAGTCACCTCCCTACCAGCGCGTCAACTGTCAAACAGAAACCCCCGCAAAAAAATAGGGCAAAAAAATTAGGAAAGGTCGGTGACGTGAGAATACTTTTCACAAATAGTCTTGCTGCATTGCGATTCCTGGATTTCAGAGGAATTTGGGGATAAACTCGTGTTTTCTCCAAAAAATCTCTGCTTTCTGGCCTCAAAAACGAAAATGGATTTCCAAATAATCGCCGCTAGCCTGCCCCGACTTTGGCATCCAAATGAACGATATCCTAGCTCAAAATGCATTTTAAATGGCCGCTAGTTGCCCTCTTTTTTACCAGTAAATTTGATTAAAAAACGTACCTTGATGAACTCGTAGAGGGGATGATGGTTCTCTCCATTGACCTCGAGTTTTCCGTAGATATGCAGATTCTGATGGGGCTTCCACCCATTTCCGGGGCGAACCTTCGTCACTCCGTTGAGAATCTCGTGGTTCTCAGCTGGTTCCTGGAAATGTGAAAATAAAAGATAACTGAAAATAGGTTGATAGACAGCTCAACATCCCTAACAGCGTGAAAAATTTAGATGGCGAAGGACTTACCTGGAGATAGAACTGGTTGCACGGGAATGCGATGATCGTGAAGCCACCATTGGCATTCTTCTCAATCAGGGGGTTGAAATCGGTGTATTGCTGCGTGTAGGCTAAAAAATCGGATTTTAAGAGACCGCAAACTCGAGAAAGTATCTACTTTTCTCTCTTCTCTCTCTCTCTCTCTCTCTCTCCTCAATTTTTTCTCTTCTCCTCCTTCTCTCATTTTCTTCCTTTTTTTCTCTCGACCAACAATAACAATGTTCAGGCCCATTTTCAAGGGCTACTGTCAGAAATGGCTGCTAAAATTGTTGTTGTTTCTTTATTTCTCTCTCGCCTTCTTTTCTGCTGCTGCTCCTTTCCACGCCCGATCCTCAATTTTGCGACCTTGAAAAGTCTCGGCCCCATTCTTTCTCTCTTTAGCGCGTAACAGACAAACATTTTGGGAAATGCCCAGGCGCAACCTAGTTTTTTTGGGGCGACGCGAAAAGGTTCGCAAACTGTCTGAATCGGTTCCAACAAAATTGCCCGTCAAGGTCAAAAATTCTCAAATCGCGTTATTTCCATTTAAGTTAATCCATAGAAATATTAAAATAGAAAGCTGGAAACTGTCAAAAATGCCTACCGCAGAATGTGGCGACATTAATGACGAGGAGGACTTGGCCCTTGTATTGCGAGAGATCTGTGTAGTCTCCGCCCAGCGTTTCTACCTGAAATACAGAAAATTACTAATATTATTGCATTATTTAATATATGGTACAGAAAATTATTTAAATTATTTAAAGTCTGAAATTCGAAAAATCATGATTTTCAATTAATCACCCTAACTATTCAGATTTTGTCATTTTATAAATAAAGTTTAATATTAGACAGATTGTACAAGAAAATTAAACTTATTGTTTAATGGCTCAATTCACGCTGTTAAACGTACCTGAAAATCGTAAATGCTCTGATTGGTGTCCTTGCATTCACTCCACCGCGTCGTCTCGTCAATCATCGCCGGTCCTATACCTATTCAAGATTACGTTCGGGTCATCTAGTTAGTAATCGGTATAAAAAGGGATTGTAAGTTATTTTAAGACTTAGATTGGTATCCAAATGAACGAATAAAGTTAAACTTATTGTTTTAATGGCTCCCTAAAATATTTTGTAACAAAGAAGCGCCTCAAAGACTAAACCAACGTTTTAAGAGTAACCGTCATACAAATAAATTAAAGTAAAAATTTAAATGCATCTAGGAATCCAAAAAGTGAAAAATTAAATTTAAACCAGTTTAAAAATTTCACCCAAAATCTTCCTAAGACTTTTTGCAAAATTGAAACTGACTGGCAGAGACCAATATTAAACTTTTTAAAAGTCAGTCGGCAAGCAGTTAACAAATTAAACTTGTTAAATGGCTAGGAAATAGCCCAAAAGGCGAATATTACTAACCTGGAGTGGCTTGACATAGCGCGGCTAGGCCGAGAATCGCCGCAATTGCAAGCATTTTCCCTGAAGAAGTTCCGAGGGGATACCCTGACTGCCAGAATCGCCTTATATATTCCCCCCGTCCACAGGAAAGAGGCGGAAAATTGAAGAAAAAGGAAAGAGGCGAAAAGACGATTTTTCTAGGCTCCGCCCACTTTTGTCCGCCCAGTTTCTGTAGGGACAGAGGCGAGAGAGTGGGCAAACAGGGGTGAGAGAGAGACGAGAGAGAGAGACCTGAGAAAGAGAGTATTTGCTTGATTGCGGCGAATCAGAATTGTGGTCAAGCCTAACTAAACAGAAATTAGAATCGTTATGAAGAGAATTGAGGCAGCTGATCTGGGGGACAACAGAAACAGCGGGTTTTTGGGGTTTAGCGATGGCTTTCGGTAGGGGCCCGCGGAGGGGACGTAAGTGGGTGGGTGGAATTGACGTTCATCATCAATTTTCCTCATTCAAAAATTCAATTCAGATATTGACGGGGTAAATAAAAATGGAAAGCCTTGGTTGAAAAATTTTCTGGCAACGACAGAAAGTTGGAAGAAACCAAAAATGATTGATGATGAAGTAAATTTATTGGATGGAATGGGATTTTGGGCTTTGCGACAGAAAAAGAGAGAGAGAGAGAGAGGGGAGAGAGAGCGGGACAGCGATATTGAGAGCGAGAGAAAATAGGGGAGAGGGCTAAGCCAAAAGCTTGGAATTTTTGGGCGATCCCCCCTGTTTAGCTGTGAAGTCTACAGGTGTTAAATATACCATTTCCTTTGCCCCAGATTGTTCTTTTTACCATGAATAAACAAAACCAGATAAAAGTGGGCGGGTGGGAATTTCCCCCTTAAAACGATTCAAATGGTCTCTCAAACCCGGGGGGGTTTAAGAAAATAATGGGACAAAATTACGAATTTTTATCTCCCAAATTTCCTAAAAAAATATGCAATGTTATATGTTATTTCAAACATATCGTATCACTCCTCTGCCCTCGTAAAAAATTTTTTAGCAAGTCATGGGCAAACCATGCACGGGTTTTCACAGTTGGTATATTTGATTCTTTTTAGGTTTATCTGATTTTTTGGGGGTTGCGCGACCTTTCAGCCTGAAAAGTTCGTGCTTTAGATCTTTTTGTCTTTTTTTGGGAATGATGGGCTATTTTTTTAGAAAGAGATTGCCCTCGGAAAAAGAGATGGATAAACAATCTTGGGGTGAAACAAAGAAGAAGGAAGGAGGGTGCTCAACGGATGAAAAAACCGGGGAGGCTTGGTTCATCTATTTTCCCGGCTTTTAAGTAAGACCATATGGACCATCAAGAAGGAGGACAGAGATTTTTGGAAAGAGCCACTATTCAAAAGTTGTCAGTTTTAGGAAATTTTTAATCGTTAACGCCTGCCGTTGACGCGTTTGATAATAAATTTGGCAATTTTAAAACTGTTTCAAACTTTGAACTTTGCCTTTTTTAACGATTTTCAGGTAAATTTCCCCAAATTCCGCGAAATCCTGCTAGTTTGCCCAATCGTCAGTTTTTATTTTGGGAATTAGCTTATTTAAAACAATTTGGACATTTTTAGGTGATGAGTCAAAAACCTTTAAATTTAAATTTGTTGACCACCCACCCTCTTTTGGGTTTTCAAAGACTACGCGAGGCAAAGGAAAAAGGGGGCAAAAAATTTTTTTGGGGGCAGTTGTCTATATTTTTTTGTAGTTTGTAGGCTTGGACTTTCCCAAAAAAACGAAGTATATCGTTCAGTTGTTTTAAATTTTTGAGGGGGTGAAACACGGGGTTAAAAATTTAGTTACCTGGAGAGAAAGGGGGGAAGGGGGAGGGAGAGGCAGAGAAAACGGGGAATGATGAGAGAAACTACAACTTTTAATTTTTTCAACCCTTCAATTCATCTGTTTTTCCTTGTGTTGGCCCTTTTTTTTTTAGTGGGGGTTTTTCACCCCCCTGAAAGTGCTAAAGAAGGGCCAAAAATTTCGACATACCCTGGGGGGGTTCATTTTACAGGGGGAACCAACGTGTTTAAGGGAGGAAGACAAAACTTGGAATTTTCCTTTGGGCTTGCTATGGATTTTTAGCGCCCCGGGCCCCCGTCGCAAACATTCGACTCTTACGAAAAACGGCGGGTGCGTTGCGTGCCGGTCCGGGGGAATCGGATGAACCTTTTTTCACGACTCGGGAACCATGTGGTTTATGTGCCAAAAATTTAAGGGGTTAAAACATCCCCGGGGCTAGCAATCTACCCCCTTTAATTCTTTGGTCTTGACATTTTGGGCAAAATTGGGGTAAATCCACCTTAAAAATTTGGGTGCAATCGGCTGCAATGGAAAAGGTTGGTTCTGAACGTTAAAATCCTAGCAATTCGCCCAAAATCAAAAATGCCTTGCCCATTTAAAAAACTCCAGAAATCCACGAAAGCAGAAATCGGTTAAAAGGGAAATTCACGTCAAATTTCCTGGGCTTCTAGACAAAAAAAAACATTGCCAAAACAACAGGAAGGGGAGTTTCAAATTTCCATGTTTTTTTCACATTTTCTTCCTTTTTGCTCCTTTTAAACTGCAGGAAAAACAATCTCTGGGCCCCGCGTGCCTTTTCTACAATTTTCTTAAAATTGAAGGAGAGGAGAGAAGGGGGCACATACCTACCACACTCCCTTTCACTACACAACATCTACAAGGGGGGATCTGATCGCGGAGGGGGATGGGGAATCTTGGGCCCCCTTGAAAATTTGGATCCAGGGTTTCAAATTGGGAAATTTAGCAAGGTGGATTTCAGGACCAAAATTCAGGCTCTGAAACTAATATTTTGAAAACTAACCTAGTAAGAGCCTCAACATTTTCGATACTTAGCTTCGACAATTTCGGAAATTTTATGATCTTTTACAGAAAAAAATAAACACCAAAAGGAGGGTTGGGTGCTTAAAAAACTTAAATTTTGACCAAAAATGACGCTACCAAAGCAGAATTCTAAATTTCATATTACAAATTGAAGCTAAAGATCTTCTAAACGGCATTTCGAAAAACTACCGTAAAAAAGGGACATTGAGGGGCGGGGTTGGTTCCAGAAAAGTTGTTTGGGTTTTTGGAAAATTTAGCAACAAAAAAATTTCTAGGGGTTACCGGGGTGCGAAGGCTGGCTCTGGGTCTGGCCCAGATGAAAGTCCTTGGGGCCCGGGTTTCCGCCAGATAAAGGTTCCACTGGTTTCTGAAAAATGTTTCTTTTGGGCTCTCTCTCTCTCTCTCTCTCTCTCTCTCTCTCTCTCCCATCTCTCCTCTATTTGGGGTCATATTCTTTCTGTCTATCGGTCTTTGTGAATAGATGGGTGCCATTTAGTTGCCTTTTTCTCTCTCCATCTCTTCGACATTTCTGTGTACTGTCACTTCTGAAGCCAGCCGAGAATAGATCAGCATTCAGGAGAGAGAGTAGAGAGTAGCGAGAGAAGCAGTGAAAGAGAGCGAGAAATGGACTATTTGATTGTCAGGAACCATTCGACCCGCAGCCTGAAATATCCCCAGCTGATTCAGTGGCTTTTCTCTCTAAACAATGGTCAATAGATGTTGAAAATCACATTTCGTAAGCGGCATTTAAAAGAATGAACTCCAGGATTTTAAAGGACTACTGAATGCAAATTTTCTCAATTAAAAAACCCATAAAATCTACAAATACTCCGAATTAAAGGCAGGGGGAGTTGAAATCGACCTCTTCTATCGGCTAGGTCTAGACAGGTACACCGTGCTCCAAATGGCACTGCGAATATCGTCTGGTTGGACTATGCCCTTTTAGGATAAATTCTCACGGTGTTAAAGGGACAGTGAAGGGAGAATTCAGAAAATTAAAAAAGCCGCGTTATTGTGGTTTTAAATGGACTGGAATCCGCGCGAATCGACCCTTCCAATCGATTGGGTCTAGACAACCAGCGACACGCCAAATGACATGATGACATGAAAGCCACAATCCGAGCGACTATATCGAACTGGTCTCTGGCGTGTCCGTGGCAGTCTGGACCTAGTGGATCGAAGGAGTCGAGACTTGCTCTGTCCCGCCCCTTTAAAGGCCGCATTCAAGCCGGGAAGCAGAAGAAAAAACTTCAATAGACTACAAAATCACCATTTTTGAAATATTAGAGATCGTAAACCCAATTTTTCTGTGTTGTGTAGTAGATATTAGTGATTGTTGATGCGTACTTCTGAAAATAGATATCCGGGTTGCGGATTTAAAAGAGCACTTTCTAAATTTTAGGAGTTGGGAGACATCTTTTTTGGGGGTTGTGTCGATGGGTAGATTTGAGAGTGTATCTGGGCTATGGATACAGAGCTAAAGAGAGAGAGAGAGAGAGAGAGAGAGCCAGCGAGAGAGAGAGATAATCCATCCACCGGAAGTCCGTCGTGGTGTCTACATCGTCTTCTTTCAGGACGTCTTCGATTCCTTCCAATACCTGGAAATGACCTTCAAAAATCGTCATATTTTATGTCTTGTAGCTTTGCATGACTTATTATTATTATTTTATTATACCAAACCTTAACTTGTTTGCAATTTTTTGCACGGAAATACTCTACAAAATGACCTGATTACAGTACTCCTGCTTTCTAAAATTGGAAACGGAACTTTTCACGAACGCTAAAATACCCTCTGACGTGCAGCCAAAGGCTAGACGACCTTTCCAAATCGAGAGCATTACCAAAAGTTCTTTTTGCTGGGTGCTGAGGTCTGCCGGAAATTATCAGGAGACCCACGCAGGCGTCTCTAGGCGTGGAACCTCGACCCCACAGACCCCCTCGCTCCTGAAAAAGGGTACCTATAGAATTCAGAGCTATACTTTAAAGCCCTTCATTGATTATGGTTAAAAGCAATGACAAGCGCCAAAATCGACCCCGTTCCCTCGACTAGGTCTAGACAGCTGCAAATTGCGCCGAATGGCGCTCTTTTTGCTAAATTTCCGCGAAAACCAATTGATGTGTCCATTTTTCGTGTGAATTTATCGTTTAACATAATTGGTAAGCGCCAAAATCGATATCCCACATCGACTAGATTTCGACAGCTACAAAATACGCCAAATAACACCTTGTTCGCTGAACTACCACCTAATTACGCCATGGAATTGAGAAGATCTGAGGAATTGCGGCGCCGCACTTGGTTGTCTAGACCCGATCCACTTGAGGGGGGGGTCGAGTTTCGCGCTTTCCAAGCCCTTTAAAGGCCTTGAAACCTTTATCTTTTTTTAATCGGCTATCTGCCTTGCAATTTACAAGTTATTATGGTTTTTAAAGGGATTGGGAATCTCAAACTAATTTTTTTAACTTTACAAACCCTTTAAAATGCTCTGAAATCTACATTGATCCAAAAAATATTCAAATTACTGTGATTCTTAGCCTTCTACCCGATGTGCCCAACTCTAAACTACACGGCATTCGTCAACCTGTGCTGCCAATTATTCCCGGGTCTCCTCAGGTGGCGAACGCGAAACTACGAAGTACACTGCGAACGGAAACAATCCATGAGGGTAAGGTCGGATTGAAAAATGGAAGCGCTTAGAGTAGCTCGGTGGAATTGTCAAAAACCGCTAATTTTGGAATTTTCCTGCAGAATTGAGGATAGTTTAATTTTTTAACACTCTCCTGGAGGACTAGTCAATTTCAAATATCATCATTGGTTCTCAAAAACCATCGATTTTGCATCGCGAATTACGGTTGTAGTACGGGGACGGAATTTTCACAAAAAAAGACAGTTTTTATGCTTTTTAGACAAAATTGAGTGTATTTCCAGTTTTAGATGTTGTAATTAGAATCAAAAAGCCGTTTTTGCATCAGGAATTGGCCCCGGAAAATCCGAAGAACCTCAAACATTCGAATTTATCGCTTATCGTAATTTCTGAGCAGTTCTAGTTCCGTAGTACCCCAACATACGAGCCAGTTTACACCCATAAAAACTAGTCTTTTTGAGGTGTCCAAAACGTTGCTCAAAAAAATGTTATGAAAAACCAGAGCACCCTCCCTGACGTCACCCCGGTATGGGGGAGGAGTTCCGTGGGATGACCCTTTCCCCCTCCCTCCCCACCTGCCGTGTGGCCTAATGGATAAGGCGTCGGACTTCGGATCCGAAGATTGCAGGTTCGAGTCCTGTCACGGTCGAAACTTTTTGCTTTTTGGGGGTAGAGGTGGAAAATGGTCTCTGCTAGCCTGCCGATGAAAGCGCAAACTCTTTTTTAAAAATCACTGCTGTTATGGTTTCATCAAAATACAGGCTTCCAACTTTTCCCAAGGCTCCAACTTCCTAAAAAAAATTTTTTTAGATACAAACTTAAAATGGTCTTTTTAATTTCGAGCTCAAAAAAAAGATAAAGGGTTTTCCCAAAATCATTGGGCCCATCGCAAAAAGAAAAGCTTTTCCCCAATTTTAAGACCCCAAGGTTTTCCTTTCTTCTATGTTTCACCCGAAATTGAGTGCAAAGTGCTACTATTGGATGTTTAGAATATTCATCAACATCCGCGGGTTATACCCGGGAGAAGAGGAGATTACGGTGGGAATGGGCAGAGGGAGAATTTCAAAACGGAAATTTGGATTAGCCCTCGACCACTCTATTCCACCCCGGCCACGGCCATTCTCGACAAGTCCCACCTATTTTGCATCAAATTTGGAGGTTTTGTAAAAATTCAGATTCGGCATATCACGTTTTATGGTCATTATGGAATTTGGGCAACCTAGCAGAGATGATTTCGGATTGTTGGAAAGAGCCAAGCACCTAGCAGGGATCATTAAATGCCTAAAATTTAAGGTGTCACCATTCGAAATTAGAAGACAAGCTTGCAGATATTTTTGGGAGTCATGAAGGCCGTTGACAACTCCACCATTTGCTTTAAACGTTTTAAATTTCGCCTGAAGATCAAGGTTGACGATGCGATCATTCAGACGCCGGGGCAAACTAGCAACGACCATTAAGGATGCGTTGGCATTTCTGAAAATCCGTATACTCGTATATATTTCTGGGCAATCAGTGTTCCAACTAGCGTGTCCCATTGGGGGGAGGTATTGAGCGGAGTGTGTTTTAATTGAAAAGCTTAGCGGTGGAAAGTGGAATGTGGTACCCTGTCTTCTTCGATGCCTCCTTTGCAAAGGCATCCTGCCCGGATTAGAATCCTTTAGAACGCCCCGTTTCATCGATAGATTTTGAATTACTGGGCTTTGTTTCGAATTTGAAGTTTTTAGCTGCTTAGCCAAGGTTTTGGCCTTGCGTAGCTCTTTAAAAGGAGATTCTTGAGTATTGTATCGCGTTTGTCTAGACCCAGGCAATCGAGGGGTCGATTTCCGCGCTTTCTAACTGTTTTAAAATGTTCAAAAACCTTTAGAAATCAATGTAGCACTTTCAGATGGGCGCGTGCACATCAAGACGGCGCCATCACGTCTCGGAGTTGATGGACGATGAAATTGCCGCAATTCGAGAAGTTTGGGTCAAGTACGTTTTGTTACTTTTGACGCTGAAAATCTAGATAAAATTAATTTACTTGAGTTTAGGGCCAAAAACGAGGACGTCGGCAAGAAAATTCTGCAGACGCTCATCGAAAAACGGCCAAAATTCGCCGAATATTTCGGGATCCACTCAGAATCGCTGGATATGAAAGTGCTCGTGCAAGTCAAGGAATTTCAGTTACAGGTATAAAAATAAAAAAATTTAGCTTAAATTAAACCGCCAATTTATTAGCATTTTAATTCGATAAAAATTATGTAATTTGATTAAAAATCTTAAAAATTATAGTTTTTTAATGTGCTTTAACAATAGTTGGGTAAAGTGATTTTATAGTTATTTTTAATTCTTAAAATTCCGCTATTTTTACAGGCCCACCGTATCCAGAATTTCCTCGATACAGCCGTCGGATCCCTTGGTTTCTGCCCAATTTCTTCTGTTTATGATATGGCACATCGGATTGGCCAGATACATTTTTACAGGTAAAAAGTACAATTGTCATTTTGAACTATTTTAACGCTTTCAGAGGTGTCAATTTCGGAGCGGAGAATTGGCTTGTCTTCAAGAAGGTCACCGTGGATCAGGTGGGTAAAAAAACGTTAATTTATTGAGATTTTAAGCCGTTTGAAGGATATGCTAATTATGTAGGCTTGAAATCCATTAAAATGGGTTAATATGGTTTCTAAAAAAAGTAGCATGTCAAAAACGAGGAAGAGCTTCAAAAATGCACAATAATGTAAAAATGGTTTTATTTATTCTATTAAATTTTCATTGACGTAGTAATTATAAAAATTACATTTAATTCCAGTTAAATGTATTTAATTTTATTCTGAATTTTCCCCGCCCTTTTTTATAAAGAGAAAAAGCTCCCGGCTTGCGTAATTTCCGCCCCGGGTAGCCCTGGGGTCCCCCTGTCTGATAGCTCCCCCAGACTGCCCCCTTCTCGACCCAACCATAGCTCAGTTGGTAGAGCGGAGGACTGTAGAGTCGGCAGCTATCCTTAGGTCACTGGTTCGAATCCGGTTGGTTGGAATGTTTTTGCTTTTTGCTCGGGAAGTTGGGTAACGTTTTTCTTTTTGGTTTTTAATCGATTTTTCGACAGTTATTCGCCAAAATGTTCAGAAAACGCCATTTTTAAGGCATCTTAGGGCCAAATAGCGAAGTTTGCGTGATTACAAGTTTAATCCGATGTTTAGAGGCAAAAAGCGTATTAAAAATATACTTTTTAAGGTGACAATGCCGAAAGAATTGCTCAGCGAAATCGAGAAGCGAAGAGAGACGGAAATCAGGGATTTGGGGAAGAGTCTGGAGAGAGGATCTCTTACGGGCTCGATCCGAGAGCCAAATCACCTCAACGCCGACCTGCTTACTGTATGTTATTCTGTGAAAATTCTTTAAATTGAATTAATTTGACAATTTTATGTAATGTTTATTGATTTGTTTCAGGATCTTACGAATTCTTATTCTGGCGGAAATTACCTGGCCAAACAGGGCTGGAATAAACTGATGACGGTCATTGTCAGGGAGATGAAGAAAGGTATTTAATTTGCCTGTTTTTTAATTTATTTTGTAATTTATTAAAGCTATAAAGATCACTAAAAATCCATTATTCCAGGTTTCCTCGAGGAGGCGATGCGAAATTGCCGCGAAGAGGACAACCTTCCCATATTTTCCACGGCAAATGTTTGAATTGTTTTATCGATTTTTTTTTGTGTTTTGAAATCTGACAATAAAAATGTTTTTAATAGCAAACTAGACATCACAAAATATTTTTTTTTAAAAATTAATTTTCCCAGATTATCAAAAGCCGTTAGCCGAAAAAATACGAATTTTTTCCGATTTCCTCGGACATCTAGAGATGAACCGACCTGAAATTTTGCAAACTCGTTCGCTATCCTCTTTTACGGCTCTACGCAAATTTTCAGGGCGACTGAGCTGAAAATAAGGGTTTTAGAGTCTAAAAACGGTCTCCATTAGCAAAATTCTACTGAAAATCGCTAAAAAACACGCCAAAAACCGGATTTTCTGGTATAAAAACTATTCCTTAACGTTCCCCCACCCAGAGGACCCCTCTAGGCTTTTTCAAGCCCATTCCGCGCCAACTTTCACTACTTTCACCCCTTCTCCTGTCGATCACCCGAGATTCGCAAGGGGCTACGCGCCGCTCCCCTGGACAGAGGGAACGCGCGCTCTCCCCGCCCGCCCGATCGAGCACCCACCCCCGATTTCAAGGGATAATACACACTCCCTTTCTCTCTTTCTCTTTCGCTCTCTTTCTCTCTCTTTCTCTTCTCCTGGAATCGACCGCGGGCTGCGGGTCACGACGTAATATCGACAGCCTGTGAGGTACCACCCTGTAATTTTTAGCTAGGCGCCTTTCAAGTCTGATGTCTATTGGTGTTCAATTTTATCGATGTGGCTACTTTCTGATTATTGTAATCTAATTTTTCCTCTAGCTTAAATCCTTAATGTTTCGAAATATCCATTTTTCTATTCGAGTTTCGACAGTTTTCGCGTTGAAACCGGCTTTTGAAATCATATTTTTTTTATTCTGGAGCGATTTTTCCAATATGATTTTTTTATGGCTATTTTATTTTAATTTAGAGTGGCTATTAGATTCAAAAAAAATATTCCTGCAAAATTATAAGGATCATATTCAGATTTTTTTAGTTCGAGATATCGAATTTTCTAAAAATTTCTAGGTTTTTGCAATGAACTAGTGGAACTGAAGCTTTTATTTCCTCGATTTCGTAACTTCTGCATTTTTCTACGTAGGTTTCGAAATTGTGGCTTTGAAATTCCGGCTTTTTGCGGAAAATAGATTAGGAAATGGGTTAAATCCGTCTAAATTGAGTTTTTATCGATTTTATTATCAATTTAAGAGGCTGAATTTTCATTATTTGTAGTTTTCAAACTTGTGGGCTTGATAATGCGCCAATTTATTCAGGTCTGACGGTCGAGTCACCCCTCAACGAAGGAATTTCGTCAGATGACGACGGCCATGGCGAAGAAACGGGTGACCCTCGATCAACTTGTGGGTTATTTTATGTACCGTAATCGATGTGTTATTGAATTAATTTAAGCATAGTATCGTCTGAAAAAAGAAAAATTGCATATACCAAGATTTACGAATTTTTAGGAATTTTGCGTAAAACGGATCCGAGTGGTCGAGGAGGGGATGTGGGATGATTTAATATTACCCGTAAGTTTTTGCAGTAATTATTGATTTCTATAGTATACCAGAATAAAAAATATCGAGTCAAAAGGCTAAGAAAAATATAAACATTTTTAGGCCCCATGCCCCAAAAAACCTTCAAAATCTGCAGAATCGGGCGATTGTCCTACGGTAAAAAATCGCAGTAATTTCTTAAATTGATTTTTTCAGATAATGGAAACGGAGCCCATTCAACAAAGACTTTCCATGTGTTCCCAAATTTCCTCTGCTTGCTCTTCGGAAGGTAATACCTAAAAATGTATCGAAAACGAAAATTTACCCTGAAAGATCTGGTTTATGTTTTACCATTTAAGTTAAGTGAATTTAATTTAATCAATATTTGCAGCCGAGGATGAAGATATTGACGATCTGCAGGACTCAATTTTATACGGGGATGATTATGAAAAAGATGGAAAAGATGGGGCGGAAGCTGTCGAAGTAAGTCGCCATCATCTAAAAACTATTTTAAATAATATAAATTTATTAGAAAATTCAAAGCCTCTCATTAATGGAATATCGACCGTTGGATCGAATTGATAGTATTACTTATATTATAAATTAAAAACATTTAGTCTTAAGCATTAATAGGAATATTAATTCCCCAATCGTTATATCGTTAAATGAATATTAATGCATTAATTTAATATAAAACAACGATTAAAATTAATCGATTTTTTTCAGCTGTCCGGGCTCGCAATTGAAGACGCCGAGATTTACATCGAAGGATTAGGCGCGTTGCCAGCCGGTGCCGTCTCCATCGCCTCCTAATATTTCTTCATTTCTAGTCAAATTTTGAAATTATAGAAAATTGCTTTAACCGCCTTTGCCTACCGTAATCGGTTCAATTATCGATTTTTTTTTTGCTTTGATAAAATAGGTGCCCTTTTTCCCGAAGTGCCGGTCTGTGATGCCCTCCTCTCCTTTCGTCGATTCGCTTATCATTTGGTGTAGTTTGTAGCCATATGGCATGATTTTATCTGTATCTCTCGCTCTCTCTCATTCTATCGCTTTTTACCAGATTTTTTGGTCTTTTTTAAGCGTTTTGTTAGTTTTCGTTCTCTCTCTATCTCACTTTATTCCTTCCTCTCCTCACTCTCTCTCTCTCTTTCTCTTCTCCCCTTCTTTCTCTCTCTCTCTCTCTTTTCTCTCTCTCTCTCTCTCTCTCTCTCGCTCTCTCTCGCTTTCTTTCCCTCTCTCTCGCTCTCCCCCGCCGTTTCCTCTGTATTTTGATGCTTTTTAAGATTTTTTTAGAACGGGTTGCTCCCCTTTTCAAATTCTGCTTCAAAAACCCATCAGAAAATCATGATGATTGCCTTCCCGATAGAAATTGCAGCTTTCAAATCACACGAGTGGCCTTACAAAATATGATAAATTTTCACGGCTCTACTTTGTTTAAAATGCAAATTATTTAATCTGCCAAAAGAGCAAGGGTTGACCGATATTTAAGATTTAATCGCGATCCCATTTCATGTCTAAAGATTTTTCTGTGGTGGTTTTCTAGTCACCTTAAAGTTTTATTAGTTCTAAAGTTGTCCTCCCAGAACCAATTCTACGCCTTTTTTTATATAAAAATTCTGCATTAGACTTTAGAAAATGGTGCGCGCTTATTATATGCAAGATCCGGTGCCAATCAACGTGATCCCTGCCAATTAGATCCACCTAGAGAAGCCACTGAAAAGGATTTGAAAAGATGTGATGTTTGGACGATGAAGGTGAGAGAGGAGAGAGGAGAGAGAGAGAGAGAGAGAGAGAGAGAGAGAGAGAGAGGAGAGAGAGCGAGCGACTACTAAACCTATATTTACCTAACTGAATTCAGATCCCAATCGAGAATGACTGGGAGCAAAAGTTAGATGAAGAAGCGAAGAAAGTCGGACTCAACTACCGCGATGAAATCCACGTCAATAAGGATAAAATGCCGAATTATGAGGAAAAGGTAGAGGAAAAGAGAGAGAGAGAGAGAGAGGGAAGAGAAGAGAGAGAGAGAGAGCGATAGAGAGGGAAAGAGAGTGAGAGGGTGGACGAAGAGCTAACGATTCCCTATTTTCAGATCAAAATCTTCTTCGAGGAACACCTCCATGTCGACCCGGAAGTCCGATTTGTGAAGGGTGGCAGTGGATATTTTGACGTTAGAGACAGAGAGGTACCAATATGTATTTTTAACTTTTTGCTAGTTTCAAAATGCGTAACATTAAATTAATAGCTATTAAATTTAAGGTAAATAGATTAATTTTTTACTCCTTTTTGTTCAGGACAAATGGATCCGACTGGCGGTCTCCGCAGGGGATTTCATCTTCCTACCCGCAGGCATCTACCATCGATTTACGGTGGATAATAATGTGAGAAATTTATAGCGTTTTGGCGTAACTGTCTAGACCTAGTAGGTGGAAGGAGTCGATTTATACGCTTACCAGTTCCCTTAAAACGGCGATGGTTCAATCGTTGGCACGGTGATCTCTCCCTCTCTCTCGATCTCTCCCTCTCTCTCTCTCTCTCTCTCGCTCTAATCCCTCTCTTTTCAGGACTACATCAATGCGATCCGTCTGTTCAAAGACGAGCCCATCTGGGAGGCGTTCAATCGCAGCGAACATCAAACTGATGAAAAACCAATCAGGGCCGAATATCTCAAAGCCATCCAAAAAGTTTAACAGCTATTTTCTATTTTTTTAATACAATTTTATTACGGTAGTTTTATACATTGTAGAGATCAATAAATTGCGGGGCCACTACCCGTGAACCTTGTTTTTTCTTCTCCGCCCAACATTTCACGGCCAGCCATTCGATGGCTGAGATCAACAGCAGAAAACCGAGACCCGTTACCACCTGAAATTCGCATTAAAGGGATTGGAAAGGCATCGAGACGAACTTGCACAGTGTATTCCAATCAACTAGATAATTTTCAAAATCCAAAAAAATACATATTTTCGAATATTCCAAATTTTTAGAAGTAAGTTTTGCTAGTTTGTCTCTTCAAGAAATAAAAGGTACAAAAAACATTTATTTCTATTTCATTTAGCTGCTTAAAATCGGGGAAAACTCACATCATAGTACGAATTGACCATAATTCCGTCAGTTACATTATTACTGTACACGTGGATATCGATTGACTGAAAAAATTGATATCATTGGGATTTTAGGGAAATTTGGATAAGTTTAGCTTAATTTGGGTTTCGTTAATTTAATTAAAAAAATGTTATAAGTTTAAAACGGTTTTAAATAAAAGTTTAATTTGCTTCAACCCACCAAAAATACAGGATAAGCATGGGCCAATAGAACGATCCGTTTTCGCATCCCGATTACCGTGAGAATAAATGTAAGGATAGTCAATAGGCACCACAGAGAATTCAAGAATATTATGGCAATGACAGCAACAAGAGAGTATGAGACACGATCGCGGTCTGATGGAATTCTGAATATATCAGATTAAAGGCACTGGGAAGTCCGAAAATTCGACCCTTTCCAACGACCAGGCCTAGACAGCTACGCATCACGGCCATTGACGCAGGTTATATCTTGAATTAGCGTCCTTGAGATGCATAGAAATCAAATCGTGTCGTATCAAATCAATCGCTATCATATCAATCAAGCATATCAATAGAAATCAATCGCTTGGCGCGTCGAGTAGCTGTCTAGACCTAGGCAATGTGAGGGGTCGATCTCGTTGGGCTTGTGGGTACCCCTCGCTTAGATTTTGTAACTTTCATGGTGATCGCTCTGGCCCGAAAATCGACCCCTTGCCATTAGGTCTCGACAACTACGTGACGCGCTAAATCCAGGGGCGTAGCCAGAAAAAAAATTTCGGGGGGCCCCCAAAAATTTTCAAAAATCTCAAAACATTGCCGAAAGCGTCGCCAAGCTATCCAGTCCTAGTTGATGGAAAGGGTTGATTTCTGGACTTCCTGGACTCTTTAGAAACCCGGAAAACCAGTGAATTGACACTGCTCGAATGCTAGCAACACGCCACAACCGCGTTTGCGCGCTTTAAAGGGACGCTGACAGCTCCATTTTTGAGATAAGTCCCTGGAAAAGGCAAGGAAACAAGAGCGAAATCTCGAAATTTGAAGGGGTTTGCAAGCCAAATATCCCCCCACCGTAACCCATTTTCACAATACCTTTTATGCAAAACGTAATACACATAATCGGAATATGTGACAGCCGCGATTCGACCGATTATCTGGAGAACAGAGCATGTGAAAAATATCCATTCCAAACGTGTTGTCTTTCTGATATGTTCTCGAATCCAGCAGGGACCGCCGGGCATTAGAAATTGACCGGAAAATTGAGAATTTATTGGGGGTTCCGGAATTTCGTTATCTTCCGTGATTCTTTGGGGTGAGCAAATCGCATTAGGTGTCCAGCGGAATTGCTGACTTTTCAACGTCAACAAATCTGCTCGACGAAAGAATGGATGGCAGCTTGCCAAAATGTCGACATTTTTGGAGCTTAGAAGCTCTAAAAAAAATTATTTTTGAATATTTTATCTCTATTAAATAGATGGCAGAGCGCCAGAAAAACCTGGTTTTATACAGCTACCGACCACAACCCTCAAAGAACATCGAATTTTGACCGGATTAACACGCTCAGTTTTACAAATAAACACAAATAATCTTTGACACACAATGCTAAAAACAAATAGCATTAAAAAACTGAGAGGCGTTTTAGGAGACCCTGTCACAATTTATTCGAACGCTATCAAGTAAGTCGGTAACTTCATTTCAACAAGAGACCTAACAAGGGAAGTGTTTTTGACCTAGGTGGCAAATCTTATGTAACATACATCAATTGATAGAGAATTAAAAATAATTTAGGCTTTAATATCAGTTTTGCGGAACGCCTCTCTCTAAAAATTATTTGGGCTTTAAAATCAGCGGCCGTTCGGCAACAACTGTGTGGCATCTCAGGTGAAATTAATCTGCTGCTGTTGATCTCGTTCACTGGCGACCGGGGTAGTCTCCAGGAAAAAAACTCCGGGTCGGACCTTCTCGTTTTTATCATAACTTTAGGAATTTTGAATCGTTTATTGCGATAAAGATTTGAATTTAGAAGTTACGGGCAGACCGAAAAAAGGAGAACAAACGCCCAAATGGGAGGATTTTTTATGCTGGAAAAGAAACATAAACCGACAGAAAGCTTTTAAAATAACGGGTTTTTTTGGTTGACGGGGCTTCATTCCCGCAACGGATGACCGTGCGGCACACGAAACCGGTGGTTGTCTAAAAACGTCGTGTGCGTGGGCGCAAGTGTCGTGGTATCGTGTAGCCACGAAACCCTCTATTTTCTGAGGAGGCACATTCTAAAGTAAAAATTAGTGTGCCGATCAGTTATTTTTAAAATTAGTTTGCGCAGATGTGCAGATGTCAAGGCAAGACATACAGAGGCATGAGAAAAATCCATAGCGGTCCGTCGATTGATGTCCCCTGATACAGATGCAATTACGGCAGATGCCTACTATGGACTACAAGATACGCATTCGGATTCATCTGGGCAGACACTTCTTAGTTTCGGTTCATTATTTATTTCCCAGTTTTCATTGGCGCCTCCCTTCTTGAGTTCCACCTTTGACTTCAGCTGAGCTTTTCATTGCCACCCGATATCTCTCTCTCTCTCTCTCTCCTCTCCCTCTCTCTCTCCTCTCTCTTCTCTCTCTTCTCTCTCTCACTCTTACGCCCTAACTCATTCTTACTGCTATCACTGAATTATTCCAGATCTCCGCCTTTGTTCTGTTTACGTCAAAAACCATTTCCCCCATTTTCAGATGTCATTCGACTTCGGCGCCCTCCCACTCGAAATTCAATTCGAAATCCTGCGCTACATGGATTTGCAGAGCTTCTTCAAAACGGCCATTTCAAGCAAATCGATGCTACAGCTGGCCGAGAGATGCCCCAACAAACAGTGGAAATGCTACCTCTGGGGACATTCTATTCCTCAACCTCTGCCCAATAACTACAAAGCCAGGCAGTTGCTTTTCCATAATTCGACTGTTGACGGGTTGAACCCCGACATGTTCCCTCATGAAGATATCAATATTCGTTGCCGAAGGCTGTATCTGGATCTGAACAGATCCGAACCTTACGCTCTATTGCCGTATCTCAAACGTCATAAGCCGTTGTTCGGGAAATATGAAGAAGTCTATATGAAGACGGCTCCCCTACATTTCCACCATCCAAAGAATTGATAGATTGTCTGAATGAATCGACGGATGCTGTGTCGGCCACACTCTGCGCCCCCCTATCGGCATATATTCATCTGAAGGTGCCGAATGACTCTTCAAGCGCCCATGGACTCCGGCGAATCCATGGCGGCCCATGCTGAAGTGATAATCCGGGAATGGCTCGGTGGCGAATGGCCGATTAGCCCTGATATAGAGCTAGAGAATTTCCAAGCGGTATTGAACCCCATCCACCCGGTCTTTTTTACGCGGCATCCGAAACTCTACATGACTGATAGGGACATCACTTATTATCGCGTCCGCCGGAACGATGGCGAGGTGATGATCGTCAGATTTTCTCCGCGCCGCCGGTTCATCGGTATCGCGCCGCCCGAATCCGCTAAATTCTGGGAATATCCATATAATGTCGAGTTTGACAAATTCGTATCCAGTGCCGAATAAATATTGCCTCAATCGCTCAAGTCGATAAATTTACACATTTTCCCATTGGATAGTTTTTGCAAAAGCCCTATAGCTCGCACCTTATTTCAGACTATGACAATGAAAAGACAACAATGGCAGAACCAAAATAGAGCAGCTCCAGACACTTCAAACGGGTTTTTATGGAAAACCAGTGGAAAACGTCCGCTTCGCGGCCCTTGCGTATTCAGCTATTCCGGGAATTCCCGGAATAGATTTCCCGGAATGCTATTCCGGGAACCCATTCCCGGAATCGTTTTCATTTATTCCGGGAATGTTAGGCAAATTCCCTGAATGTAATTCCGGGAATGATTTTGTTAAGGCTGGACCTACCCGACCAAAAGGGTGGGTGACCATTCCGGGAATCTAGGTAAAACACCACCAAAATTCCTGAAATTTTTACGGGAGCTTAAAGGGGGCGGGATTAGCTAGCATGCAAAGTTTCAAATCAATCGGGTAGTTCCTAGCGAAGTTACAGAGAATTTTGGAAGCTAAAAAAATTGAAACTTTTATTTACCGGCAGGAATGCTATCGGTTACCTCTTCATACAAATACTAGCATTTTTCGCTTTTAACAACAACATTTTTTTAATTCGAAGAATTTTCAAGTGTTTGATTCCGGGAATGTGTAGATTCCCGGAATAGATGAAACTATTCCGGGAATGCATTCCGGGAAGGAAAACCCCTTTAATTCCGGGAATCTATTCCGGTAACCGTTCCCGGAATAGAGATGAAAATGATTCAGGGAATGTGTTTACCGAATTGGTATCATAATGTCGAAAATCATAATGGCGAAATTCATAATGTCGAAATTTCATAATGTCGAAAATCATAATGTCGAAAATCATAATGTCGAAATTATAATATCGAAATTTCATAATGTCTAAATTTACATGGCTAATATTACCGGTGAAACCGCCAAATCCTAGCCAAAAAAAATTTTCCACATTCTATTTTTTTTATGTTATTTCACGACAACATTTTTTGTCTAGAATTCGGGGGCTTTACCGGGAATTTTAGCTTATGTACATCTCGACATTCTGACATTTCGACATTGTGAAATTTCGACATTATGAAATTTCGGTATGATGAAATTTCGGCATTATGAGTTTCGACATTTTGAAAATAGCCGTTTTTACCAATTCCCGGAATGATTCCCGGAATTATTCCCGGCATAGGTTCCCGGAATGATTCCCGCAATAGATAAGGCCGGGCTCAGGTGTCAAACGGTAAGTGTGCAAGGCGTTCCCGACAAGAACTCACGAAACAGCACATCTACAACAATATGACACCCAAATAGGCATCGACTGGCACCACAAACATCCTCAGATGTTTAGCTTTTTTAAAAATCAACTTTTTTGTAATAAAACAGCCCTGGCGAGTGGACAAAATTTTACGTCCACCGGCAAAAATCAACTAAAATCCTGCGTTTTGTTCATATTTTTCAATCATTTGTTATTGCGTCTGGATTTGGTTGCCGTTTTTTAGTGGTGGCCCACGATAACAAGTTATACGCCACGGTATTGAGGGTCGGACGCCTACAGGAACATCAAGACGGAATTCGGCTTGTTTTGGCTTGTAATTCCTATTCCCGTCCTGGAACTCGTGTGGAACAAAGTCTCAGTCATGCCGGAAGACGTGGCAGCCGGGGCACACGTTTGGGCAAGGCAGAAACCCGATTTCAAGATTACCAGTCACCTGATCGAAAAATCACCTGATCGAAAATCTCCTGATCGAAAATCGCCTGATCGAAAAGAACCCCACCGAATTGCTTCTGATCGAAATTATTCTGATTTACAACATGCCTAACTCAAATCCTTTATTCACATAATATGAGTGATCGGCATGATTTAAACGGAAAATCACAATAAGCACGAATTAGGTCAATGTCTTTGCAATGGCAGTCAAGAACTCGCTGTAGCAAATCCTTATCAAAAGCATATTTTCTGCTGCTCGTCGAGCGTCGTCCGGTCACGTTTCTTCGGGGCATGCGCGTATTTTCGGAGCTGTCTCAGTTTGACCCGGGTTTTGAGCTAGAACTTCTGAAGGTAGTTTAGGAATTTTCACATGGACGGGTGCTTGCAGCCAAAGTGTTGTTTGAGTGCGTTGTTGGTGCCTAAGCCTAAGCCTAAGCCTAAGCCTAAGCACGAAGCATGGTATGACAAATTACTCCCAGGTGCTGGGGCAAGAATAATTTTATTTCACCTCGTTTGGTCCTTCAGCCCCGATAATTTTCGATTAGGCGATTTTTCGATCAGGCGACTTTTCGATCAGACGATTTTCGATCAGGTGTTTTTCGATCAGACGACTGCCCACCCGATTTCAAGGGACCGACGTCAGCGCGGAGTTTAGATGACTTCAGGATTTGGGGCCTCATCCGGTCTGGAAAAGCCGTTTTGATTGCGATTGCGCCCGGAAAGTGTCCGGACACCGCGGAATTTTACATATTACGGATTTTACAATAAAGTCATTTAAATATGTTCAAGCCTGTTTTACAGGAAATTGCGTAAAGAACCTAAAGCAAGTAGGAAAGAGCTGGAATACAAGCTAATAAAAATAAAACAAACCAACGATCCCATCGAATCCCACATTTACACGCGGATCCCCGTTTTACCACGCTTCCCCTGTTTAGCGCACGGGATCCCGTGGGGTCCGGTGGGGTCTCGTGGGATTGCGCTGGGTGCCCGCGGGATCCGGCATTTTGCGCAGGGGGATCGCACGGCATCCCGCGGGTCAAACGTGCGTCGACCCGCGGGTAATTCACAGGATCCCGTGCACATTTCCAGACCAGAGTACCGAATGCCAGAGGCCTGCTTTTTGGGACCTCCTGTAGTAGGAGAAGATAGGAGGATGCTTTTTTGTGTATTTTTTTGCCGTCAAATGGCACTTATTTTTTCGCATTGAAAATCCAAGTGCCTTTTCCCCAATGTACAGTCTGTGCCGCCCCATCCCATTTCGTGTATTCGCTTATCATTGTTATAGTTTATAGGCATCTGGATTTTGTCCATTCGTTCTCTCTCTCTGCCTCTCTCTCCCTCTCTCTCTCTCTCTCTAACCTTTCTGGGGATTGGGTGACTGAGAAATTGGGTCAAATGGGAGCGCGGCCTTCTTCTTTCTAACACCCTCTCAAGAAAATAGTTATCATTTGTGGGCGATAATTTTTTTTGTCTGATATTAACCGTGTTTTACAAATTTTTTTTGTCACTCCGATGTCCAAAGCAAAAAAAAAAATATATAATGATGGACACCGAAATCCGCCGAACAGTTATCCCATGTTGCAAACTGCCTAAATAAGCAAAAACAATAAATCACGATCGGATCCGAACCCTCGTTGGTATTTTAAAAAGCTAGTCCGTTAGCACTCGATTAACTCACTGGTGATGGCAGGGACGTGAAAGCTCCTAATAAACCTCAGGGAGCATTCTAATTTTCCGCATGAAAATGACCCTTTTTCCGGAAGTGCCGTATCTCGCTCTACAGTGCTCGGTGGAAAATTGTGCCAACACCACCGTGTTCCCCGTAGCCGATAACCTAGGGGTAACTACGAGCGTTTTTCGAATCGAATCTCGAGATCGTGCATTGGCCCTTCCCTTGTAAGAGCGTGCCCGATTTTTTAACCTAAACTTAAATTTTACGACGAAAATAGCCCAACTTACAAAATCTTATATGCGTGCAGTCCTCTTGGGGCCATTACGCACCTAATGACATAGCGAAAGTAGATAACGCCCTTCCCCGTTGAGATATCCTCCGGACACCCTGACGGAAGTTGCATGCAAAGTGACACAGACACACAACACACAGACACTATTTTTTATATATATTTTTATAGATAGTAGGATCGTATTTTATATTATGTTTTGATTTCTTGTAATCTGTCCAAAACATATGTTTCAGGTAGTTGTATATGGCGGTTCAACTCGGGATCTGCCTCATCCTTGCCTCCCAATTGCATGCGGGTATTTTTTAGAAGTTGCTGAAATCGATCAAATTGCAAGCTCTACGTCTCTCTCTATCCTCAATTTAGCAGCACTCTAGCTAATTTAGCTTCTAGAATCAAACAAAATTATATACAAAAATTGCAGGTAGCAGCTCGATGTTTGATCTCTCATCTGCGACGATATCGACAGGAGACAATGTGACTTCGGAAGCTCTAGTCGCAACAACATCTCCGTCAACCATCGTAGTCGACATTGAGTTGCAAAAAATTGGGGCCTCATGTCTGAGCTCTCGAGATTATGAACAGCTAGCTGGGAACATTGTTAGGCACAGCGTGGCTCGTATGTTTAGTATGCCATTGGTGAGTGGTGCTGTGGCCAGCATTGGTCTAACCGAGTTGCGAAAAACACTTCATTTTCCGGCATTACCCAAGTGGGAACACTATAATGCTACGCTGTGCGACGAAGAAGAACTGGCCGCGGCGACCACCATCGAAGAATATTATCATTTAAGAGAGCCACGTTCCATAATAGGAAGTCTCGATAGTCTATATTTATTGGAAAAGAATGTTCCACCGGCCATCGACTATTTGGACAAGCGCTTTCCTGCCATTCGCATCATGTTTCGGAATCAATTCGAAAAGATTGGCTCCTCTACGCTCCCATTTAATAGAATAACAATAGATCGTGGAATAGAAGAATTTCTCGCTGTTTGTGCCAAAATAATCAATGCAACCAGCCACATGTTGAACCACAATTATGTATGCTGGGATGATGGTGATTGGTTTGATATCCACAAATAACCCCCTTTCTTGATGCTTTAAAGGGATAGGGAAGGCCCGGTATATCAGGGCTCAGGGCAGAGAGTGGGGGCGAGACTGGAGGGAGCAGGGAAGCTCTATGCTAACTTTTAGAATTGAAATCCTTTTGTATTTTAATCCATCTGGGCCTTCTGAGTCCCTTAAAATTGGCGAAATAGCAACGAACTGTATTCCTACCACAGGTCCATGCATCCACCCGAAATCCGCGTGGATTCCACCTGGAATTCGGGTGGAACGCATGGAAATCGGGTGGAAATCGGGTGGATGCACTGACCTTTGACCGAGCTGACTGACCCTATCAATCTATGAACAAATAGTATTTATTCTTTTTTTGTTCGTAATTATCGTTACCTACAATTTTGGTGTTTCTCTAATAAATGCCCCGAGATATTACGTGGCGGACGCGGCACGATCCATAATGAATAAACAACGGTTCTTTAGGATTTCCGGGAACTAAATTTTTTTCACCACAACCCTAAATTTTTTTATGAATAGCGGCTGCGTCTCTAAATTGTTTCTAGCTATACCTAAGCATAAAAACTACACAAAATTTAACCAAAAATTGTATTTTAGGTCGCAAAATGCTATAGAACCTTTAAGATTGGCGGGGGGAACGACCGAAAATGACCAAATTTTCGACCTTTTCCAAACATTTTTTTTACTTTTTTGAAAGTTTTTCTACTTTAAATATAGGTGAAATAGATATTTGATTGCTAGGTCAACCTGGACCGCCAGGAAAAAATTTGGTTCCCCCCCCCGCAAATCCTAAAGAACCGAATAAATTTTGAACCGATCCCAAACCCGATTTCTAAGATTTTCGATCGTATGCGAGATCCAGAGTCAGAAAATTTTTTTGTCAGCCTTCCTCCTCTTGCTCCGGTTAAATGGTTGTCAGTTTGCCGAGAAAAAAATTTCAGTTGCTTTTCAATTAAACAACAGACCACAACCTCAAAAAACACCCCTTTTTAACGAGATTGGCCTGCGGATTTTTCAGAATAAAATTGTGATAACACCAAAAATACAGAAAATGATAAGGTGGATAGCAGATCGCGAAAAGCTTGACTACGCAAAAGATTTAAAAGATTTTCAAAACTCACAAAAATGGTTTCAAAAGCAAAAATTGTCAAAAAGGCAACTGAAAAATCAAATCTCTAACAATCCGTTTAGTATCGATGAATTAATGTTATTAGCTCAAAAGTCTGAAAATTTTTCCAAAATTCATCTACACTCGTAAAAACGTAAATTTTATACGCTTCACAAAAATCGCCGCAGAGTCCGAGTTTTGGAAATATGAAGTTGATTTATTGGCGTTGTAATTTTATACCGTATCTGATTATGCAGGAAAATACACCAAAAACAATTATGCAATCGAATGCATATTGCGGTATTGTATACATTGTCTTTTTGCCCTTTCTACCGTAACCCGCCAACATTTGATGGCCAGCCATTCGAGGAGAAGGATTAGCGGCAGGAAATAGCATGCGACCCCCACATAAATTTTCACAAAATGGAGCAATCTTTAAAAAAAACTACCTGATACCACTGTTCCGACAGTAGACCACCCGTCAAGAAATTTGCATAAATACGAATGTCCATTCCCTGAAAAATTCACAAAAAAAAACGAAAAGATAGCGAAAATTCGGTAACACGCAATTTTTCTTTAAAGAGACCTGGAAAGCGCGAGAATCGAGCCTATTCATTGACTAGGTCTAGACATTTACGCGACGCGCCAAGTCACGCGTCCAAGCTTCTATCGAATGCTGTGCCAACACCGCCGTGGTGGGGCCATTAAATTTGATTCTATGCGTCATTTGGCGTGTCGCGTAGTCGTCTAGACCTAAGCGATTGATTTTGCGGCGATTTTCGCGCTTTCAAGTCCCTTTAAATGGGTGGCAAGACATTACTATGGATTTTTGGAAGTGGATTTTCTACGGATTTTTCCGCATCCGCGACACGCAATGCATGCGTAGCCTGGCCACGTCGTAGCCGATTTGGCAAGGCACTTCGTGGGGGTTGCGTGTTGCGTCGCGGCATCGCAAAAGCTCTTACAAAATGCCTAGCTAATTAAATTAATTTCCCACGCCTTGTGTGTCCCGTTAAAAGTAAAAAAACTCACGATAAATGCAGGATAAGCATGGCCAATATCAAAATCCGCTTCCGCATTCCGATTAAGGTAAGAATAAATGCAAATATTGTTATCAATAGCCATGCCAGTTTCATGAGAATAAGACTCAACAGTGCACCAATCGGAAGATCGATTGAAGGGAATCCCACTTCCGCATCTGGGTTCGAGCTAAAAACACCGTAGAAAGTGCAATAATCCCTTTTAGTTAGTCTTAACAATTCAAATTCACTTGAACAATTTAAGTATCTTTAAAACATGGTAGTTAGATCTGATAATTCTTAAAAAAATGAAAACTTAGAAAATGTAGTGGTTTGTGAGAATTCTAATTTTTTTAAAATCTGAATTTGAAAAACTTATAAAAATTCTAGCATAATTTAGTTTTTTGTAATCTATAATATTCAGGTTTTAAAAGTGTTATGTTAATCAGCCAAAATTACCCAACAAAAACTTACTGATTATTGTACTCATTGAAATATCCCAAATCTGTAATGATTACTGTAGCGGCGGCGCCGGAAATATGAAGAGCAGAAAATCCATAAAATATGGCCTCGATTTTTGCGGTGTTTCGGATCGAATTCTTTAGTGAAAATTGGTGAAAAAACATTCGAAGAACGAAGGGAGAATCTGGGAATATTATTGATTTTTGGCGTTATCAAACTGCACCCAGAAATTCGGCCAAAAATCGGATTAAAGAGGAATCAACCGTAGATTTTTCTCCGGAAATTCGGTGGTCGATGAAATCATCGGTGATTCGATGGACCGGAAGTCAGAAAGTTCAAAAAAGGAATTTGTATTCGTGTTTTAAAGGAGCTGGTAAGTCCGATAATCGACCCCGTCTCTTGACTGGGTCTAGACAAACCTCAGATTTTTCTAAAGGCGCTTTATAGGTGTTTAGTCTAATTTCTGCGCTTTGAAGCAACATTTTATACAGATCCCTTTATGTACAAAAATCAACCCAATCGGTTACGCCATGGAAAGCATTGCGATACTGTATTGCATCCGTTGTCTTCGCGATGCCCTTTCTACCGTATCCCGCCAACATTTCACCGACAGCCACTCCAATAACACGATCAGGGGCAAGAAATAGCACGCCAGGCCCACCTACAAGCATTTTAAGTGATTTTTTGAATTCCGGAAGTCGAGAGTTTCCTTTTAAATGGACGAAAAACGCTGAATCAACCCCTTCGACCGACTAGGTCTAGACAACCACGCGACGCGCCAAATCGCACGCGCTGAATTTGATTTTTACGGCAATTTTATCCGGCGCTGCAAGAAAAGCATTTATCGTCAAATCTTGGATGTGTAAATTGGCGTGTCGGGTAGCTGTCTTGACCTAGCCGAGCCCGCGGTCGATTTCCGGCTTGCTTGTTCCTTTAAAAGATACCTGATACCAAGCCTCGGATAGCAACCCATCGGTTAAATCATTTGCATAGATTCGAATGTCTATCCCCTAAAAACATTGCCAAATCGCCAAAAAAATAACAAAAGGTCGATTAAGGCAAGCTAGCAGGGATTTTTGCGGAATTCTAAAGTCCAGGAAACCCGATTTAGCGTCTGGGGGAGCTAGCAAAGATTTTTGAAGAACGCGAATTTCTCAATTTCGCAAAGTTTCTTATAAAATCACTACTCTGAATTTAAATTGATTTTAAATTTGAATAAATTTAATTCAAAAATTTATTTTCGAAATTTTCAAACAAAAAAACTAATTTGAAATTTATTTTCTGCTTATTAAATTAAATTAATTGACTTACAATAAATGCAGGATAAGCATGGGCCAGCAACAATATCCTCTTTCGCATCCCAATTACGGTAATGACAAAAGAGACTATCGTCAGAATAAGCCATGCAACATTCAGAAGAATTAGGGCCAATAGGGCGCCGAGAGGGAGATGCTCGTCCGAAGTCGGGTCCTCAGAACTGGGAAAAGGGTTTTAAAATGCTTAACGTTATTCGTACTTTAGCTACGATCATTACTTCATGAAAAAATGACGAAGATCCAAATTTTCGGCCAACTAGCGGGGGAACTTAGACTGTCGTAATCGCTTTTTCTGGTCGCTTTTCCCGACTAGACCTTTATTTGCCTGTCAGTTAAAAATTGGCTAGTTAGCAGAGATTCTTTGAGAAGCCAACATCGGGGGCTTTCTAGTGATTTTCTGCAAATTTCCCTTGTAATTGACACCCAGCGAAAAAGCTAAAGCCGCTAAAGAGCTGCTGGCATGCATGCTAGCAGAGTTTATTTAGGATGTCGTAATCCATTTTTTGTCGCTTTTGTTTGAGCCATCCCTTTAATTGGCGGTCACCGAAAAAATGCAAGCTAAAGGTTTTGGGGAAAATTTTTTCAGCATTTTTCATTTTTCCATTGGCTGGCAGTCAGTCAAAAAAGGCAAGCTAGCAAAGACCGTTTTAGAAAAATAAATCATCTTATTCGGTATTTTTCTGTCTTTTTCTGGTTTATTTGCACCAAGCCAAAAAAAACCTAACTCTCTATACACACGATAATATGCCAGATTCGTATAAATAACAGCCACGGCAGTCCCGCCAATATGGAGCAGCGAAAATCCGTAGAATAACGATTCGATTTTTGACGTACTTTTTAGCGAATTTTTTATGGAAGAGAGTCGAAGGACCATCGGGAAATTTGCAAAAATCAATTTAATTTTTCCCGTTATCAAAGCGTGTAACCCGACGTGTAAAATCCGCTTAGAACCGGCCAGTCATGGCATGAAACGACCCCTACCATAAAAAACAATTCAAAAAACCTGATTTTGCATAGAAGCGGCAAAAATCTCAAGCCAAAAATTTCTCTTTGACGGTTAGGAATTGGCAATGGATTTTCACGCCTTTTTCGGCAGTTTAAATTTTAACTGGCAGTCGGCGAAAAACATGGGACCTCGAAAAATATTCTGGGCAGGCTAGCAAAGATTCTTTGGAGAGTGAGGATTGGCTTTAAAGCATTTCAGCTTGAACGTAACCTTAATTGGCAAATTTCCCAAAAGTGGCAAACTAGCAGAGACACTTGAAGAAACCGGAATCGATTTTGTGGTATTTTCTAAATAGCTATACCTCGAACTAGCAGACAGACACTAACTGGCAGCCAACCAAAAGCAGTAAACCGAAAAACAGGTGCTGGCAGGCTAGCAAATATTCTTTGGGAAGCGGCAATCCATTTTCAAGCAGGTTGGCTTGAATTGGCCGTTTCCGAAAAGTGGAAAGCTAGCAGAACACTTTGAGAAGCCGACATCGATTTTGTGGTATTTTTCAGTTATTTTCCGCCTAACTGGCAGCCAACCAAAAAACCGTACTCCTTGTAGATGATGTAGAATCCCAGATTCGCAAAAGTAACAGTAAATACAGTTCCGCCAATATGAAGCCCCGCGAATCCATAGTAGATCGCCTCGATTTTCGACGTATTCCGGAGCCAATGCTTTAGCGAGAATTTTTGGCACAACATCTACGGGGAGAACGGGCCGCCAGAAATGAGATATTGATTTATCGTGACGAGCCTTATCTTTATGTCATTGCGCCTTCAGAATACTAAAATCCTCTTAAAAAGCGGGTGATGATTTGATGGTGTGGGGGCTAAGCTGATCACCGGAAATGAGAAACAAAAACTTATTCCAATAAAGTTGTCGTTCTGCTGTGACGAGTTTTTGGAAATTAAAGCCTGGAATTTGTCCTCTCGAGGTTGCGCTCATGCTGCGAAGCTATGTGTTAAAAAATGGCTTTTAAAAAAGGATTTATGATGAAAAAGCTATTAAAACCTGCCCAAAGGCCGGTGGAATTTGACAAAAAAAACATTTCTTGGCGCCGGCCTGCCAAATTTGAAGGACTTCGGTTTCTCGATTTTTTACATCAACAGCGGCTGTTTTGATTATTTTAACGTTTACTGAACATAAAAACTTAACAAAACTCTACAAAATTCCCTGAAAAAGTCATATTTGAAGTAGATAATTGATTTTTTGGCATTTAGTTTTGAAATGATGAAAATTGCGAAATTTTCAAGCCTTTTCTAACTTTTTCAAAGTACTATATAAAACGCTATTAGGTATTTTCTCATCTCGTTGGCGAAGTCACGTTTGCACTTTTAGCAGGTAGGCCGAATTTCGGGTTTTTAGGTTAGCGACATCGCAGACTAAATTACGGCATTTCCGCTCCAACTTGGTTAACCGGCCAGCGGCAAAATCAGCCCGTTTTCTGTTTTAATTGTTAATTTTCTCATTTTTCCTCCTCGCGTCTTTTTCTTTTCCCTGATTCCATTTATAAATTTTAGATGCCAACACAAGACGAGAAAAACTTGCCGCGCGCCCTCTTCGTGGCCAAAAATAACGTTATGGCCAAGCGGATATCAGCTCTTCTTTCCAAAGGTTGGTTTTCTATTGTTAAACATCGTTTTCAACTTATTCTATCCTTTTTCTAGATAAAGCTGTATGGCGCGATGGTCCGTCACCATTCAACAAGATCTACTCGTTCAGTATGCATTTTCAAGGACGGGAAACGCTGGTGCGCCTACTTTTTTCTTTCATGATTGTTTTTTTTCAGATTTCCGTCACCTCGGTGAGCGGCCATCTGATGTGCCCCACGTTTGGCTACAAGCTGAAGGAATGGCATGAGAGCACGGTATACAGACTTTGGTGATTAATTCCTTTTTCAGACCGAAAAGCTATTCAACGCACCGCTGCTATATTGGAGAAAAGAGAAGGTGGCCCAGAACCTCAAGTAAACTTTATCCGAAATACTTATTTGCTAGGAAATTAGAGATGAAGCTGCCAGATCCAATGTGCTGGTGATTTTGACGGAGTGCGATCGTGAGGGCGAGAATATTGGGGCTCAGATCAAGATCGTGTGCCAGGAGGCAAACCCCTATATCCATGTTTTCCGGGCCAAGTTGATCTTTTTTTTTGAAAAGAATCTCATTTTTAGGTTTTCCGCGGTCACAACCGAGTCTTTGGAAAGGGCGCTGGAAAACCTTCATTCCCTAGACGAAAATATAGTCGACGCCGTCAATTGCCGTATGGAATTCGATTTGCGGATTGGTAGCTAGTTTCCACTTAGGATGCTGCTTGTTTTAGGCAGTGCATTCTCGCGCCTTCAAACGCTCTACTATCGAAGATATTTCCCGGCGCAGTTCCCCCCTGATGATCCTAAAGTATGGCCAAACTCTTAGTTTTTTATCCTGAATTTTGAGGTCGTCTCCTACGGCAGCTGTCAATTCCCGACGCTTGGCTTTGTTGTGGAGAGGGAGAAGGTCATTCAACAGTTCGTTGTCAAGACAGTTTGGAAGCTCCAGATTGACCATGTCAAGAATGGCGTTAAAGTATGCCCATCTACGCTTTTTATCCGCTTTTTAGACCGAATTTACCTGGAATGGCAAGCCGCAATTCAACGCCGTCAAGGCCCGGGTTTGCAGCGCCATTTTTACCTTTTACCGGTAGATTTAGCGCTTCTTCACGAATGCGCGGACAGCTGCCCGGGCGACCGTCGAAATGATCTACACTTACCCGACGATCAAACCGCGACCATCACCGCTGAATAAGGTATTTCACGGTAATTCTGGGTTCTTTCGCGTTATCGAGGGGACAAACTCTGTCTATAAATCGTAGAAGTGTTTCTAAACTGTTTTTTTACTATTCCTAAACATCAAAAGTGTACAAACTTTTATTAAAATTAAAAAAATTGAATTTTTTCGGTCGAAAATGGCAGTTTTTCCAATAAAACTTAAATTCCAGTTATTGGTCGTTTTCCTGGTTGAAATAGAGTTATATTTTACGGAAAACGATAATAGAATACTTCCTATTAAGTTACTGTTCATTTATAGCCGTATAAAAAAAGTTCGGTCCCCTACCCCGATAATGGGAAACAACCATAATCGTTATCGCCCCCCATTTTCAGACAGACCTTCAAAAATTGGCCATAAAGCAGCTCGGAATGACTGCGCATGAAGTTACGGCCGTCGCCGAGCAGCTATATCTTCGCGGCCTCATCTCCAATCCAAAGTCAGGGCATTTAAAAATTAAAAGCTTGAATTTCAGGACGAATACGAACGTATTCCACAAGGGAATAGACCTCAATGGCGTCTTCGCATTGTTTGTAAGTTTTTTTTTGCAAAAAATTCGATTGAAAAGATTTTTTAGGTACACGACACCTCTTGGGGAGCATATGCTCAGAAAGTCATCGATGAAGGTGGCGCCATGCCGAGAAAGGGATCACAAAATGACGGCGTGCATCCTCCAATCTGTCCACTCAGATTGGCCGCCAGGTTTTTGCTCAGAACATTTGATAACCTCGGTCTACAGGAACGAATTCTCTTGCGACGTTGAGTGTCGCGTCTACGAGCTCGTCGCCCGCCATTTTCTCGCCTGTTGCAGCAAAGATGCGAAAGGCCAAGAAACCAGGGTTACGGTAAATTAGCTGGATTGTAAAAATCGCCTTTTTTCAGATCCGTCTGGGCGAGGAGAGCTTCACGGCCACGGGCCTGCACATCGTAGATCGGGGCTATTTCGATGTCTACCCGTACGAGAATTGGGACGAAAAAAGTATTGGAAAGTAGGCGCGAAAGAATCTTTTCTGTAATCCACGTTTTAGGTACGTTCACGGCGAAACTCTCACCGACTACCAGATCCGAATGATCGAGTCAAAAATGGACCCGCCGCCCTTGTTGACTGAAGCCGATTTGGTCTCGCTGATGGATGAGAATGGAATCGGAACGAGTGCCACTCATTCTCAGCACATTCAAACGATCAAAGTATTTTTCAAGCTAAAAACAACCATTTGCTCTTTAGAATCGCGAATACGTGATGCTCGACGGCAATCAGAATTTGTGCAGCACCGTGTTGGGCCGATCGCTCGTTGAGGCTTATGAAAATATGGGTAAATGAAACACTAAAAAGAATCGAATTTAAAAAAATTAAATTCAGGTCTTCCGATGACAAGCCCTGGATTGCACGCCGATTTCGAGAGGCAGCTGGTGAAGATTTACGAGGGAAAGAGGACCAAGGAGCAGGTTTCGAGGAATTTTAAAAAATCTTGAATTTTTAGGTGCTGGGCGAATATCTGGCGATGTATCGGCGGATGTTCCGCGTGGCTGAGGAGCAGTTCCACGAGTTTGGAGCCGCATTTTATAGGTATTTTTCCGCAAAAATCACGCCGTTATTTTTTAGGAATACTACATTGGACCAGATCAAATTGGAGATTCCCGAAATCATCGACGACAAATCCTTGGAGAATGATGAGAATCGAAACTGGGTAACGGCTAAATTTAAAACTAGCAAAACTTTTTTTTCCAGGTTCAGTTCTCCCTCCACAGCAATGACACAAAACCGCCATTCCCCAATTCGAGCAGCCAACAGGTATTTGCAGTTTTTGGATTTTACCCATTCGTTTTTTTTCAGGATACCGACCTCGATCTGGACTGGCAATGAACAGTGGCGAATTCCCCCGGTTTCCTTTTTCTCCCCACTTCTATGTACATACGTTCAATTCCTCGTTTTTGCGCATTCCCACTTTCTGAATACTATTTCCCATGTTGCATTTTGAATTGTAAAATCATAATAAACCGTTGGAGTTTCATTTTTGATCAACATTTCAGTGAATTGGGCAGATTATTATCTCCAAACGGCATCAACTGCAACAGCAACGCCTTAGAAATGAAACTAAATGCCTTAGAAATGAAAAACGTTAATTTCTAGCTCTCACCCCCAGGCATGAAGCAGCTGCAACGCGCTTTGTTTGTGACCCAGAGATACGATGCCGCCGTGAAACTAGCCTTCCATCTCCGTGGCCGTGGGTTCTATTAAACCTTCCGCAATCGTTTCTAGTAGAAGCAAGCAACGTTGAAGATCGGGCACCCATCCACACAATCCAAGGGAATGAAATGAAGGTGCAGCCCGTTTATTTACCACAGCAACACTTCGTTCAGGTTGACGTCACTTCGGTTCGCGGGCACCTGATGAAAATCGGTTTTGAAAAACAAGTGAGGTCTTGGGCCAAAATGCCGGTGCGTGCAAATTCCGCTGATCAGCGACCAATTTCCAGCTAGAAAAGCCATTCGAGGAGCCGGTGTTCCGCGTGGTGCTCAAGGAGAAGAAGCAGACCGCCAAGGATCTGATGTAAGCTTATGGGTTCTTGCGCATTATCGGGGGAGAACCAGTCTCTGGAACTGTCGAGTAATTTTCATGGCGTTTTCAGGAAAATAAAACGGGATTTCCACTGAAAAACCTAAAAGCTTAGAAATCTCTTCAAAAAGTCGAAATTTTGGTGAAAAACGGCCAAATTACGAAAAAGTATATTTTTGTACTTTTTAATAAGATTTTTTAAAGTCTTTACATTTAGGAAAGGTAAAAATCCGTTTAGAAACACTTCCGATGTCTAGCTTTGAAAAATTGGATCCTAAGAAACAATGTCCCCCCCCCTCCCCGATAATGCGAAAGAACCTCGAAATTTATCGATTGATAGGGCGAGCGCGAAAGATTCGGATGTGCTGGTGATTTGGACGGATTGCGATCGTGACGGCGAGCAGATTGCCGATGACATAAGAAACTTATGCATCGAGGCGAACCCAACAATTGACGTCCACAGGGCAAAGTACGTATCGTTAGCGCCGAAACGCCTAGTTCGACACAACCTTTATCTTCCGGAGCAAGCACCACTAACCGTTTCGTTTTTAGACTCTCCGAGATGGCGTCACTCGCCGTCCGTCACGCCCTAGAAAATCTGCAGCCGCTTGACGAGAAGCTGATCGAGGCTGCGAGTTGTCGGGCTGAATTCGATTGGCGTGTTGGTTTGTTTCCTTTTTCAGAAACCCATTATAGTACTTTTTAGCTTGTGCCCTCAACGGGTTACAAAGCCGGGCGCTGAGTGATACAAACTGGTTGTATGAGGACTACGGGAATGCCGACGTGAGAATTACCACAAAATTTGACCTTCTTATAGACGACATCATACGGTGGATGTCAATTGCCGACGCTTGGCTTTGTTGTGGAGAGGGAGAAGGCCATTCAACAGTTCGTCCCGCAAATAGTTTGGAGGGTCCGGATTCGTCATATAAAGGATGGTGTTAGGGTAATATAACGTTTGGCTGATCGCCAATTCTTAATTTCAATTTTAGACATCATTTTGGTCGCCGAAATTTTCTGACCATGAAACAGCTGAGGTTTGTTTTGCTGTGTTGTCGCCCAGTTTTTTTAGCGCCTCTATAATGCGATAAAAGATACCGACGGTGCCCCCGTAGAAGTCGTCACGAAGCACACGGAAAAATCGAGGCCCGCCGCCCTCACTATGGTATTACCTCTGGGTTCTTTCGCATTACCGGGGGCAATTTTTTGTTCATAGGTCTAGAAATGCCTAGTGGCTAAATAAAAGGTATTTTGCTGGTGTGTTTTCGTAAAATGGCAGTATATTTCAGCTATAAAAACTTTCAAAACGTCGAGATTTTGGTGAAAATGGATCTGTTTTGTATTTTTAAAAGAAAAAAAGAAGGTCCTGTTGGATTTGTGCAAAAAATGTAAAGTTTGACGCCTAGGAATAATAGAAACAGTTTAAAAACACACGTTATTTATATTTGAAAAAGGGTGGCTCTCCCAGGTTATGCGAAAGATTTATTTATTAGGCTTATTGCCACGGGAATTAATAGATATGCATTGTAACAAGCCCATTCCTAGGCGGAGCTCGAGAAGTTGGCCGTCAGAAAGCTGAACATCCGCGCCGAAACGGCCATGAGGGCGGCCGTCGAGCTGTTCGATCGAGGATACATCTCCTGCCCCAGGTAAATATTCATTTTGAAGTGTTATTTTGGTTTTAGGGATGTGAAAGACGTGGCTCCCGTAGAGATGAACCGGGGATTGGAGCTTATGGTGAAGGAATTGGTAAGAATTCAACCAAGTGCAACGCATGATATTTTAGGTACACCGTACAGCTAAACGGTCAAACTGGAGCTGGTATGCCCTGAAGATCTTGGAAAGCGGTAGGCCCATCTCGTATAACGGAGGCCCAGGCACCCGTCCCATCATTTACCCGCTCATGTACACTCAAAGGTCAGCATAACTTTGATAAAAGTGATTGAGGAATATACAGGGGCACATTCCGCAAGCCAGGCCGTTTTCTGACGCAGGTCTACGAGCTGATCGCCCGCCACTTTTTGGCCAGCGTCAGCTGGGACGCCAAGGGTGTGACTACCACGGCAACGGTTTGTATGAGCAGTAATAATTCAATCTTGGTTCTGGACTGTTAGCGGGGGGATCACTTCTGGTTTTGCCACCTTTACCTAACTGTTCGGGATATTTTTATGATTTTTTTTCCTAGTTGTTGATTGCTAGAGAGATCACAAATTTTGAAAATGCGACAATTTTGCCCTTTTTCGCCATTTTTCCTTGATTTTTCACCAAAAAGTCAGAGATTTTAGGACTTTTATTGATTTTTTAATGTTTTGGATCTGAAAACTATGTAAAATGCTATGCAAAATGGCCTATGTTTCGTTATAGGACCATAGAGACCGTAGAGTATAATTACTGGGGGAAAATCGGGCCCCTGCTAACAGTCCAGTCCCTCAATTTTTATAGATCCGACTGGGCGACGAGAGTTTCACATCAACGGGATCTCACATCGAGGATATGGGCTATTTGGATGTCTACCCGTACGAGAAATGGGACGAGAAAAGTATTGGAAAGTAAGGATGGATCTATAAATTTTATGCACATTTTAGGTACGATCACGGCGAGACTATCACAGACTATAAGGTCAAAATGGTCAAGCTGAAGTCAAAGCCCCCACGACGTTTGACTGAAGCCGATTTGGTCACGCTGATGGATGTGCATGGAATCAGAGGCGATGTCAGCCATTCCAGACATATTGAGAATATCAAGGCACGTTCAAGACGACATTGAACATTTGGAGGATCTTTAGGAGCGTGCATATATCTACCCCAGAGAGAAGCCCCTGAGGCCTACCCAATTGGGTATGGCATGGATGGAATGGTCGGATGCCGTTGGTACGAATTCTAACAAAAAACATCATTTTTGGAAATCAGGCCTTCGGTTTTTGACTCCCGCGAGCCGCGCCGATTTCGAGAGGCAGCTGTTGAAGATCGAAGCAGGAGAGACCACTAAAGATGAGGTTGATTTTCCAAAACGTATTTTTATACGTACATAAGTATACGTACAAGATCTTTTTCTAGGTGCTGAAAGAGCAACTGGCTGTATTCCAACAGTGGTTCCGCGACGCCGAGGGCCACATCGACCAGCTAAAAGCCAAGTGTAAATTGCTCTGGTGAAACAATGTAACCCCCCCCGAATTTATTGTTATTGATTTCGATGTTTATCCTTCAACAGCATTGCCTCCAAAAGCGCCTTTCACTTTGTTATTTTTTCCAAAGATTTTGCCTCCACTTCAGTTGACTTAATAAATCGTTGACAATATTTTGGAAACGTTTTGGTCCTTTTCGACGGCATTTTAGAAAAGCCATAATTTGTTTAGTAACTTTTTGTTGAAAATTTACTATTTCATGGAATTAACGGTACAAACCGCTGCTGGCAACAAGTTGACCCCGAGCGGAGTTTGCAAACGGCACGCACAGCCGTAATATCTGGTGTAAGCGGCATTTTCAAGCGAAATTTTTGGTTTTTTTGAACTTCTCTAAAAAAATTGTCTTTTGAAAAGGAATATAATGGTTTAGAAGTGTTCTAAGAGACTTATTTCAAAATTTTATACATTTTATGATATTTCTATTTGCTTAAAACCTCACGAAATCGCTTTGTTTTGACGCCTAAACATGTTCACCTTTTGCAGACCAAGCTCTGGCCGGAATACGCCTGCTCATCTTCCGCCGCTTCATGCACCGCGCCTTGTTCGTGGCCGAAAAGAACGATGTAGCCAAGGGGATCGCCGCCCTCCTTTCGAAAGGTCAGAAATTTGAGAAAATTACGCGAAAAATGATTTTTCTAGCGTTATTTTATCTGCATTTTCAGGAAACGCCCAACGACGCGATGGCCCGTCAAAATACAACAAGATCTACTCGTTCACCATGGATTTCCAGGGCCAGCAGACGATTGTGGGTAGTTTGAAAGGTTTTTGGGTCTGATTGGTTTTGAAAATAAGTTTTAAAAAGGGATTTTGGCCTTTCTAAATCTTCCAAATTTCAGATTGCCGTCACGTCGGTCAGCGGCCATCTGATGAGCCTGGATTTTGGGCCCGAGATGAAGGATTGGCACGGGACGACGGTAAATCAAAAGTTTTACATGTTTCTAACTTTCTATTTTCAGATGGAACGGCTTTTTGACGCGCCGGTGATCCGTTTCGTCTCCAAGGACATGCAGCCCGTCGCCCAGAATATAGCGTAGGGGTTTGATTGCCGCGAAAAATTGTTATTTTATAGAAACGAGGCCCGAAACGCGTCGACGCTGGTGATCTGGACGGATTGTGATCGTGAGGGAGAGAATATTGGCGACGAGGTGAAGACCGTGTGCTTGAAGTCGAACGCCAGGATGAATGTTTATAGGGCAAAGTGCGTTTTCAGAGATTTTTAGCTGTTTTGTGAAAATTTCATGACTGTGCGACAGCGGAAAGCTTGAACAACACGGTTTTTATCGACATTGCGTTCACCAAGTTTTCTTGATCTGATCTTCATCTAAAAATTTACTTTTTTCCGGTTTTAACTCTAAAATACTATTTTTCGTTTTAACTCTAAAATGGGATTTATACATCTTTTGTCTCTAAAATCTTTCATCGTTTTTTCACCCGTTTTGCAGATTTTCCGAAGTCACCTTCGCGTCTATCAACCGAGCAATACGAACCCTCCAACGACTCGACAACAACATCGTCGAGGCCGTCAATTGCCGCTCGGAGCTCGATTTGCGGATAGGTCTGTAGCCTTTTCTACTTTTTTATTTGCGTTTTAGGCAGCGCTTTCACCCGCCTCCAAACGCTCCACTTTCAACGCCATTTCGCCGCGCTTTTTGGCGGCGAGAATCGACAAGTAAGAACATTTTAGGACAATTTTATGGTTTTTTAGGTAATCTCCTACGGCAGCTGCCAATTCCCGACGCTGGGTTTTGTGGTGGAGCGGTACAAGGCCATTCAAGAATTCATCACCGAGCCATTTTGGAAGTTGCAAGTGGACCATTTGAAGAATGGGGTCAAGGCGAGTTTTTTGGGGTACTGGGCTGTTAGCGGGGGGCGGCCCTAACTTTGGACTATTTTGAATTTCAATATATATTGAGCCGTGTACATAGTTTTAAAGTATATTTTTAGACGGAATTCATCTGGGACCGGATCCGCCTCTTCGACCGCGGCATCGTACAGGTTTTGAATTTACCCAAAATTCAATAGAAATACTTTTTTCAGCTGCTATGCGAGGATGTCCGGGGCGCCAACCAGGCCAAGGTTGAGAATCTGATCAAGCGGCCGAAAAATAAATGGAGACCCGCCGGACTCGATACGGTAGTTTTGATTAATTTTTTGGAAATTTTCTGTTCAGGTGGAATTCGAGAAGCTGGCCGTCAGGAAGCTGCACATCAGCGCCAAGACGGCCATGCAGGTGGCCGAGGGTCTCTACAGCAAGGGATTTATTTCGTATCCGAGGTAAACAATTATTGTTTGTCCTGAATGGTCACTGCTAGCCTGCCATATTGAGAAAATTCGAGCCAAAAAATTTTCAGAGAGAAATACGTAGAAGTTCGGCTTTTTTTCGAAAAGTTTGGCAAAAACTCTGCTAGCCTGCCACGTCAAGAAAACTCTAAAATACCCCATTTTTCAGGACCGAGACGAACAAATTCCCGCAGAACATGGGGCTGACGAGCTTGGTGCAAATGCACGTGAGTCAATTTCGCAGTTTCATCGTGTAATCTATTAAATTAGGTGGATCACGCGGCTTGGGGAGCATTCGCACAAAAGATTGTCGACGAGGGTGGCCGAAGCCGAGGAATGGACGAAAAGTGACGAGGCCCATCCCCCCATTCATCCCCTCAATTTGCCACGAGGTACCGTATTTAATTTTGTCTATTTTCCTATAAATTTAATTTTGGTTAGTTTCTATAGGGATTTCTTGAAAATTAATTTTCGCTTGTTTTTCGTAGCTTTGAAATGTAGATTTGACTATTTTCGATAGAATTTTTTTAAGATGTAATTTTGGATATTTTCTTTAGGAAATTCGTGCAAACCTAATTTTTTTTTTTGTATAAAGTCCTCTTAATCGCGAATTTCCTTAAAATATTTTTGGATTGTTTTTCTATCGCAGAAGCCTTTAAAATCTAATTCAGCTTATTTTTTATCGAAAATCCTAATGTTTATTGTTTTATCAGAAAACCTAACAACCATTTTAAGGGACCAATTCTCGAACGACAACGATTGGCGCGTCTACGAGCTGGTCACCCGCCATTTTCTCGCCTGTTGCAGCAAAGATGCCAAGGGACAGGAGACCAAGGTTACGGTAAGTTTTCGGGTTTAAAATGCTTGGGGAAACCCTGAAATCGGCAAAAATCCATTTTTTCCAGATTCGACTAGGCGGCGAAAGCTTCACAGCCACGGGCCTTATGGTGGAAGATCCGGGCTATTTGGAGGTGTATCCCTACGAGAAATGGAGCGACAAGAGTGTTGGAAGGTACCGTATTTTTGTTGGCTTTTGGTTTTTATTCTGGTCAAAAATAGCCATTTTTGGTCTAAAAACCTTTTTCTATTTTTTCTTTCGAATAAAATTTTTTTGAAAGGTTTACATTTAGGAATAGTAAAGAACAGTTCAGAAACCGTTCCACTATTTATTTTGGAAAAATTGGATCCGAAGTAACCCCCCCCCCGATAATGCCAAAGAACCGATGTTGTTTTTAGGTACGCGCTCGGGGAGACGTTCACCGACCATCAGGTGCGGATGATCGAGTCGAAAACGGAACCGCCGCCCCTGTTGACGGAAGCCGATCTGATCACGCTGATGGATAAATATGGAATTGGCACCGACGCCACGCACGCTGAACATATCGAGAAGATTAAGGTATATTAATCCCTGCTAGCCTTCCAATTTTTGATTTTTTTTAGCAACGGAGCTACGTGGGTCTGGACAACAACAATCACTTCGTCCCCGGATTTCTCGGCCTCTCACTCGTTGATGGCTACGATGCTATGGGTAAATTTTAGGGAAAACCTTGAAAATTATCGTTTTTTAGGATTCCCAATGTCGAAGCCGCAGATGCGCGCAAATCTGGAGAAACAGCTCGAGAAGATTTGCGAGGGCACACGGAATAAGGACGAGGTTTTTGAATTTTAATTCGATTTGTAGATTTTTGGGTTCTTTCGCAGTATCGGGCGGGGGGGAGGGCAATTTTTTCTAAGGATTCGGTTTTTCTTTTCTAAACAGGTTTATTTTCTTAACGCAAAAACCTTACCAATTTCGATGAAGACATACCAAAATAGCGTTTTTTGCGACCAATTTCTGGCTTATTTAAAAACGCTCTCCCCCGATAATGCACAAGGACCTATTTTTTATTTTTACAATTTTTAATTTCTGTAATTTAAAACGCGTTAAATCGTCGTTTTTTAGGTGTTGAAAGAGCAGCTGGACAGATATCGACGAATTTTCCGCATTGCCGAGGACAAGGTCAACAGCTTGACGGCCGCTTTTATGAGGTTTTTGAAGTTTACATTTTTTTCTATTTTATTTTTTATAATTAGATCTTTCTTTTAAATCGTTTATTTTGAATAAAATTATTTTTCTATTTTTAATTTTATTTATTCTATTTCCGTTCAGATACACAGACGCGAACCAGCGACGACCGCAGCAAAATGGAGGTGCTGGCGGGATGGGACCGCCAAGACCACCGCCTGGAGGAGGAGGAGGAGCTGCAGCTGCGGCTAGAGGAGGAGCAGCAGCTGGAGCGACAAGAGGAGGAGCAGCGACGAGAGGAACAAGAGGAGCATCTACGACTGCAGCCACGAGAGAACGAGGCACCGGTCGAAAACGACCGGCCAATGATGAAAATATTTCGGTAAATGTTGTCCGTTTCCTAAAAAATCTCTGCTAGATTGCCTCGCTGAACTTATTATTTTAGGTACCGCAGCACGTGCAAGTGCTCGGGAATCAAGCGCCAGCGACGCGGGGTAGAGGACGAGGAAGGGGAGCGGCTGCTGGAGGAGCGGCTGCAGGTGGAAGGAGATCGGTACGTTAAAAGTTTTTTTTCTTTTGCAATATAGTCTAAAACGGGATGCTAAAACATTTTTTGCTGTTTTTGGAGGCATAAAATTTACAAATTTCATGTTAAAAAAAATTCAGTTTTCGACCAAAATCACCGTATTTCAACCAAAATTTCGTCTTTAATTCTTTTTCCCAAGCTTTCTAAATAGATTTTTACTTGAAACCAGGGCTGAAAAGCCGCTACGCGGGGATTTTTAAGAGTTGGGACCTTTGCATAACACGAGCAAATTTGAGCCGCCCAAAAATAGCAAGAGCAGCCGATTGTGCCCACGTTAGAATCTGAATGAGGCTTCTAGCGCCTCGTATGCAAATGAGGATATTTCCATATGTTTTTGAAAACTTTGTAATAAAGTATAAGTCACCATTTTATCAAGAATCTGATAAGCTTGCAGTAATCTACGCCCTCGACTTGACTTGACCGGACCTTACCTTTTAATGTTTTTGAGTTTTTCAGGGTGACGGGACGAACGCGCCGAAATGCAAGTGCCACCTCGCGTCGGTGATGCGCACCGTCGTCAAGGAGGGACCGAATACCGGAAGAAAGTAAGCGCTTCATTTACTTCTCAAATTCTCCTCCAGATTCTACTCGTGCCCAAAAGACTCGACAGCCCCCGACCGCTGCAATTTCTTCCAGTGGGCCACCGAAGCGCCGTAATCTATCAAAAACCCCTCGACCCGAAAATGTTGTTTCCGATTTCCCTAATAACTCTGTGATCTCAATGATGTGTCATTCCATTTTTCTTTCATCGCCTTCTCGAGCTATTTCTATTATATTTCCTCCCCCTTTTGAGGAGATGCTTGTTGTGTGTGACGATTCTACGTGCCGATCTCTATCCATTTTCTAACCCTATAAAAGTTTTCAATTTTATTCGAACTTAGAAACGCGTGTGAAAAGGGCGAATTCAGAATCGAGGGGAATACAGGAAAAAGCAAACTATCGGAAATCATCATCTTATTAGCTTAATTTCTATCGTTTCGCCTTAAAATGGATTTCGGTCCGTCGTAACGCGCTGTTTTGAATGAATCTGAAAATCCAATTTATTACAGTTTTACTGTTATTTTGAAACAGAAATTCCTTAACGGCTAATTCTGGATAATTTTCTACAGCTAACTCGTAAAATACCGACTATTTTTTAGTGAAAACTGTTTAAAATCTAGTTTTTCTAGTTTTATCGTAAACCTAAAATCCAAATTTTACTATTTTTCAGAAACCTTCGAAAAATTGTTTCCGGGTACAATCTTCCAACGACAACGATTGGTGCATTTTTCGCTTTTTTTGCAGTATGGATTCGAGGGTCTTGCAATTTTATTCGAACTCAGAAACCCGTGTGAAAAAGTGAGAATTCATAACCGGGAGGAATACACGGAAAGGCACAGATGACATAGGAGGAATGGATAGACTGATAAACGTTAATTCAACAACCGGTGAAAGCGACAATATCGACAGATTGCACGTATTGGTCGTGGGCTTCGAGCTGTTCGATGAGTGCATCGACGGAGACGACTTCATCCTCCACGCAGGCGATGATGCGCAACTTTTGGAGGCCGTAGGCGATCGGGACGAGCTTGCTCGGGCCCCAGCTCAGTCCGATCATGAATTCGCCGCGCATCAACCGCTCCAATTGCACCAGATCCGTTTCCGCTTCCAACGGCTTGATGTCGAGCAGGATGGTGGAGCGTGGCGACTTTAATATCATGCCTGGAACCGCGGCTTTCTGCTTGTCTCGAAGGGCGCCGGCCACGTCGTCCGAATTGATCGTCAACGCCGAGAAGCCGCCGGGGCCGAGGAGTTGCTGCTCAATGTCCTCGAAGCTGTCCATCCTGGAAAGGAAAATATAATCGAAAGAGCGCTCAACTCGGAAAAAAAGAAAAACGATGGAATTGGTTATACCGTATCACTTATACGGTTCTTTTGCCGCATAGGCGGGAGAGAAATTTTGTATTAGTCTAGAAAACTAGTGAGGAAGTATTTTATTAGTGTTTTTAGTAAAACAAAACTAGATTTCACCAGAATAATTAGCTAAAAACTTTTAAAAAGTCGAAATTTGATCGAAAATCCGCCTTTTTGCTCTTTTGTCTTTAAAAATCGGATTTTGCGAAAAGCGTTCCCACCGCGGTAATGCCAAAGAGCGCGAAGGCCGACAAACCCAATTGAGGCAAAATTTCTTCCTTTGGCGACTGGAAATTTAGTAATATAGCGTCTAAAATACGCGCTATGGCTCCAATTTACACCGCATTTAAGCAAAAAGTTTATTCGACAAATCGGGCTCTCCAATCTTTGGGAATACACCGAGATTCAGACGGGCTGGCCGCGGAGGAGAATGGGGCTACGAATGGATACAGGTTGACAGTCGAACCGTAAAGCCACAAGAAAAACACAGCACAAAACAGGAAAGCACATCAAAAATGGGGGAGCTTGATCTTTGGCATATCACTGGTATTTCCACGCGGATTGGGCTTGCGATATCAACGACTTCAGGGAAGGGTAGAAGGCTGATACCTGAAAAAATAAAAATAATTTCTACTTTTCATTAAAAGCTATTCCGATAAAATAAATGTGGTTCTTTTGCAGAATCAAAGAACTTTTTCTTTAAACAGTTTATAAATATTCACCTCCACAAAATCGTGCCCATTCGTCACCATTTGTTGGGAAATTTGGAGGGCCAGGCGGTAGTCGCCCTTCAGCGCCGCTTCACCGCAGCCTCGCAGAAGAGATTTCGTCACGGGACCAATCTAAAAATTATTTATTTTTAAAATAAAGAATTCAAAAAGCAAAAGAAAATGATACCTGCTGCCGGCCCAGCCGTTCGGCAATATCACGGTGGAGACGTCGTTTCAGCTCCTCGACCTTGCTAACGATCGCCTAAAAACGTTGAACATGACGCAGAAAATAGGTTAACCGGATGCTTGGTGCAGGCGAGTACTCCATCGGCCGTTTGGAGGAACAGATCGACGATCGCCTGATCTTCAGCGTTTAGGTAGAGGGCAGCCTGGAAGAAATAGCTTAGAAAAGGCAACGTAAACGCCGAAAAAAGGCGCGAATTGACAACAGCAGAAAATCGGTAACTTTTCGGTTCTGCTTCGGTTAACCGGGGAGAAAAACATATTTCCTACAGCAGCGGAATGTTTTTTAGAACATTTGTATAGCACTTCTAGCCATGCTTTAGTAAAAATTCATTTTCAAATGCTAAAATTGGAAAACGTTGAATTTTCGCAAAAATGCAAAAAAAAGTTTCCTCGCCCCCAACGAACCGGCCGTTTTTTTCAGTTAAGCTATGTAAGAAACGTTAGAAACGAACCGGCACTTCCGGCTCGACAGGTCCCGAGGCTTGAGAGACGGGGGAAAGCTGCGATCCGGGGCTCTGGGCTGGCGGAGGAGCGGCAGAGGGTTGTGCGGCCGGCTGCGTGGTGTGCCAATGGAACTAAAAACCCCTTTATTTCTAGAATCCCAGCCAAAGTACCTGCATAAAATTCTGTGGTGGCGTCGGCTTGGCTTGAGTTTTTTGGGCGAGCGCTGGCGGGTCATTCCAACCGGCAGTGGGTGGAGGGAGTGGCTGAGAGGGCGCCGCCTGAATAAAAATCAATTATAAGAAATTTTAAGGTAAAACAAACCTGAGCGGTGATCGCCGGCGCCATGTAGGACTGTTGATAGGGCATTTGGGCAGGCTGCTGGCTTGGAATTGTTGTGCATTTGAGCAGGTTGATTGGCATATTGCTGAGGCGTGGGCGCAGGTTGAGAAGGGTATTGCTGGGGCATTGTCGTCGGCTGCGAAGTGTACTGGGCCTTAATTAAGGAATTTAAAGCATATGAAAAATTAGATACCGCTGGCCGCGGCATCGCTTGCTGCTGTTGAGGGTATTGAATCTGTTGTTGCGGTGCTGCGGGTGGCTGTTGAGACTAAAAATCAGAAAAAAATAGCAAAAGATGCAAATGTGCAGAGATAGTGCCTGCGCCCAAATCGGCCGGCTGAATTCAGACCCTATTTATTTCGTGTTGTGCCTGCGGCGCTATTTTCACGTTTACTGCTTTGGAGCAAGCTCCAATTGCGCGCGCTGTTTCGTTAATTTGAGTTTCGGAATTTCGGCCCCTCAATTTTGCTCGCCTGCAAATACGTTGTGTACCGGCTGGGGCTAAGGGTGGTCTGTAGCGTGGGTGTTGTGGAGCGTACTGAGCCTGGAATTAAACAATTACCGGCGCGTTAAAAAAGAAATACCTGCTGCTGCGGCGCCACCGGCAGTTGAGGCGCATATTGAACTTGTTGCTGCGGTACTCCCGGTAGCTGTGGAGGGCATTGGGCCTGGAATTCAACGCGTCAGAAACCGTAAAAATAGACCTGTTGCTGCGACACCATTGGCTGCTGTTGTGGAGGGTATGAGCCTGGAAATTCGAGATTAAACGCAAAATTACAACATACCTGCTGCTGCTGGTGATAACTGCTATTCGGAGAATAGGCCGACGGAGGCGGCGGCTGGTAAGAGTTACCTAAACGAAGGTAAAAAAACCCCAAATGAAAGCTTGCCGTAATTTGGGGCCGCTGCTGGTTGCGCGTATTGAGGTTGAGCAGCGTATTGTGGAACGGGCGCATATCGAGAACTGCTCGCCGCTGGCATGCCGTTGGAAGAAGGCATCTAAAATTGACGATCAACGCACTGGAAAGTAAATGATACCTGCTGAAATGCCGGGGCTTGAGAGTACGGCGTCGACATCGAGGGTTGCGACAGGTAAGAGGGCTGAAAAAAAAGTTTATACGAATCAAGGAAATGCGTCGAACCTGTTGCGGCGGTGGCCACGCCATCCCGACACGTCTGTAGCGGCTGCAGGAAGCTGTAAAAGGGGTTATAAAGAGCATTGAAAAAGAGAGCAGCAATCGAAAGAAATGAGATCCGGAAAGCGTAGAATATCGCCAAAAAAGAAGATAGACTTCGCGCAGACGCAAAAACGGCAAGCCAGCCAAAACCGGAGGTTCCGCGCGGGCAAGGCCAGGAAATCTAGCGCAATAAATTCAGGAAAACAATCCCCAGTTTTAGCCGCTTCCAAAAGTTTCCCACAACCATCGAAAATCAACAGAGCTGCGCAACGACAACCACCAAAATAAAACGATCCAAACGCAATCCTCCCCGTGTCAATGTGCAACGAATCAGATTCTGTAATTAAGATTTATCACCACACAAGAGCCATATTCACAGCACAAGTTAAAAATGGAAATTCACCGGCTGGTGGGGATTGTACAAGGGGCAATCGGGGTGGCATAAGTGAATGAACAGGGTGGTTAAAGAAAGAATTAATTTGCGAGGGGCGGGGCGTTGGCTTGTCTTCGAATCGTTCGACGCGGCGGCGGCCTCAGTAGCCGGTGCTGGCCAGGTACTGCGACAGCTTCTCGACGGCCGAGCGGACCTCCGTGCCTTCAGCCGAGTCGCCCTTGTAGATTGCGATGAGGACCGCTGAAAAAGAGATTGGTTACGAACAGCCACTGGACAAAAACGAGCTCGTTTTGCTGTCCAATTGTCAAGAAAAACGGATTGATTGGCGCTTCTTCGACGAGACGATTTGGTTTTTTCGCCGAACCCGAAAAAGAATAACACAAGTCCATTTTCATCCAAAAAGGGCAGTTCAGAGTGCCAAACCCGAGGCCGAAAAGTGACGATAATAGTAGGTACGCTATACCGGATCGTGGCGCACGGATACCGGTAGCGAAACGCTCCACTTTCACCAAACGCGTCAATCTTCCGATCCACTCGCCACATTTTCACCCGAAACAAGGAAAGTTCAAACAATTACCTTGCTGTGACTTGGCGGCAAAGAAGCCCGTCTTGTCCTTCTTCCCGAAGATCACGGTGTCATCGGCGCGCGGGACGACGTAGTGGATCTGCTCGAGGTCGGCGCCGCGGGCTGGCACTTGGTCCGGGGTGTTGAAGCCGGTCACCAGCGACTTGAGCTCGGCTTCGGTGGCCTAAAGTCGAAAAGTGAAAAACCAAAGTGAAAAAGGTTACCGCAAATTGTTTGTCGCCCTCGGTCCTCGCCCAAACCGATCCGTCGACGCCGACGATGGCTGGGGGGGTCAGCAGTCCCAGCCAGACACCTGGTTTCTGAAAAAAGGCCCCAGGAATAGGAAAAAAAACTGAGAAAATCTAAATTAAGTGATTTTCAAAGACCAAAGACAACTAGAAAAGCCGAGACAGCTAAGAAAAAGAGACGTCAAAACGAAACAAAAAATTTAAGCGATACAATTTGATTGCAGGCAATAGGCCAAGTCAAAAAGCAGCGAAAGCAAAAGAAAAAGGACGACAGGGAAATTAAAAGTAAAAAAGTAGCAAATTTTTAGGAGAAAAACTCGGAAAAATAAATGTGAAAATGAAAAACCTCGAGTGTGGGTTGAGCGGATTCCGGGCTACGGTAATTGCGCCGGGGCGCCGTCTAGCATGCATGCAGCCCGGCCGTATCGTGTCGGAAAACGGGCAAAATCGCCGGTTTTCGACAAAACTTTCATAAAATTCTTGTAAAATTTAAAATTTAATCGAATTCTGGTCTTCGATATTGATATTTTCGCTTTTGATTTCTTCCACAGCATCGAAGGGCACCGCCTCGGCACAATTCAAGGCATTTTGCGCGATCAGAAGCTTTTAAAACTCCCTAGGATATGAATCTCCCGCCTTGGCGATGAAGTCGTCATTTTCAAAGCGGGATCGTCATTTTAGCCCCATTAAGAATTCTATTGTGAAGACGTGGCGGTAAGGTAGTCGATCAATCTTTGGTTCTTGCGAAACCGGGCAATTTTTGGACTTCAAGAAAGCATATTTGGCTTTAAATGCACGTAATTTTACCAGGGTAACCGCGTTCCGATCCAGCAGGCTTGAAAAAAGCAATTTTTCAAGTAAAATGTTTCTCAAAAGGCTTTATTTTTTCAAAAAATAACGACAAAAAATTGCACACATCAAGAAGCTAATTTACAAGCTCCTCTTGACTTTGAAATTTTTGAAATTCAACAAGAAACCCTGCTTTTAGCTCATTAATGCGAGCTTTGCCGCCATTTATCCCCGACGCGCGCACAGAAAAACGGGGACCGGCATCCGATGCAGAAAGGGCATGTGGTTTTAACGTCATTTGGAACGCTTCGGTGCGCCGCGGTGAGGCGCCGTCAAGCGCCAATGGACGCTACCATCCTTGCCCGCGAGACAGATGTCACCAAGGCGCTCCAATTTGCATAAAATGCTCCGTGCTTCGTTAAGTTACCTCTTGATTCGGCCTCGTTATTCTCGCGCGTTAAAATTCCCCCTAAATGGCGCTCGAGACACGATTCTTCAATATTAAGACGCGAAACAAAGGTTTGGCGGATCAGCGACAATTCTAGGTCGAGAACTGAGCTTTTCAAAGTGCCAAAATCTAATTTACTGAGCGAGAAAATCCCGACGGTCGAAAATACCGACACCTCAATGGGCCGATAGCCCAAATACCGACCAGAAAATATCGGATTTTTCATACGTTCTGGGTTATATTTGAGTTTTCGACACTTTGATCTGTCGGCATTTTAGACCTGCTCGTTTATCGAGCCGCATTGTCTATTTCAGGACGTTGAATTTCGCCATTTTTACGGTTTTGGCGATTCTGAGCAGAATTTCTTACTGTAGCTTAGCCACAATAAAAATTTTAATGCTTTTAAAAAGTTAAATTAGGAACGTTTATAGGCAAGGCTAGGAAATAAACAAGAGCGTGAATGCGCGATAAGCAATGAAAGGAACGGTTGTGGGATGGGTTACGTGTTCTCGAACACATAGAAAGGGATGACTGGTCACCGGGGGGAGGGACACGAGCAATCGCTTCTCCCCGGTCTCCTTTCCTCTCCCTCATTCTACCCGCAAAAAAAGGCTGTAGCAGCTACAGTCGGACAAAAACTTTCGGACAAAGCTTTATTCGGATTGTTCTTGCGATCTTTCGATCCGTCAAAGTTTTTAAAGTAAAAAATAGCGTTTTACATTAATCTTAAGTTTAGAAAAGCTAGGTTTAGATTAGATTTAGATTTAGAATTAAAATGACTTCATCGATTTTATGTGCTTGTTTTCCTGGATAGTGATTTTTATCGAATCACGAATTTTTCATTTCCAAATTTTATGATCAGTCTGTTGTTTCAGCGAAATCTCGAGTTCCTGATTCTCCCCTCAAAAATGTCGTCTTCAGCGCCAGCGGATGAACTAACAGATGAAGAGCTAAAAGGTGAGTAGCCTTATCCAAAAATTAAAATCCGGGATTTTAGCGTTAGAATCGACGTTCGAGGCGATCGACGTGAAAGAGGCCGCCGAGACTGTCGCTTCGCCTCGGTTGCCGTGCAGGTAAGAGGGCTACTTATCTGTCATATCCTTTAAAATCCAATACAACATCGTTAGCTACGGTTTTAACAGCCTAACTAAACAAATTTCACTAAAAATCTATTTTCTGCAATTTTTACGACCTAAAATTAGTGTAGCAACGGTATTGGCGCGTAGTCTTCCCAATTTCTCATTTTTCACATCTCATTCGTCTATTTTCCGTTTCTTTGTTCATCTCATTACAAAACTAATTCTGACTTTTCCAGGTTTTCACCGCGATCGGTAAAAACGGACTCAAGCCGGGCATGCGGTTCGGAAAAGCGGAAGTGGCCAAGTTGTACGCTGGCACGACGGCCGGTTAGTTGCTGTATTTTTGGCGTTGCACCCGGTATTTTTAGAATCCTTCGAGGAGGATCTTGTGAGAAAGCCGGGAACGGGAAGGCCGAAGCGCCAGATTCGGGTAAGGAATTTTATCGTATTTCTAGTGAGAATTGAAATTTTTGGGTTTTTTTAACCGTGGAATTTAACTTTTTTTTTAATGTATATTTTTTGAGGAACGCTCGCCATCCCCCTCAACGGCAAAGCCAAAGATGTTGACGCGGTCGAAGCGAGAAGACGCGACGAAGGAATACCCGCCCTGTGTCCGCTGCAAATGCACCAGTTTTCGCGTGGTTGACCCGGGCCGGCCGGACAGGAAACGGTACAAATTAATTGGTTTATTAAAACGGCAAATTTCAGGTACATGTTTTTTTGGTGACAGATAATGCATTTATGTTTGCTTTTTTCGCAAGTTTGAAAATCCCGTGAAAACGTCCTAGTTTTTAAAATGTTTTTAGGTATCTGCCCGATTTTAGTTTGATGAAATTTAAAATTTACGAAAAACGGCTTTTCGTTATCATTTGAAAATTTATGGAATCGCTTTTTCGATGTTTCGCAAAGTTGGGCGGAATTTGTAAAATTCGAGTGGAAATTATCGTTTTTAGTGTAATCGAGTGCCGAAATATGGACTGCCTGGCCTCGATCGCCTACACCGAATTGGAGGAGGGCGAGCTGCTCGGAGCGCAGGAAGAGGTACATTGTCGCTTTTTCCGAGATTTGAATTGACATTTTTCAGGTGGAATACGGCTGGTACTCTGCGCGATTGGGAAGAGATCTACTACCCGAAAGCCAACGAGGAGCAACGGTGGATTGGCAGTTTATGGTGAGCTTTTCTATACTTTTTCAAGACGCTTGTGAGGGATTACATGCTGTATTGACCTTTAGAGCGCCCAAATTCATCGATTTCGCGTCGATTCCTGGACGCATTTTTCTGACTAACACAGCTAGGGTGCTAAAATAGCGTGCCGATTCCGCAAATAGGATCAGAATTTGCAAGTTGCTGCGTTTTCACGTTCAAACAACGTTTCAAATTTTCAAAGCTATTTCTGGAATCGTTAGGCGAGTTAACCATTTTAGATTTGTCAATTTTACGGCATGTAATTCACGCGCGCGCAAAAATTCTGCAAGAAAGCTTTTCTCTCAAATTTTCGACCATTTTCGAGCTAAATAAATTTGCTGATCCTCGTAGCGGGTACCGCTTGCATTTTTTTGCAATTTGTCTTTTTAATTTCTCTACAACAGTTTTTGTTTGTTATTTTAATCCCTATTTTCAGTGACATTCCCCCTGCAACGGTGACAATTCGTCGAGACGCCGACAATCGCCCCCAAGTCATGGTCCCATTCCAGCGGCAACTCGTCTCTTTGTTGTGAGCCGGTTTTGTTGTTTGATTTTTTGCTTTTTAAATTCTTTGCAATAAATGGTGCTCTTTGAAAATGCGGATTCTTTTATACATTCAAATCGAGGTTTTTGTATGTTTTTTTTAGGCCCGGACCAATCTTGGTGTAAAAATTGACGTTTTATAATTTCAAAAATTTATCCGGAAAAATTAAAAGACCTAGATCAGCATGGGAAAAACACAAAACGATAAATATTCACAAATTTGATGGTGGGGGATTTTTAGAAAACCCTTTTTTGATTTAATTTAATTTTTTTTGTAGCAATGACAGTTTTTTTGGAATTAAATAAATTAGGTTAACTCGTATCCTTTTTTGAAGATCTTAATCGATTAAAACTGAATTTTCAGCAATATAATGATAGTTTTAATCCCAAAGAATTGCTGCTAGCTTGCCACCTCTAGAAATCGACAAATTTTGCTAATTTTGCGTCTAAAATGGGGGAAATATCGGCGAGAAAATGGCTATGATACCGTACCCCGAGGGAAAGAGCTGTGGGCATATTTTAGAAAGGGATAAAAATTTAGGAAAATTAGGAATTGAGGAAATAGTATGAAAAAGGGAGAGACGCAGAGAAAATAGAGCATAAAAATCGTTCATTAAAATAATAATAAAATGAATGGCAGGGTGGAAAGGGGGATTTTATCACAGACGCAATAGGATAGCAACATATAGAAAAAAAAATTGAGAATTCGCAGTTTTATTAAACGTAGGCGGCGGGCTGCCAGATGAACGAGTTCGCGTCGGGCTCCTCGTCGTTGATGATCTGGAAAATGGTTGGAGTTTTAGATTAGAGAATAGCGATGATTTTTTGCAATTTTCAGCAAAACTACAAGCTACAAAATACATTTTTTTCGTTGGAAACTCGGCGAATTGCATGTCGTGTACGATCGTTTGGCTATTTTTGCGGATTCTACAAACGCTTGGAATTTAGGGTCAGAAAATTGCGGCGGTTTTTTTTTAGATTTTTCAGTTTTTTTTATATAAAATCGGCGCATTAGATGACGTGGCATTTACTCGAAACGACGGATTGTTCAGACTTTTAGGACTTATAATAACGCTTAATTAAACCTGTTTCGAATTCTTTTGTGGTTAGGCATTTTATTAGTATGGAAAGACGCACGTTAAAACATGGGCTTTTAGGTTAAACATAATTTCGAAAAGCCTACCTTTGTAGCATAAATAGCGGGTGTCCTCGGCGTGTCCCCATTACTTTCTTTCGCATATAATTGAGGGCTTCTCCTTGCGGGGCCGGGGCTTTTTTCCGGCGTCGTCCCCTTGTCGCCTTCGCCTTTCTAAAAACATATTTTCATCTCAAAATTTTCCGCAAAGAATCTCTGCTAGCTTGCCTCGTATCAAATGCAAGTTTAGCAGCGTTTTTCCATAAATTGTCTCTTCTAGTTTGCCTTTGGCCAGAAAAGCGGATAAAATCGTAGCTGAAACGTACATTTTTAAATATACTGAGCCTCTTCTTGGCGGGTTCTTTTTGATGTGCATCGGCCATTTGTTCTTCTCCGCAATAGACACCAGAGGCGACACCCTGGCCGCTTCTTCGACGGACACCGACCGCTAAAAATTAGCATAATGTTGTTTTTAGGGATTTTTGAGTTTTTAAAGACGTTGGAAAAGCAAAAAGTCGACCCTGTCATCGACTAGGTCTCGACAGCTACGTGATACGCATAAATGACACGTCGAAAAAAGAGATTTTGCACTTTTTTTGCAATTTATCTTTTCTGATGTTTATAAAAGATGCGTTTTAACTTGTTATCAGGCGTATTGCGTAGGTGTCTAGACCTAGTCGATCGAGGGATCTATTTTGGCACTTTTCAATCCCTTTACAAGGCGCAAACTTACATTGTGGTCCTTTCACGGGTGGCTTTTGCTCCTTTGGACTTTCCGTTTCTTTATTCGTGACCGCGGCGGAGGCTTTTCGAAGGAATTTCGTCAATCCGAGACTGTGCTCACCCTAAAATCGTAGTTTTTAGCTCTCTCTCATTCTCTCACTCTCGCTCTCTCTCTCTCTCTCTCTCTCTCTCTCTCTCTCTTCCCTACCTTCAATCTCGATCTCTCTGCTTCACTCGTAATTTCACAATACGAAATGTCTCCATGTTGATGGTACTGTAGAAGGGCGTTTTGCTCGAAGGAGATCGTATTCAACGGGTCTCTCCAGTTTGTTCGCGGCTCTTTCGCAAGTTGGCGTTCAAAAAATAGGCATTTTATACATAAAATACTGTAAAATGGTTGTTTCTTCTACTTTTCCATAGGAGTCTCAAAACAGGGTGTTTTTTAAGCATTTCCGTACCTTGAAATTGTGCCTGCGACATGACGGTGAGGGTTCTCGAGCCGATTTGCACGAGCGGGATGGAGAGGCGACTGAAAAAAGTTCATAGATTTTGATTTTTAAAGGGATTTCACAGCAAATTTCTGGACTTTTTGACGACTTACCTAATCTGCTCTAAAGTCCCTCCAATAACAACGACAGCCTGCGTGATATCGATCGAATATTTCGCTAATAGCGGTCGCAAGGCGGCGGCAGTTGAGAGGGATTGACGGGCACGGAGGAGAACAATTCTGAAAATGAAGTGTTTTTCGGTGTATTTGTGGTTGTAGTACGTTTTCGGCAACTTCAAGGAGCTCGAAAGTGCGCGAATCGACCCATTCTATCGACTAGGTCTAGCCAGCTACGACAGACGCCAAATGACGTGTCTAGCCCATTTCTCTCGTAATTTGGCGTCTCCCGTAGATTTCTAGACCTAGTCTATTCCCGCGTTTTTTGGTCCTATTAACAGGTGTATTTTGTAGTCTGTATTACTGGTTGGGCTACAAAACTTGTGATCAAATTTAGCGGTTTTGGAAAGGGCGAATATAGACCTCCTTCGTGGACTAGGTCTAGACAGCTACGCAACGCGTCAAATTACGCGTACAGTATCGTTTTTCTTGTCATTTCGCGCCTTGAGTAGCTTTCCAGTCGTTTGAAAGGGTCAATTTTAGCCTTTTTTTGCCTTTTTAAACATGTATTTTTAGCTTGTAGTACAATTTGAAAATCCCAATAAAAACCCACTTTGCCGGCGTGGATTGTGGGCTTTTGAAGTTGAAATTGTTGGGGAGAAGCTCGACGGCGAATGTGACCACGGCCACAATACGGACGAAGCGATTCTGCAGGGCGTCGATCGCTTGTCGGCATGGGTCGATTGTGCAGGAAGTCTGTAAAATTAGGTCATAAAAAATGGATAGTCATCCATCTAATTTTAGGGTAACTAGCGGAGGTTCTTGGGGAAAATGACAAAGGCCAGCTAGCAGAGATTATTGGAGCCATAAAAATCTGGTATAATTCAAAGGCGGCCTAGCAGATATTCTTGGCAAAAAATGCCTAGAATTTGAGGCGATCTAGCAGAGATTCTTTGCGAAAAAAGAGATCCGACTGATTTTTTAGGATGGTTGGGTAAGCTAGCAGAGATTATTTGAGAAATCTGGATCCTACGGGTCAACTTCAAAGCAAACGAGCAAAGATTCTTTCGGAAAAGTTTCGAGAAGCCGAGGCGAACTAGCAGAGATTCGTTGGGGGGAAAACCGGGGCTTTGGAAGTTGAGGAAAGCTAGCAAAGTTTCTTTAGGAAAATTAAAACCCTCAAAATACCTGTGCATCAACAGCTTCACAAGATTTCTGATCCAACCCCAGTTTCGCGGCCATCGTTTGTGTCCATTTTGCCACGGAAAAGCTCTGGAAAATGTTAGATGCCCTAAAAACTTCGAATTCGCGTACCGGATCATCCAATTCAACAGTTTCTGATGATAGTGAATCTCCACTCATCAATGTGCAGAATTTGATCACTTTCGGCGCCACTTTATTCGGACCGTGCATCTGAAAGGGGAGACGTTGTAAAGGGACCCGTGTTTATTAGTTGTTTTCCTTTATTACGTGACTTTAGCATGTGTCTAAATTCGTCAAAAAAAGTTTTCATTGAAATTTTAGCTTGAGACAAGCCCCAATTCACGCATTTCTCCAAAAAAGCTTTAGAGCTTTTTTATAGCAGATTTCTGTGACCAAAAATAATCAATTTCATTTCGTCGATTCGAAAAGGCAATTTCTTTTTTGGTTGCACAGTTTTTAAGGCAATTTTAAGCTATTTAGCTTCACAAAATTCGTTTTGTAAAGATGACCGAGAAAAACACATCGTTTTCAGTACTGTTAATTTTTTGTATTCTTGTTGGCATGCTGTGCTGGAGACCACGATGCTCTTAACCCCACGACACCGAAAAATACAATATGCAAAAAGCAGCTCCCGTCCGTTCCAGCCATAGCAAATCTCCCAAAAAAAGAAATGTGCGGTTGCAGAAATGAAAAATTGGTGCAGTGCAGTTGGTAGCAAATCACTTTATTGTGACACGATACGACAACCAGAAAATAGAAATGAAAATAAAAGGAAAGACAGTGGAAGAGAGAGAAACTAAAAACTAAAAATAAAGATGCGGGTCGATACGATAAATTTTGTAGTTTTGAACTTTTCCCCTTTCACTCAGAATGCGATTCTTTACTAAACTGTCCGCTTACGGTATCGAAATCAATGAGGCTAATTTCACCATTTTTGCGAAAATTATAAGTTTTAAATTGCCTTAAAAAGGCCCTTTTGCTGTTTCTAGATAAAATGGCTGCCAATGAAACTAAATCTCGCTATCAATCACCGATTACTACCTGAAATCATGACAATACCTTGCTGGCACCGTCCCTTTAACACATCTATTCGATTTCGCTATGCAATTCAAGAACCGTCAAAAAACGACGTTTCGAATCAAACGAATATCCACGAAAAAAAAGCCTTACTGTCGCCTATTTGTGCCCTTTTAAAATACCCGAAAATTAAAAAAACATCCACAAATTATAATTTTATTCCGCCATGCCCGCGCATTCACCCGACAACAACAATGACCACACGCAAAACGCACGACATTCAGAAGAAATCCGGATAATCGAAAGAATTTTGACAGGATAGATGGTAGAAATTGTGGGTATGTTGTGGCGCAGAGATAGACCGCGAAAAGTGGGGAGAGGACAGAGAAAAAGAGGGAGGGGAAGAAATGGGCAGCATGCCAACGAAAATATAGTCTGTAGCCTGTAGTCCCGCCACACACCACAACAACAACGCAAAACGAAACAGAATTTGGTTTTTCGAAAAAAACTGAAAAATGAAAAATAGGAAATTGTGAAAAGACAGCACGAAGCGATAGAGAAAGAGAGACAGCCAGAAGAAACACACCACGACACCAACGAGGAAAAATAATATATACTTTTTGGGGGAGTGGAATATTATTCATGCCAGTGGGGGAGGTAGCTCTATTAACTAAAGGGAGGCGGAAAACCGGAAACGGACCGGAAAGTGTTGAAAAGCTCAATTTTTGTAGCTTGGAGCCTAATTTTAGCCAGTTTTGTAGTTTGTGGCTTAATAGATTCAATTAAAAGCCGATTTTAGCTAAACTGGATACCAGAAAAGCTAAATATCGATGAATTTTGTCGTTAGGAGCCAAACGGAAAGTTTCTAGCTTGTAGTTTATGACAACAACTATAAACAAAGCTACTGTTATAGTTGTAGCCTAAAAATTGGGCTAATAAGCTGCAAAAAAACCAATTTTTAGTCTCGCCAAAAACCACAAAGAGTGATTTTGTCGCCTGTAGCCGCAAATTTCTAGCCAAAAAAATTAAAAACAAAGCTGTAGCTCAAATTCATGGGTCAAAAAACGTTAAAAATCGATTTTGTAGCTTGTCGTTTAGCTAAAAAATATAATAACCAAATTTTGAGCCTCAAAAACCCTTTCCAAATCGATTTCCGGTCCGCGCAATCCTCTGCACGCACTAATAGATATAGGTGAGAGCGGGGTCATGCTCGGGGATTGACAGCAGAAATGTGCGCAGGCGTTTCGGGGTCAGCGTGCGCGTCTTCAGACTCGAGACCGGGTACCGGACGGGAAGACCGAGGAGGAGGAGCGGAAGAACGGACGACAGGATCGAACTGAGGAGTGCGAACCTCGACGGGCATTGAGATCTGCTTGTCGCGGGTGAAGAGATGGCGACGACGAGAGCCCACGGAAGAGACGCCCGCTTTCCCGCAGCCTCCCACTTCGTCCTCCAGCTCCGAGCTGAAACTGCAATATTAACATAATTTTTGTAGAACTGTCAAAAAACCCATTTTTTAAATAGTTTTTTTTAGTAAAATTTAAAAAAAAAGTAAAAAAATTAAAAGTTTAAAATTTAAAAAGTAAATAAAAAAGATTTTTGAAAAATTTGTACAACGCTGTACATGACAAAATCCAGTCCTTTGGCAAGACCAAGGGGGGACGAACGCCTGGGCCAAATTTTTCTATTTTTATTCTTGTTTCTCCCCCGATAATGCAAAAGAACCAGAATTTTAGTCAAAATTTGTAATTTTCCATGCCAAAAATTGCTAAAAGCAATTTAAAATGCCTTCTTTATTTATCCAAAATCTTGATTGCGCCGAAAAGCGAATTAAAGAAATTATAAAAATTCCAATTACCTGTAACTCTTCCTGCGATCCTCACTCGACGATCCGGCCCTTGACGAAGATGTGCGATGGATGGCCGGATGGCGTTGCTCATTGACTGGAGATCCAGCCCCCGAACTCCTCGTCCCGTCCTTTCCACCCTTCATGAAGCGGAAACGCTCGAAGAACGCCGACCGGCGCTTGTCTTTTGTCTAAAAGACGAATTAATATATTTTAATGCCTTTTTAAGTATAGAAATCCAGTCCAAAACGTACCGAATTATTGGGGCTATCCGGCTTGAATGCCAAGAAGGGCCATTTGCCCTTTTCCTTAGTGCTGCTCGGGCCGGCCGCCTCGTCGTGGTCGGGGCGGGCTGAAAAATGGGAATTAAAATTGTTTAAAACATGCTTAAAAATCAAATTCAGGTAAAAAAATTACCAGAATCCTTTCGGCCCTCCTCGTCGGCGAGTTCCTCATCGCTGAACTCGGGCGCCACTCCTCCGGCTCTCAAGTACCGTGGCCAACAGTCGTATTTCAGCAGGTGGAAGATCTGAAAATGATTAATAGGTCTTTTTTTCTGTTTATTAAACAAAAAAGAATTCAAAACCGTGAAAACTATCAAAAAATACGTGTAAAACGTCAAATACACGTCAAAATACGCTTTTTGATAAAATTTAGGCCAGAAAAATGAATCTTGACCTTCCAAAAACCGACCTGATACTGCGCGACGTCGTACACGTGCCGACTGTAGTTCTGGTCCTGGATGTACTCGCGAATCTTTTTGCTCGTGCTGTTGTCCACGTTCACCGGCTCCATCGAATTCGGGGCAAAGTGGCGCTCGTAGATGCGGCGGGCGACGAGCTCGCGGTTTTCAATCTGAAAAAGATTCGAATTACAAGTTAATATGCGATAAATAGCTTTAAAAAGTATATAAAATGCATAGTATAAACTTTATACAGCTAATAATAGCCGAAAACCCATTCAAAATCGCTTTTTTCCAGCTAGCCGTTTCCAAAATCGTTTTAGGCAATCTTAGTTTTGAAAATACGTGATAAACCGTTAAAGAAACTTTATAATCCATCAAAACGTTGCAAAAACTATGAAAAACACAAATCTTGCTAAAATCGCCATTTTTCAAGCGATTTCCTTGAAACTAATCCTTTTTTCGAGGTTCTACGACTTTAAAAACTAAATTTAAACCCGTACCGCAGCCCTGACGTCGAATCATGGGGCAAATCGTGGAACTGCTCGACGGCCACGTAGAAATTCAGGTTTTCGGCGCAGAATTGCTGCTCGAGAAAGTGTTGGAAGGGCTTCCGGAGGGCCGGGTCGCGCAGCACACGCTTGAACACCTAAACATCAATTAGTAAATTGAAGACTGAGAAAAACCACTAAAAATCGAGCAAAATCGACGAACCTTCATCTCGCGACTCGAGTTCGTCTCCATGACGCCGCCGCAGAATGGCGGAATACCCATGCCTTCCTGTAACAAAATAATGAATATTTATTTCGCGTTATTGTTTTGTAAAAATAGAAAGTTTTAGGGTGAAATTTCAATAAAAAAGGGAGAAAATTGTATAAGATTTTTGGTGCCGCTTTTTCAACCGATTACGCGATGAAAAGGGGTGCCGTAACCCTCTATCCACGAAATAAAGTTTCAAAAAGGCTAATCGATCTAATTTTTCGATAAAAACTTTGTAAAAAGTTAATCGACTATGCGATGAAACGCGCTACGGTAAGTCTTTATCCGCGAAATAAAGTTGCCGAAAATAGATATGGGCTCGTTTTTTGACCAAAAAGCCGTAAAAAGTTAATTGCAGAGTTTTGAATGGTTGTTAAGCTTTTTTATATTATTTTACATTGTTTGAATATTCCTACCATTTCAGCCGTGGCCGATGTGCAGGGTAATTGCTGTGTGCCCGTATTTTCCTTGTCAAAATCGTCTCTCATTCTCTCGTCTTCAGTATTGTTGAGAGTGGCTGTTGTCTTGTCTGCTTGTTCTTCTTCTAAATGCCGATCCCTTCTCGCATCAC
>JBBGBA010000033.1:670000-737846 GCA_038088335.1 Mesorhabditis sp. LJ9110
ATTTCCAGAAATCAAGAACAATGCCCAAAATATCATCACAAGACGACCCTGGGGCCGTTTTTCTCGATTTCTCAACGCCCCGGGGCCACCAATAAACAACGGCTGCCGTTCCCTACCCCTCCTAAGGGTCCCGGCAAGAAAAACAGCTTCTCCCCGCCTGGTAAGAGACCCTTTTGGGGGTCTTTTACCATGGGTTCTCCACACCCCCCAGAACACCCCCTAGTGTCCTCCATTCCCCCCAAAAAGGGGAGCAGATGGCTCCCGGATGGGCTGAACGGAAACGAATTTTGTTTTTTTTCTTGGGACGGAGCCGAATGGTAAACAATCATATTTTCAGTGGGTGTTCGGCGAAAAGCATAAAATATACAAATTTCTGTTGGTGGACTGAAGTTGAAAACTGGGCTACGCAGGTCAGCGGAGGCGCGAGAAGTTCAAGCAGTTCGGGAGGGTAATTAATAAACGAATTGAAAAGAATTTTTCTGGAATATGGGATAATAAACATTCAAGTTTTAGAGCGTGTTCGAGAAAAACACAAAATACACAAATTTCTGTTTAGAGGGCCGGCCGAAGACGAAAACTAGGCTAGGCAGAGGACAAGCTCGAGAAGTGCAAGCAGGTCGAAAACAATTTTACAAAGAAATGCCGTTTTTTTGGTGGTGTGGATAGGAAAAATTTTCTTGAGCGGCTGTGGGGGAAATATAGGAATTTAAGTCTAAAGGAATGGGAAACTCTGAATACTGACAGATCCTGTTTAAAAACCGCACGTTCTGTTCGGTTCTAACTAGACAGGCTAGAAAAAAGTATTTTTCATGGCCGATGTTCGCCTACGAACTCAAAACGGCAAGTTCGAGCAGTGCACGCTTGCCTAAACAGCTCCAGTGCTTGCAAATCTGGCGGTAAAACAAGGAAATAGGAGTCGCTAACCAGGCAAGCTAGCAAAAAACCTTTAGCCAGCTCCGGCCGATATCAGTAGCAAGGCAAGCCAGCTAACAACCATAAGAAAATAAACGGCGAAAATTGAGGCTAAAGCGGGTTAGCAAAAAAGCCGGCGTACCGGTGCTTATTCTCACCTCATCCTGACCCTATCAAATTAGCAAAACAAATGCCAAACAGCTCATATTCTTCAGGGCAGGCTAGCAGCTATTCCTTTCCGCTTTCTTAAACTGCAAAGCCCAGAGGTGCGAACGGTTTCTTTTGGTGACTCCGCCGGAAAAGGGGCTAATGCCGGGGGTTTAGAGTTTCGCGTTCGTGGGAGACGACGCCAATTCGGAAGGAGGAGGAAGCGTCTGGAAGCCGTGGCATGCAAACAAAATGAAAGTTCAAAGGGGCTAGGAAGTGTGTGAATTGGGTCTCTGGCTAGGTCTCGACAGCTACGCCACATGCCAAAAAACGTGTTTTTGAAAGATTTAAACGCGTTTCCACGTGTTTTTTGGCTATTCTGTAACCGTCTAGACCTATCATACCGAGATGGTAGATTCAGGTGCTTTCTAGAACTTTTAAAGGCCCAATCAAGCCAGCTAAGATTTTTGGCTATGTATTCCCCATAGATTTTTCCACGCCGCAGTACGCACGGCCAAGGAGTCAAAAAGGTTACGTCCTCCGAAGAACAGAAATAAACGTCAAAACGACTCCGAAAACATTCAGAATCCGCTGCATTTAGGAGTGGAACGGAGCCGCTCTAGCGTTTCGGCTGGTGCCTCCACTGGCCGTCAATCAGCCCCCGGCCGGGGGTCAGCAGCAGCGCAAGTTGTTTTTGGGGGCTCTTTTGGCGCCTCCGAGGGTCCATACTAGGGGCCCAAAATGGGACGCAGGGCCAGAGGACGCCCAGGGACCCCATGGCCAACATACCCCGCCTCAAAAAACAACAGCTGCTGGCCGTGAGCCGTGGTGAGCCGTGTGGCCACTGTGCCGTGAGCCTCGCTACCTCTACTTCCACAATTTGTCTGTTGTTCAAAACGTTTGGGGGAGTTAGGGAGAAGAGAGACAGAGAGAGAGAGAGAGAGAGAGAGAGAGAGAGAGAAAGAGAGAGAGGTAGACAGAGCCAGAGTGCTGCTTGAAATAGTCAGACAAGGAATTTCTGCAGCTGACAAGTGAATGACACGTACAAAAATTTCGTTAACGCACAACATGTTGATCCCAGGGTCTGAGGTCTATTAATGTGGTGTCTGGACCGCCAATTCGTTGGTAAGTTTTACGTTTTAAAGATACAAGCAAGGCAGGGCTATGGATTTTAAAATATACAGCTAGCAAAATATACAGTTAGGAGAAGACGATCACACGACTCCACAAGAAAGGGAACAAGCGAAAGTGAGAGAGCGAGAGAGAGTGAACCTGAAATTTGAGATCATTCCCTTGCTTTGCAGTAAAATCTGTCACAAACAAGTCAAAAAGTCGAACGTAAGCTCGAAAACAAGCTGTCACAAGGTGCAACCCGTACACTTTCTGGAGGACATGATAGCAGAGATTTTTGGCCGGCTATAAGTAAAAAACCGAGGCGCACCCCGCGACGCGTGCGCCTGACTTTGCTACGAAAAACGTTGCGTGCCGCGACGCAGCGCTGCCAAATTAATAGGAAACCTATTGGTCAAAAAACTAAATAAAAAATTCAAATAAAATTTAAAAATCGTGCCTTGAAAACCTTGAAAAACGAAATTTGTCGGGAAACCTACTCTACTCCAATAATTCCTATTTACGCCTCCTGCTATCTGCTAGCGACGATCCCCCTAATCGAGCGGATGTTTTGCCTAGTGGCCAATCGACGATGGTTAGAACGGCTGTGCCGTCCAACAGCAGCGGAAAACGGAAAGCTAATGGGCTCGTCTCCGGGGTTCGGCTGGGTTTTTCGATGAGGAGGAGGAGGAGGTAGAGGAGGAAGAGAAGAAGAAGAAGAAGATGGGGGTTGTGGGCGGGTTAGGATTAGGTGGGGTGGGGGAATTGGAGGAGCCGGCTGCTGTTGGCTGGGTGTCTTACCAATCCTGGTTTCCAAAATCGTAAAATGAAGCCAGAACCTAAAAGTAAGGGCTCGGAAAGGTATAATTAATTTTTTTTGCAGGAGAAAGTCATGAAAGGTCTGCTTCAAGATTATTTGAGACGCTAGGGTATAATTTTAGAGCATTTAAACTTGGACAATTGCGATAAATGGCGATGTTCTGTTGGTCACCAAAAAGGGCATGGCGAATGGAATAAGCGTTTTTAAAAAGCGAGAGAGAGAGAAAGAGAGAAGAGAGAGAGAGAGAGAGAGAGAGAGAGAGGGCGAGAGCGCGCGCGCGCAGAATCGACCCCGTCCAACGACTAAGCCTTGACATTGACGCAACGCGCTAAAAACGCTGCAATCTCATTCTGATAAGAAGTTCGATGCCCTACCTAGTATTAAATTACGTAAAAATTGTGTTTGGACGCGTTTTTAGGTGTCCTTTCTAGCAGCCTAGACCCAGGCCACAGAAGGGTCGATTCCAGAGCTTGGTGGCTTCTCCAAAAACACTACTCCCCCAAAAATCGATAGGATTCAGCAAAGTTACTTGCTAGTTTGCCCTAGAAACGCATAAGAAGATGCAAAAACTCGCCGGATCGCTCTGGAAATTGTATGCAGTAGGTTGTCGACACCTAGTCAGTAAAAAAAAAACAATTTTCGCTTAATAGTCCCTTCAAAACCAGCTTTATATCAAAATCCAGCAGAGCAAAACACCACAAAAATCAAGAAAAAAACACTTTTCTATAGCATTAGTTAGCTTGTCAATACCGAGAAATCCAAGGGAAAGAGAAGGTGCTGCTCAACCAACACCAATCCCCCCGCCGGCCATTTCTTCCTGCTTGTCAAGCCGAAAGGAGGGTTAGGGTCTCATTTCTGTCATGCTCCTCGGCTCCTTGGATTTCGGGACCCTTCGCTCGGGCCGGACCCCTTCCCGCCGGCCATTGCGTTGAGCAAGAGCCTGTGGTCAGCTGTGGCGCTCGCCCTCTAGGCCTCGGGCTAGGGGATGCCCGCCTCACCGCGCTGTACTAACAAATGGGGAAAGTGCATGATGGAATGCCCGGCTTGAGCTGCAGACCGATTTATCAAAAATTCGGACCAGCTTGGGCGAGATGCGTAGTTGCAATAGATTTTTAACTTCCAACCTGGCATACAATTTAGGCCTACGTAAACGTACGCAAATTAGCCTAAACGCCCAACGAAACCTTGCGACGCTTTCAGAAACGTCGACTAGCATGCTTTAACCCCAAGAGAAAGACAGAGAGTGAGAGGGTGAGACAGAGAAAGACAGAGAAAGCGAGCGAAAGAGAGACGGAGAGAGTGAAAGAGTGAGAGAGGTAGAATGAGCTAGAAAAAAGAGTGAGAAAGAGAGAGCGAGGCAGAGACAGAGAGAGGGCGAGAGAGGGCGAGAGAGAGCGAGAGAGAAAGAGAGACTGCGATAGATATTTGCAAAGCCTCCAAGTTCAATTCCACAAATTTCAGCCCTAACCTCCAAAAACCTATTCAAAAACCCGAAACGACATCACATAAAAATTTTTCTGGTGTACTGAAGTTGAAGTTGGTGGGTTGAAGGATCTTCCCCCGCATTGATATGGAGGAAGTGAGCGTTTTGGGGGTGGTGGCGGGGTGGCAGGCAGAGGATGGCCCCAGGGTCTCACAAAAAAACTGGCCCGATCCCCCATTGGAAAAAGGCAAAAGGACCGGAAAGATGGGAGGGCCAAAACGAGTGGCCCAGTCAAAGGCCCAGGGAAAAGCCACTTTTAGGCCCCATGGACTGGGGAGTGGCCAGTTGAAGGAAGAGGGGGTTGGGTCATTTTCTGCTTTCAGAAGTTGAAAAAAGGCAAAATACGAAGTTTGGAGGGGTTTAGCTTTTAAAGGGACCGGCAAGGCGGTGCTGGCAAGGTAATGAATTTTGCTGAAACCCCTGGAAACGCTAGCCGTGACGAAAAAATTATTTTAAAACGATACCCGTGACGAAAAAATTATTTTAAAACGATACCCGTGTCGGAAAAAGTATTTTAAAAACCTACCCGTGACGAAAAAATTATTTTAGAAGCCAAGAAGGGAAATTTTAGAGCCGATAGTTTTAAAAGTCAACTATAGCCGAGCGAGCACTGGCTGGCCGGAGACCCCGTTCGGAGGACGAAGGAAGCGATGCTGATGAGGTTCCGTGGGAACGTCAGGCGCTTGTTTCCCTCATTCTTCCGCCGTCCGCGTCAGCACAATGTTGTTTTTTTGTGAAAACCGAGCTCGAAAGGGGTTGTTGGCCTCCGGCCTCACCCTAGAATGGCCACTTTTTGGTGGGCCCGGAAGTTTTTTTGGCTTTTTGGCCTCGGGTGGTGAGAATCGGATGCATTTTAGAAGAGATCGCCGCCACATCGGGAATGCCCAGTCAGTAGAGGTAGAGCGGAAATTTCGATAAGCTAAAGATCAGAAAAAGGAGCCCTCTTAGCTCAGAAAAACGATAATGCAACTCGAAGTTTTCCGATGCTAAATCGTGCTATTGTATATGTTTTTCTTTCCTGGTTTGGCTAGGCTGCCAATTTCCTTGAAGAAAATCTAGCCATTTTGCATCAAAGAAAAGAATATATCAGTTATTTGATACTGGCAGAGATCCTTGAGGAACGGGGGATTCCTCTGACACGTATTCAACCGGTTTTTTTCCAGCCATATGCTTTTGAGGGCATACCTGAAGCGCGTGCTCCCCAACTTCGATACACAATGGCAAGCTAGCAGACGCTGTTTAGGAAAATTAAGACGTCGACAGAAGACCCGCCTTTAAGGGGCTCTAAAGAGACCGGGAAGCGCGATAAACTACCACTTGCGTGAACCAGGCCTCGAGAGCTACGCGGCACTCCAAAATACGCACATAAGGCATTCGAATTTATGGTAAACTTGGCAAAGGCAAGCCTGTGCGACGAAAGTGTTATCTTCTTGACGGCTTGGTACGTCGCGTAGCTGTCCAGACCTAGCCGCTAGAGGGGTCGATTTCCTCTTCTTCTTGGCTTTTAAAGATACAGGCAACTTGTCGCCGCTATTTTTGCACAATAAATTTTGCCATTTTGTTGAAATAGGCAACATAGCTCTTCACAAAAGCCATGCTGTACGCACCTTCGCAAACTTCCTCAAAGTTCACCGCCAAAGTTTTGTACCTATTCCTTTTCCGAACGAACTTTTCAAAATCGAATTTTGCAAGATCTGATGCCGTTCTTTGTCCGAATGGTCTTTTTCCTCAATAAGTTTGGGTCCCTCTGGATTTTTGGTGTCAAATCGTCCAGAGGGGCGACCGAAGAAACATTGATTATGTAGGCGCGGAATCAGCAGCCGGGTTTTTGGTCTCTTTTTAAGGTGGGTGTATAAAAGTCTTACCTAAGAAGTTTGAGACATCACCCAGCGATGTTCAACCTACTGGTATTCGGAGCGGCTACGGTAATTTATAAAAGGTTTAGTGAATTATCAAAAATGTCAAAGTCTAGGCACAATCTAAGCCTAAACTAAGCCTAAACTAAGCCTGAGCTAAGCTTAAGCCTACTAAGCCCATGCCCAAGCCAAGCCGAAACCTAAGCCTCATCTCTGCCTAAGCCAAACCTAAGCTCTGCCTAAGCTAAGTCAAAGCTAACTACAAGCTAAGCCTAAGCTAAGCCTAAGCCAAGCCTAAGTTAAGCGCATGCAAAAACCTTGAGGAAAACGATGAATTTCAGCTCGCCCTGGTGAGCGGCCATGCCTGGACCGAGGTGTCGAAGTGTACGCACCATTGCGGAATGTGCGGATACCAGTTCGAGCACTCGTAAGTTTTCACCTTAGAGAGAGAGATAGAGAGAGAGTGAGAGTGAGCGAGCGAGTGAGAGAGAGAAAACGGGCTAGAGAAAGATCGTTTTCAGGTCCCAAGGCACCCGCTTCAGCCCGTGCGCCAATCGCCCCTGCAAGGTCGGCCCGGCTTGCTGCCGCGGGTTCCACGTCAAGGAGGTTGATGGGGTAAGTAGGAACCATACTTTTAACACACATTTTATTTTTAATTTCCGGAACAAAATTAGCCATTTTTCCAGGAAGAATTCTGCGTCGAGAAGAAGAACGACAAGGACCACCCCAAGAACAGCGCCCACCTCGAGAAGCTGCTCTCGATCCTGAAGCACAAGCATCACGCTGATGACTCGGATGAGCATGAGCACCATCATGGAAAGCACCACAACAAGCACCATGACCAGAGCAGCGAAGAGCAACAGGGACGTCACCACGACAAGGGCAGCAGCGAGGAGCATAGGGACGCCATCATGATAAGCATCATCAGAAACCGGAACCACAACAAGCATCATGATGAGAGAGCGGGGGACATCACCATGATAAGCATCACCAGAAGCATAATGGCAAGCGCCACCAGAAGGACAGCAGCGAGGAGAAGCAGCACGAGCGCCACCAAGAGCGCCAGGGTCGCCGCCACCACAAGCGTGACCACAGCGACGAGCGTCATTAGATTAACTGGGTGGATTAATAAAGTATGCAACAATTTGATCGAGTACAGGACATTACAGTACACATCAGGCTACGCACCGAAACGCGCATTTTTATATGTTTCGGGTGCAGAGTCTTGAGGATGCAGAACATGAGCCGCGAGCACCACACTTTACCTCGAAATCAGCGATATCTGGGATATTACTGATTCGAAAGAGCCTGAAATCCTGAACAAATCCCATCATAAAAAATTCTCGACGACTCGGTAATAGAAAGGGCCGATTTTGCCACATTTTCGAAAAATGTTCTTTGAGAAACATTTTCCCGAAGATTGTTCGGAAGTTTTGGAAATGGAACTTGTTTAGTATTCGAAGCTCTATCGAAGGAACCATGCCACATTGCAAAACGATGCCTCAAAGCTCCTAAAAATGTTCCTTGGCCGCACGGGGTGAATTGCAAATCCAGTCGAGTCGCTACGCTAGACTACCTCTGCTCCAGGCTTTTTGGTTGTACTCGATTGAAGGGATCATGTGGGAAGAAGAAGAAAAATAGGAGGTTGAACTTTCGTTGGTGCAGATTGAATTTGCGGAACCCTCTTCCGCCAGGACCAAGCCTGCGTTTATGCGTTATCACAGTCGTAAGCCTCCGAGGGTGTCATTAGTGCGCCAGTGTGTTAATAAGTACGGCTCCGCGCGGAACATCTGTCACACCATGTTTCATTCCAAGGATTGCTAAGAATCACGCGAATACTCCGTTTGAGCCATATCGAGCGTTGCAGTTAGGTTACAGTTGCGTCATGGGCACGCTATGCTCTGCGGAATCCGCTTGTCCCCGGATCTGGTTTTCTTGGCACTGGTACTCGATAGCCTCTCATAAGTTCTGAGGTAGAGGATCTGGCGTACCGTTCCGCTCTCACCAAATACTTTTATTGATACGGGGAATAACGTTCGTACGGGACAAATAAATACCTTTTGTTCAAAACGACAATCGCTACAAAATACACGACACACGGTTTGACAGATGCGCCAAAAGATCAGCAGTATCACAAAATTGCTGGGGCAAAATTTCAACGAAGATTTGACAAGGTATCACAAGCCGGGGGATGATTCTGGAGATGCTGTCACTGGGGTGATTTTTTGAGATCGAAAAATTATGGCAACGACGGCAAAATTAAGTATGAAAAATGCAAAAATACGTTTGGCTCTAAACTACATCTTTATACGACGTAGAAAAACGTTAAAGAACGTAGATATCTCATTCGCAAGCCAGCTTTCCGTGGAAGGACGTCATGGCAATGCCAAAAGCTTGTAGCGCGGAGAGTGGGTACCGGAAATCCATGGTGAACTGCTCGTCGTTGACGCGCCCGAATTGCATGACGATGTAATCGGCTGAAATTGAAGATATTGATCTTTTAAAGGGACAAGAAAGCCAGCGAATCGACCCGTGCTAATGAATAGGTCTAGACAACTACCCCCTCACGCTGCGAAGCGGAGGAAAAAAATCGAAAAAGCGACGTCTGTGGGCGTCAAATGGAGTGTCGCGTAGCTGTTCAGACCTCGTTGATGGAAGGTTTCGATTCACAAGGTTTTACGTAAAAAAACTTACGATCAATGTCATGGACGATTTGGAAGTTCTTGACGGACGCCTGGGTGACGCGGCCGTGGAAGTTGAGGACGTAGGATTGGGTATCTGAACGAGGTCATACAGAGCGAGAGAGAGAGAAGGGGAGAGAGAGAGAGAAGGGGAGCACTAACCTTCATTCCAAACCGGAGCTTTGTTTTGAAGAACGCATAGGTCGTCCATGCGACGTAGGCGGTAGCGTTCCATGATTCCGTCCCGGTCCTAATATAGAAATTGAACTTCCGGTTTCCCTCTCTCTTTTCTCTCTCTCTCTCTCCCCTCGCTCTCACTCTCTCTTTCTCTCTCTCTTTCTCATTCTCAGTCCTCCCTCACACCCTTTGTCTCTTTTTCTTTATTTGAACTCACCGAAGTCGGCTTTATCTGTTTCCGGATGTACCGCTCGCCGTCGAGCATCCCGGGGATGATGACCGACATTTTGCGCGGTCCCTTGAAGCCGAGAACGTTGGTTTCCTGCAAAAACGTAGCTTGTTGCTGTTTTCTTTTTCTCTCTCTCTCTCTCTCGCCATTTTCTCAAACTTTGCTCCCCCCGATCTTTAACCTCCGAAAACCCAAATTTCGAACTTTCGACAATTTTCATTTTTCAAATACCATTTTTGGAAGTTGAGAACAGAGCAAAATTACTTATGTAGTCGCGAAATCAAAGACCCGCCCGCGAAGCCGATGCATATTCAATTACGCTATAAAAGTCGGATCGAAGCTCAGAAAGACACGATCCTGTCTGGCGACGGCCACCATGCCCAGGATGATACTGGGACTGCTGTTATTTGGCGGGGTTACGGTGGGTCGTTCATTTTTTAGAGGGCCGGACCAGTTGTGCTTTGATCCGAATGGGGTTGGGAGGCTAGCAGAGATTATTTTGGAAACTCACCAAAAACCTAGACGTTTAAAGGAGCCGCGGACTGGCAAGCTAGCAGAGATTCTTTGGGAATCGGCTCGGATTATGAAGTTAGAAATAGCGATGACGTGCTAGCAGACGTTTTTTAGGAAACCAGTAGGACTTCTACAGCACAGCATTCTAGCAGAGATTATTTTGGGAATAAGAGTGGAAAGACAAACTGGTATGACGGTTACGCAGGCGCTACGCTCCTGCGCAGCCCGCGAAAAGTACCCGCGAAGCACCGGCGACGTGCCCGCGATGTACCCACGAAAGATCCGCGCATCGTTCTCTACGTACCAGAATAGCCCGCGAAGAATCGACAATTCACTCGCTAAGCACCCACGAATCCCCCCGCGAAGCACCTTCGAAGCCCCGCGAAAGCCCGCGAAGCCCCGCGAAAGCCCGCGAACCCCCGGCGAACGCCGCGCGAGCCCCACGAATCCCCGCGAATCCTGACGAAGTACCCGCTAAACGTCTGCGAAGCACTCACGATGCACCCTCAAAGATCCTGCTACGTAGCACGAAAAATCTCCATTTCAGCTCGCCCAGCTCCTTCCACCCAAGTTCCCCAGCGATGATCTGACTGAGCTTCCCGACTCCAGCGAACTACACCGCGAGCGACTTTCAAAGCAGAATTTGAGGGCTCCTCACAACTCGGAACGAAATCGGCACACTCGCCCTGGTGGCCTCGAATTGATGAATGGCCAGAAGCACCATGTCGGGTCGGACGAGTCGGACTCAGAGGAATTCGCACCTCGACATGCTGGCCATCCCGGAGCCAGCCACAACCACAGACTCGACGTCCTGATCAGCGTCTTTGGAGTGGGAGATGGAGCCTCGGCTGAGGAGCTGGACTACGGCAAGGACCCCCTCCTGCAGCGTCTTCAAGAGCGGCTGTGGGGACAACCGAAGAAAGGAGGGCGTCGTCCTCAAGTTCAGCACCACGACACCGCTCACGAGACCAACTTTGAGGATCAGCGATTGGAGAGCGAGCCGGAGCACACTCAACAGGTACGACGAGTTTGAGCTTCGGAGTAGAGGACGAGGCGTGGATTGGCAAGTAAAGGGGGTATGCAATACGTCTAAAATTTTTCGGCCACGCCGCGAGCCGTGACGCAGACAGCTCGCGAAACCCGAAAGCGCTCATTAAATACTGTAATGTGCAGCCAAAAAAATTAAAAAATTGTGACGCGCATGCAGCCACGCGACGCGTGACGCGTGCCGCGTCTATGTCGTCGTGCTTTACTAGGACAGCACGGACAGACGCACCATGGCGAATTTCGGAAAGCCATTTCAGAGACCTCGCCAACACGGTACCGGCACCTTCCACCCACACCCGGCGATGGGCCCAGTCGGAAGAGGACGACGTCGCCCAATTGGGCCTGTTGGTGGCAGCAGCAAGATGGTGGAGATGGGACCGCATTTCTCGGACTTCAGCCCTCCAATTCTTGTGCCAGATCACCCGGAAGTTGATCCGGCACCCTTGCCAATAGAGCCGCAGCGCCGCCAAATTCTTCGAACTCCCGCAAACGATGATGACCTGAGCCATCAGATTGGAGAGAAAAGACTGCCAGTCAAGCATAATGCACCCGGGCTGGAGACCATCGTCAGTGAGTTTTGTTGGGGTGGCAAGGGGGTGGCAATATTTTTTTTCGCAGATCTTTCCTCAGACTCTTAAGAGCTCGATAAACGATATTCATATAGTTTCTGGAGTGCTGCGCAGGTGTCTAGATCTAATCTATGAGCGCGTCGAATTCTCGTGCTTACCCGTTTATTGAAGTCGTTTGGGATGTAAAACCATTGCAACTCGTAAAAACTCGACTTTTCAGAATTTTGCACGGTTAGGGAAGGTCCAAAATTGACATCTCCCCCTGGATTAGTTCTAGGCAACTACGCAAATTTTATTTGAGTAGCAATTGCGGTGGAAAAAACTGGTGCAGAGGCGCTTTGTTGGGCGTACCTAGTCGATCTAGGCAGTCGATTACTGCGCTATATAGTCTGTATAACTTCATCTTAAGGCTCCGAAGAGTTCCCCGAAATCCCCCGGGCCAAGCGACAAGTCAGCGATGAACCTGATGAGGGAGAAGAGGAGGACGACACCCAAGAAGTCCTTGAGCGCTCCAATAAGCTCCGTCCGCTTCGGGTACCGCTTCACAGGGGGCCGATCCAGACGGTGAAACCACCTTTCGAGCCCATGCCGACGATCTTGTTGCCAACAGTCCAGGTAGGTTTTTCGGTTTCTCTCTTCCTCTCTCTCTCTCTCTCTCTCTCTCTCTTCTCTCTCCTTTTCTCACTTGAAAAAACTCAGATTCAGAAGCACGATGACCACAAACTGCCGCCGATTGGCCGAAACCCACTTCCGCATGCCAAATCATCTCCGAAACCTGCCACAACAACCCAATATCCAGCAGGACATGTTCAACTCAAGCCACGACAGCAGATTGAAATGGTCGATGAGCCGTTGTCGATTAGTCTAGATGATGTGGTGCGTCTCACCCCGTCTCTCTAGCTCTCTCTCTCTCTCTCTCTCTCCTAATTCCTAATGTTTTCAGAAAAAGCCCCACCATCCCCAAGGAAAACCCCCCAAGCCATTCCCCCCCAAAAAAAAAATGAGTTGTCTAGGATTCCTCAAGAATCTCTGCCGGCTCGCCAGGCTTAGTCTGCTACCGTAAGACGGACTGTTCCTAAATGCTATCTGCTAGTCCCCGAAGCATCTTTGCTAGCTTGCCAGCCGTATGAGGCTACCGTAGCACAGACTGCTCCTAAAGTATATTTGCTAGCTGCATAAAGTTAACTGGGTACCGTACCGTGGCGGATTCCTAAAAGATCTCGGCTAGCCCTCCCTTTCAGCCCTCTTCAAGCAGTGGAGCGCCTGGAACGACGCGGGGAGCTGCACAGCCAAGTGCGGAATGTGTGGATGGAAGCGACAAGAGCGGGAGTGTCCTCATAGCATTTTCTGCGAGTAAGTCGTCGTGGCACTATCCTTTGAAAGCTCAGAAATGGGCTGGAATGTGCGAGGATCGACCCCTTCCATCGACTAGGGTTAGACCACTAAATCTAGATAAAACACCAGAAAAGAGCGTTACAACTTACCTCAAACGCCCATGTATACGAGCTACAAAACAACAATTATCACACGTAATTTGGATCGTAAGGTCGCGGTCGAGATCTAGTGAATGGAAGGGGTCGATTCTTAAAATATTTCACGATTTTAAAGGACCATTAAAGGCAAAATATATATTTTAGAGGGCCTAAGCACCGGTACGTCCCTTGCGGCTCCAACGTCTGCGACAAGGACACCCCGATCGGAGGGCTGAACGGATGCTGTACGGGCTTCAGACCGATGATGGTTGAGGAGGAGGTGGGATCGCTGAACGGCCTCCGGATACCATGAATCCGAAGTTCAAAATGCCGAAAGCCAGAATGCCGACAAAGAAAATTCAGGCACCTAAAAGAGTTAGACTACAACTACAACACTAGGCCTGTCACCCGAGATATTTGCGTCGGTATTTTGGTCATCGGCATTTTGCGGGATTTTTGTTTTTTTTCGCAAATCAAATTGTCAAATTCTACACAGGAACCCTTCCGGAACCCGAAGTCGCACCTCGAAATCGAAATTGAGATCGAGATTCGCCGTAGGAAGCACCAAGTCCTGCGATGTGTCGCCATCAACCAGACTGAGCATCAGGAGTATGAAGGGAAACAGGTCTCTCCCTCTCTCTGCCGATCTCTCTCTCACTCTCTCTCTCACTCTCTCTCTCTCTCCGTATCGCTATTTCGTACGTTTTCCAGCACAAAGTCGGCTTGCAAAACCGGCGAACAGGTTGGGAGAGCAACAGCCACGAGAGTTCTTCCTCCGAAGAAGAACGCGTGCATCGTCAGCCTCACGTAAGTCGGAAGAGGCTGCACTCCACTTTCACTGCACTTTTCGCACGCTCTTTCCCACTCTCTCGCTCTCTCTCTCTCACTCTCTCTGATTCTCTCTCTCTTTCTTATTCTCTCTCTCCCTTTCTCTCTCTCGCTCTCTCTCTCGTCCCCTCGTCTCGAAAGACCTAGACAAAATTCAGAAACACCACGGCCATGGGGTGACTCTGATTGCGCGAAGACCGCATCCGAGGCCCAAGCCAACCTCCGAGCCAGCACCTATCCGATGGCGACCAGTACATGGTCAAGGAAAGCCAGGGATACATGAAGCTGTCGACGAGCCAATATCGATTAGCCTCCCGGAAGTAGGTTTCTTTCCCCTCTCTCTCTCTCTCTCTCTTTCTCTCTCTTTCTCTCTCTCTCTCTATGTCTCTCTCTCTCTCTCTCTCCAGCGGTAATTTTTCAGAAATATGAGCGACACCACCACGTCCCGCCGATGAGACATACCAATCCGAACATCGACAATGCCGTGAGGTTTCCGGAACGGCCTAGTCGTCATCATGACCGAACACCAAACCGGAAACGTAGAAAATGTAGAAAGGGTGGAAAGGGATATAAGAAAAGCCGGAAGCAATTACAAAACCTCTTCAAGGTGTCCGGGATGCCGTTGACAAAAATTGATGAGGTGAGAAGAGAGAGTGAGAGAGAGAGCTAGTGAGTGAAAGGCAGAGTGAGAACGGGAAAGAGAGGGAGAGTGAGAGCGAGAGAGAGAGAGAGAGAAATTCTCTCCATTTCAGGTCCTCCGCATCGAGGTCCCGAAGACCCTGACGCTAGAACGAGAAATCCACGAGGTCCACGGCTCTGGCCGCACTCTACTTGGAATCCAGAAACAGAACTTGAAGCTGCACAACAACCACCATTTTCGATCACTCCACCCCGATGAGCCGGAGGAGTTCGAGGTCTATGGGGATTCGCAGAACTTGATCAACCGGAACTACAAGATGGGGCCAGTCGGTGGGTTCGGCGGCTTCCGGTCCCTTTAAAGGGCCTATGAAGTGCGAAAATCGACCCTTTCCCTCGACTGGGTCTAGAGAACTACGCGCTACTCCAAACCGCGTGTTCATGTGATTTGAAAGACCTGCCGTTTCAGTAAATTAAAAAACGCCTGGAAGTATTTTAGCGTGTCTCCTAGCTGTCTAGACCTAGTCGGCAGAAGAAGTCGATTTTCAAGCATCCCGGTGCCTTTAAATAGCACTAATAGCAGACTATTGGCGTCAATGCGTAGCTATATATTTAGGCGGAGCGGAATTCGATGATCACCCAATCTACGGACAACAGAAAGAAAGGAAGCGGGAGCCGCAGCGTGTTAGCTTGGAAGACTTTGAGATTGAGGGTAGTGATGAGGAGGAGGACTGTGATATTGAGGACGATTTTGATACCTCAGGTGAGAGAGAGAGAGTGAGTTGACAAAGAGAGAGAGAGAGAGAGAGAGAGAGAGAGAAAGAGAGCTAACTAAACAGCCTACTTTAGTCGAGGACAGCAGCGAGTTCGCAAAAGGCACATGGCCCAACTACCAGAGTAAGTTTAAAAGCAATTTTCCAGGCTTAACTACCAAAAATTCAAGTTTGTAGAGTTATCTTAAATTCGAATTAATGTTAATTTGTAGAGTATTGGATTTTAGGGCCCGGGCGTCCCGCCAGGCCTCCGATGCTCGATTACTACGATGGTAAGAGAAAATAAATTTGCTATGATTTGGAATGGAAGCGGCAGGCTAGCAGAGATCATTTGGGAATGGAAGGGGCAGGCTAGCAGAGATATTTGGGAATGGAAGGGGCAGGCTAGCAAAGATCATTTGGGAATGGAAGGGGCAGGCTAGCAGAGATATTTGGGAATGGAAGGGCAGGCTAGCAGAGATCATTTGGGAATGGAAGGGGCAGGCTAGCAGAGATATTTGGGAATGGGGGCAGGCTAGCAAAGATCATTTGGGAATGGAAGGGGATCATTTGGGAATGGAAGGGGCAGGCTAGCAGAGATCATTTGGGAATGGAAGGGGCAGGCTAGCAGAGATCATTTGGGAATGGAATGGAAGGGGCAGGCTAGCAGAGATCATTTGGGAATGGAATCACGTGGAATCAATTAGCCTTGTTTTAGTACCGCTCACGCACAGCACTGGACAAAACAGACGTATGATAAAGATCCTTAAAAATGGCTTATTTTAGAGCCGAGATCCTCGAATTTCCAACCCGACTACGACGACCTCGATGATAAGAATTTCGAGGGGAGGTTGTGCGCTGGCAAGAAACACAGCGTTAGCGGATGCTAATATGTCGGGGATAAATATTTATATATTTTTTTTGCATTTTTTGCAATTTTCAAGGTGAAAGTTACGCGCATAACGGTATGGGCAGCAGTAGGACGGAAGCCATGACTGAGGGTCTATATTTAATTAGCTATTTTAGCATACCCTGCTAGCGAGCCAAGCGAATTGTTTCCGAAATTTAGCAGAAAATAAAGCATGCTCTTATAGTATCTTGTGGATAATATGATAAGGCCAATATAATTTTATGAAAACACAGGGAAAGCAGAAAAGGATCGAAAATTTAAGTGCGATTCAGTGGTGGAATGTCAACTTTACAAAAAGTTGCAAAGGTAAGAAATAACGCTATTGAGCTTAAAAGGCCGTCCGCCAGCCACCCGACCTGTCCCCATTATGGCTTGGCACAGTTTTTTTCGACCCTGTTTTTTTGACGGCATCGGATAGAGCATGATCGAATTAGTGGGGCCATATAGTTTTGAAAGTTTAAAAAGTTGTTTTTTGGGGTTTAAAGGGCCGTTAAACTTGCCGACATCGAAAACTTATCTCGAAAATTACTGGGCCAAATTTGCTGAAAATTTGTGACTATACCTAATTTGGGATGGAGATCATTTCTCTAATACATTTCGAAAGCTGAAAATGGCTGGAACATAGGAATATCGCGTACTAAAAACAGTTTTTTACGATTTTCTACTTAATGGGAAATCGCGGCATCCTGAAAATAGCATAAAAAGATGCGCCAATTTTTTCTACGTCGAATGATGTTTCTTTTAGGATGCCGCCGTTTTCCCATCATCTAGAAAAGTGGTGATCTCTGGAATCAACAAAAGTGGCCTTAGAAGGTCGGGAGCTGCAATGAAATATAAAGGATTGCGGAAAGCATCTAAGATCAATGCCACCCATTATCAAAAAGAACAAAATTAAATTCGGCCTCTGGGACGCTGGGGTACTCAGCCGCAGGGGTTGCGGCTGGCTGCAGAGCGCGGAGACCGTGGAGGCGTATAGAGGAGCACCGCGTGGGGAAAGGGGTGCTCGGGCAGGTCATCCCTCTCCGCCGTCCCTCCCATTTCGTGAGCGTGGTATAGTGGATAGCGCGCTGGGCTGTCGTTCTCACGGCACGGGTTCGACCCCGCCCGGCGCAAATGTTTTTTGCTTTTTCTGCGAAAGCCATCGTTCTAGAGGCCTTTAAGATTCATCAAAGAACTTACATAAATAACCATAGCCAGCTCCTCACGCACGGTCTCAGTTGCTTGACCCTTTTTCGGGTTCTTGCCATTGTCGTAGAGGGTGAACATCGTTCCCAGCGCGTTCGAGCTAGAGACGGGGTTTTGATGATAGCGAGCGAACGAGATAGAAAGCGAGAGTGAGAGAGAGCGTGAGAACGAAAGCAATAGTTAAAAAAGCTGATACTTACCGAACTTTCCCAATAAAAGCATCGCCCTCCCGGCTCAAATCTGTTGGATCCGTGGAGATCAAATAATTGGCAGTGGTGCTCTTCTTTCTTTTTCGTGCTGCGAGCAGGAAGATCTGAAATTACGCGTTTTAAAGGGACGTTGAAGCGCCAAATCGACCAGGTCAAGACAGCTACGCTACACTTGCAAACACCTAATTCCATCTTGTAATGGCAAATCGAAATTAAATCAGTGGTGATTTCTAAGCTAGTTTTGGTGTGTCGCGCGGTTGTCTAGACCTAGTCGAAAGTAGGGGTCGAATTACGAGCTTCCGTGTACCTTCAACACGATGATCAAAATTTACTTACCTTCTTCTTGTCCTCTTTCTCCAGGTGCAGGTAGTACGTCGGGTACATCCCTCTGTCCATTCCCTTCTTATCTCTGGTGATTGAGCACTTGTAGGTGGTGTTGCGGAGTGCGGGTCGGAGCGCGAACCTGAAGCGCTGTGGTGGGAGAAAGAGAAGAGATAGAGCTAGAGAGAGAGCGAGAGATAGAGAGAGAGCGTGAGAGAGAGCGAGAGAGCGAGGTAGAGAGATCAGCGTACTTGTCCAGGTCGTTGGCAATCTCCTCATAGTTCGGTTGCTCGTTGGAGGGCAGGACGTGTTCTTCGAGCTCTTCTTTCTCCGGGAGAGAAAGGGGAATTGCGGTGAGACAGAGAGGAGGGAGAGAGAGAGAGAGAGCGTGAGAGTGAGAGTGAATGTAAGCTCGAGAGAGAAAGCGAGAGCGAGAAGGAGAGCGCGAAAGATAGATAGAGAGAGGGAGATGGATACATAGAGAGTAAGAGCTAGTGAGAGAGAGCGAGAGAGCGGGGGAGCGAGAGAGAGACAAAGAGACCTACCCTCCACGGCTCCACCCCAACAGCTTCTTCATCGCTCTTGTTCCCCATCGAATTCGTGGACACTGAAAAATGAGCCATTTTCGCGAATGAGTGTGTGAAGCCTTGAAAAACTATCCCCAGAAGCGTAAGACAGGTGAAACCCCCCTAAAAATCACCTGACTGTGGCATGCGGCCATAGACGCTGTCCGGTTTCCCGGGGATCGGGGCGCTGGGCCGGGGCATATTCCGGAGGTGCATCTGGTTGAGTTGGTGGGTGGGGGGCTCTTCTTGGATCGGTCTGGAAAACGTGATCGTAAATTTAGAATTTCCTTAAAGTAGCACTTTCAGCAGCGCCGGTTTTCCATGAAACCTGGAAAAATTTGCAGGTATTTCCGGTGAGAGTGCGCGTCCTGATGAGAGGCGCAGACGTTACGCATGAAAATTTTTCCACGCTGCATTCGTGGAAAAGCGGAGCTGCTGAAAGTGCTCCTTTGAAGGGAGATCACCAGAATCGAACCCTTCCATCGACCAGGTCTAGACAACTACGCGATATTCCAAAACATCTGTGGCTTTCGTCATTGTAAAAAAAAGGAAGTTGCGGTTGGCGCAAAACCCTGAGCGAGAGAGAACAAGATCTATAGTGTGTATTGGCGTGTCAAGTAGTTGTCTAGACCTAATCGATAGAAGACGTTGATCATCGCGCTTTCAAATCGCTTTAAAACGCCATCTTCGCCTTCATTAACCTTTAGAGGGACGCGCAAGGATTGACTATCCGTTTGATAACGATGGTTTCCTAATTGAGATGCCCGTCTCTGCGACACGCAGCGTCTGCACGCAACGAGCACATGACGCGTATTTAACGCAACGGCCGTAAGATATCGTAATCCATTACGCATTGGAAGCCTGGGTCAACGCGTAGAAAATCCCTAGCTTTTCAGACCCTTTGAAATCATTTTTTCCCTTTATGGACGTTTAAAGCGCACATGACGTTTCTAAAAAAAGTGAATCCGACTCGATTGAGGTTGTGGCACCAGCTCCTCTTACCCCAGCCTCCGGCCGCGCTGAACCGATTCGTAAGGCTCGACGTTCATGATTTTGGGAGGGTTCGATGGTGAAGCCAGGGTGGCAGGAAGAATAGCAGAATTCAGGTTAAAAACAGGGGGCAAAACCGAGAATTGGAAATGGCAAAAAGCCCAGGTTTTGGCAATCCGCAAAGGGGTCGGTAACCTCGGCAACTACCTGATTTTTTGCCAATTTTTGAATCCCTAGGGAGTTTTGATTAGCATCGAAATGATCGCTGCTTTTAAATTTGTACAAATTTATGATGATGGAATTGCATTTTCCTTGGGGAATGCTCGTTAGGAAAAATGTCAGATTTGCGACCAAAAACTCAAAAACTCAAAAATCAAGGCAGCCGGGGTTTTCCCATTCAAATCCACGACGACAGGGATATCCGAGATAACGGATAATTTACAAAAAAAAACAAAATAAAAACAAACTCAATAAGAACAAAATGTCAAATTCTACTTACTTTCCATTAGTCGCAGCTGCCCCCCGCTCTGGTGGCGGCGTCATCCCGCGAACTGTGATAAAAGTCGGGCCCACCGTGTCGGGATCGGGACTGAAATAGAGGAGATTAACGGTATCATCCGCAAGCCAAATATCCAAGAGAAGAATTGTTTAAAGTATCTAAAACTATTACAAAACAGAAAAACCTTACTTGTAAGAAAGGGGTCCATCATAGCCGACGCTGACAGGTTCGCCGACGATGCCTCTGAAAATCAACTTTTTGGTCAAGATGATCGTCGCTACGACTTTAATATACAATTTAAAGTGTTTATTACCCGATTAGGAGATATTTCACATCATTAATAATTGATTAACGCATTACCTACCTCATAGAAGCCGTAACCGGCCGAGCGATCGAACTCGGCAAATTGCTCGTTCGAATTCCAGAAGATGCAAGCCGCTTTTGCCGTTGTTTCTCTTCGAGGAGCTTGCGCTAAATGAAACTATAGATTTTTCCTACCTAATTTCATTACAAGCATGGCTATTTCCAAAGATAAAAAGTGCTTTAGAAATGTTGACCGACCTGTCGCTGCAAATTGTCCTGCACCCAGTCCTGGTTCTTCGTTTCGTCTCCCATTTTAGATCTAAGAGAATGCCATTAAAATTGAGCGTAAACAGCATTAAGACCAGTTATAAAGTTCAAAGTGACGGGTGATCCCACGATCTATAAAAAGGCTAGAAAATTCATAGTATTCGTGTTCGGCACGTCGGTAACTTCTTCGATGCGGAATACAAACGAGCAACGAGCCTAGCGCTCGCGTCTGGGACGTTTTTTCGTGTTTTTTAGCATATGCACTTCGTAAAAATTGCTGTAAACCACGTAAATCTCACATTATAGAGATTTTATACAAGTATTGGCATGAAGGAAAGGCCTAAACAAATGATCCCTATTCCATAGAATAAAAAATAATATTTCTTTTGAAAGGTACTAAAGGAAATTTGGTGAAAACGGTAGGAAGACAAAATATAATCAATTCAAAAGGTCGCACAGTTGAAAACCGAATAGATGCCCCTCAAGAATCAGATTAAAGCCCTGTAAAGCTGGCAATTTCGAGAAATTGCGGTTCACCTTCGCATTTCACGAGGCAAACGCAATAAATCAGCTTAACTTGGGTATCCTGTATTGCGTAGTACCTTTCGTGAATTGTTTCAAAAAACGAAAGCAAAATGACAATAATTTCCTGACATCCTGATTTCCTCATGAAGCTTCAGACTACGTCTCGTAGTCTGCAGAAGCCTCGTTTGCAGACGCGGAAAAAGTACATGACCCTCAAAACAAAACCTGAAAATTCATGGTGCCAATTTCCGTATGCCCCAGATGCTACAAAAAAAATTAAAAATAGACATTACAATACAGCTAATTTCCGAGGGCAGAAAAAGTATATAAATCTTAAAAAATCCAATAATTCGCGGCTCTATTCTTGCGCAAATCCGTACGCAGAAACATGTCTAACAACAAATTAAAAAACCATTAAAAACAGCCAATTTCCGGCGTAAATCTTCCGCCTCGATGAAAAAGTCCCCAGGGGGGCATGCAGGTGTGGTCAGCCGGCCGCCGCGGGCCGAGAATTCTAAGGGATAGGATTTTCTTCCCGGGACCCCCCGTCCCCTCCCCGGCCTACGCTGATTTCCATGGCAACCGTAGTCCGGGGATGTATTGGGAACGGCCATATAGACTCGCCAAAAGTGGAGAGGGTCCCGCAACGAAAGGGCACAATAAATGGGATTATCTGTGTGTGGCTGGCTACTGAAATTTGGTTTATTGACAACTGGGATATTACATGGCTCTGCAAAATCGATACCTAGAACCTCGAAGGTTTTATTCGGCCACTAAAGGTACTCGGAGGCATAAACCATCCATCAACTCGGTCTAGACAACTATGCAATATGCCAAAATTGATGCATTTTCCTGACTTCTCAAAATGTGCAGTTCAGTCAAAATTAAAGGGATGCCGACGGCATAGTCAATCGGTTACGCGCTGGAAATAAAATGTCTCTGCGCCTCTCCCCAGGGCGCGCTCTCTGCCCTGTTGGCTACTTGCCAATTTGTTGATGAGGGGGGATCGACACATGCCGTCGGCAGCCCTTTAATAAGAAATCCATGAAAATGCGTATTTTGGAGCCTCCTGTACCTGCCTAGGCCTAGGCGATTGAAGGGTCGATGCTCGGCCCGCCTGGTGATCGAGTATCAAATCTTTGTTATTTCTCAGAATTGTTACAAAAGAGCGAAAAATGGAATAGGGAGGGTGAGAGACAAAGAGACAGAGAACGAGAGAGAGATGCAGAGCAAGAGAGAGATAGTGAGAGAGAGAGAGAGACCGACTATTGTGAGTTTCCTGCTTTTACCGCGTAAACCACCTTCGTGGTTTGTGAAGTGGAAAAATGGCTTTCAATACGTTCACACGTACCAATTCCCGGAATAGCCGAAATACTACTAATCCTGAAATTTCGTCAAAACTCGCTAATGAGGGGCAGGAAGGGGTGTAAATAGGTGTAGCGCGTAGTGCTAAATCCGTCTATATCTATTTTGACTCTTCCGCTTCACGTAATTTACTTTCGAAGGCTTTCCATACACCGACATACGCAAGATTCCTGTCCAAAATCCTCAAAAAGCCTAATTTTACGAAGATTCAGTAAAGGCATCAGCTAGTAAGGGAAATTTTTGCCGTTAAAGAACCATTAAATTATCAATCTTGAGTACAATGAAAATGACGCCCGTTGGAAAGTTACCATGGGGATTGTCTAGCTAGAATTTTGGGGAGGAAGCCGGCTGTCGGCCTGTTTATAACTGGCCGGAGCAGGTGAATTTTGAAGAAAAGTCGGTAGCCCTACGAGGGGATTAGGGTCGCCAAGTAATATGCGACTTGTTGTCGATGATTGTGAACCCATTTATTAAATCAATCGGGTGCACGAGAAAACGTAGACTAATGGAATTTGGCGGGTTAGTCAGCGATCAAAAGCAAAAGGCAAAGCAAAAAATGTGACCGAAACGCACCCAGGCCATTTGAACGTCAGGTTCTAACTTTTCACAAATACATAGCGGAAGTTCTTCTAACCTCTTTTTTACTGCTCCAAAACATAAACACTTTACAAATTTCGATGAAAAATACAAAAAATATCGATTACTCAACAAAGTTAAACGATTTTCGACAAAATTTCTAACAAAAAAAAAATAGGTTCTAGGTTTTAAATAGTTTTTACACTTAAAGCGCACGTTCAGGGAAGGGCCGTGTACTCGTCCCAACGTGTACACCCTATGGACGTAGGGAGCGCGCGCACTGCCTGCCCGTGCTGTGACAGGCCATTCCTCCTTTGCGGGTGGGCGCCCTCGCCCCTCGCCAGGTTGTAGCTGTGGCTGACTGGTATCCATCCGCGCCTCCCGAGCGGGGGGCCCGGGTTCGACCCCGGCCGCGGCAAAAATCTTTGCTTTTTTCCAAAAAAACGTCCCTGAACGTGCCCTTTAAACGCTATTTAAATTTTACTAAAAACATCATTAAAATACTTGTTAGTTCTAGTATGATGTTGACGGTTTGAGCGGCGCGTATTTTGGAAGGCTACGTACTAGCTTTTCTATACCTAGGGGGGACGGATTTTTCCCACTCTCTAGCGCGTCGTAGCGTGTTTTTCCCTAAAAAGTCGAGTTTTGTTGATAGGTTTTTCTTTTCCACAGCATATTTATTCACATTTCACGTCATCATCATCATCATAAGCAAATCCAGGACAAGAACGAAAAAATAGGGTCATAAAGAATTGACAAGTTGTCACAATTGGAAGAAACCATCGAAAAAGTCACGTTTTTCTTTAGAATTCCTTTCGAAACCTCAAAATTACATCAAAAAGACTAGTGAAAATATTTGTTACAAAACTAGGGTGATTTGTGATCATCATAGGGTACAATAAAAAGGGCGTAAAGCTTACGAAATTAAACCAAATTTAATCGATTTTAATTTAAAAATACAGAAATCACAATACGGACATTTTAAAATCGGCCTTAATCGATTGTAGAAGCGTAAATAGTCATATTTTGTATACTTTCAAGTTGGCTACACGTTGGGGCGCGTAAAAGCACAGATTTTCATAAAACGAAAATGTCAAAAAATTTTAAATTAGCTTTTTAAAGCTACGCACTGGCTCCTAGATTTAAATAGCGTATTGCAGAGGGAAATAGTCGTCATTTTTAAGCCAATAGGGTACTAATAAATGGGATTCAGTTAAGGCTGCTCTAGTGGTTTATTCCTCCATCTTGATGCGCTTCTCCGGGGGGCTCATCTCGGCCGAGATCGTCGACTCCGAGGCGTTCAGCCGCATGTCGATCGGGCTGCCGGCGAGCTGAAATGCTTTATTAATGCGTTTTATAAATTTGTTGTAAAATTCTATACCGTCTTTATTTAACGAGTTTTATTAGCCGCTCTAAATTATGATTTTAAACGGCTTTTGGGAATTTGGTTATCTGTCCCCCTCTCTCTCTCTCTCTCTCTCTCTCTCTGTCTCTCTCAGTCTACTTCTTCTTTTTCTTCTCTGCAAAAATCACCGGAAACAACACCCGGAAATGAGCTGCGGAACCTCCAAAATGGGCCACGCAGGGTCCCTGGTGCGATTTTCCGACCAGACTATTTTTTGGCTAATTTACGCTATGCTACAAAAAGCGATGGTAGCAACTCAATTTTTCGGTATTCTGAGAGCTTCCTTAACCCACCGTAGCCGGGATGAGGACCTGGTTCGGGGCTGAGGTCATCTGATCGAAGCACTGCTGGCAGCGGGGGTGCTCGAAGGACGAAGCGACGATGCAGTAGTCGGTTTCGCGCTGAAAAATCGAAATACTAATTAAATTCTTAAATCATAAAATACCATTAATATAATACAGGGTGTCCCATAAAAAAGCACCCCTCCCGCATTTCGCCACATTGCATCCGATCTGTCCCAAAATTGCACCAGAGGTGTATCAGGTCCTAAATAACCAGAATCCTGAGTTATAGCCTGCTAGCGACAGTAATTTTTGCGATACAGCAAAAATAAACTGTATTAGTCGTTGTTCACAAGGTTTTCGTCGGAATCGGCCCTTCGAATATGAAGTGAAAATGAAGCGGCAGGCCTTCTTTACCACTAGAAATTTTTTCCTGATACAAATTCATTACATAACCGTTGATTTCAACAATTTTTGTAACCGAAAGTCACCCCCGATATTAAACGTAATTAGGGATTCGCAGCCGGAAGTCGATGCAAATCGATGCAAAGTCCAAAAAGATCGCCGGAAAAACTGTTAAGAATCGCATAGAAAACAGTATTTTGGCTATAACTCGAGAACCAGTGTAGCGATCGGGCTATAACTCAGGATTGTGGTTATTTAGGGTCTGATACACCCTTGTGCAAAGTATGGGACCGGCCGGATGTAATACCGCGAAATGCCGGAGGGGTGCTTTTTTATGGGACACCCTGTATATGCATATATCATTTTTGCTTTAGACAGCTTAAATATTCAAAAATTACCGAGCAAATCGAGCATCGCATCGCTTCGCCGTTGTTGCCTTTCGAGTCCGGGGAGCTGAGGGTTTCCGACTGAAAAAGACTTGTCAAATCCTTTATTAAAATGAAAACGGCAAACAGTATACAGGGTGTCCCAATAAAAAAGGTCACGCTGGAATTTTGCTATTTCAAATCCGATCGACTTGAAATTTTGTACAGAGGTGAGGAAGGGAATTCAAAATGTTCACAGAAACTTTCAGCCCGATCGGTACAGTAGTTTTCGAGTTATAGCAAAAATACACTTTATTTTACGTTTTTCACCTGGATTCCGCCGGAATTGAGCCCTGGAATGTATGGAGAAAATGAAGCGCTGACCCTTTTTTATCCTAGGAATTTTTTTATTTCGCAAAATTCGGGTCGAAAATAGGCTATTTAAGTGTTTTTAACAAGGGCTAACGACGCCGATGTTAAGAAGAATAAGGGATTTAGAGCCGGAAATTTATGTTAATTGATGCAAAGTCCAAAAAGATAGCCGAAAAAATGAAGCTAAAGTGTGGGAAAAACAGTATTTTTACAATAACTCGAAAACTACTGTACCGATCGGGCTGAAAGTTTCTGTGAACATTTTAAATTCCCTTGCGCACCGCTGTGCAAAATGTCAAGTCGGTCGGATTTGAAATAGCAAAATGCCAGCGTGACCTTTTTTATTGGGACACCCTGTATATTTTCCGCCCCTCATTCTCATTCTCATTCTCCCAGCCTTGTTTACCAAATCGACTCCCCCAATACTCCACCCAAACTACCCAGTTTTACAACCAATTTCGCGCGCCCCCAATATGGACAGCAGGACCAGATGTAGCCGGGGGATATGGCTAGCTGTATCTAGTATACGCGCGTCTGCTTGTCTGATTTTTCCGATATATGTATTAGGTGTAGTCGGTCATTTTTACAACTACAATACACAACTGTTTCTATCACATAATTTCTCTAAATGCTATGTTTACCTGTCGACTGAATGGAGTCAGTGTGTCCCGGATCGAGGTCGATGGCATGATGGCGCGTTTTACTATAAAAATTATAATATTAAAGGAATTAAGAAAGACAGAGACGGAGAGGGAGAGGGAGAGAGAGAGAGAAAGAGAGAGAGAGAGAGAGAGAGAGAGAGGGCGGAAAGTGAGATAGAGCGACCGAGAGATAGAAATCGCTAGAAAAACTTACGTGAAAGCCGCTTTAACTGGTTCGCCCTAACCCTGGCCAGCTCATTTTCGCGTTTCCTCCTAGCCAAAGTCCCTGGGCTCTGAGCAGCTTCAACACCGCATGGCTGCTGCACTTTGGCGCTGAAAAAAATATAGATTAGCTAGAGAGAGAGAGAGAGAGAGAGAGAGAGAGAGAGGATGATGAGATGGTGAGAGAGAACAAACCTGATGATCGAGTCCCTGATTCTGGTCTTCTCCAGCTCGACGTGATCGGCCCACTCGGCTTCTGGGAGCTTTTCGGAGCAAATTGGGCAAATCGGGCAGCCGTCGTCGTCGATTTGGAGTTCTGAAAAAAACACAAATTTGATCAGATTAGTCTTCAAAGGATTTTTTGAAGAAACCAGGGAGTCCAAAAACCAACCCTTTCAGCCCCTAGGTCTAGACAGCTACCGGACGCACCAAAATACGGGTTAAACCGCTCGGAAAATGCTATTAAAAAGCGACTGGCACGTATTTTGGTGCGTCACGTAGCTGTCTAGATCCAGTCAACTAACAGGGTCGATTTTACAATTTGCTAGTCCCTTTAAAGCAAATCCATAAACTCCTAATTACTCCTAACCCCCTACCAGTCCACTTTCCCACCCCTGACTCCACGAGATTGATCCCTTCAATGGCCCTTTAGAGCCTCTAAAGCTCGGCCCGGCCAAAAGGCCGAATTTGGGGCGACATCTGGAACCATTTACACCAGCTCTCTCTCCTCTCCCTCTCTCCCTCTAGCTCTCTGGCCTCTCGGGAAGACGCTGTTTACTCAATTTGCTCCTACAAAAGATTTACAGTCGCCCGGTCTCCCCTCGGCCCTTTATGCTAATTTTTATGACTCGAAGCCAGGGGGAGCAGCTCGTGCTCCCCACTGCTTCAAAGGGCGCCCTCTTTAGGTTTCCTCCCAATCGGGGTAGTGGAGCACATTTAGACCAAAACCTAACGATGACCTTCTGTCGATGGAGCGAGGGAGCGAGAGAGAGAGAGAGAGAGGGGGAGAGATTTCAAGAAGTACGAGTGGATTTGAACTGGTCTAGGATTGTACATGGTTTACTAGCGGAACCTCTCTGGAATTCTGAAATTCAAGGGCCTAGAAACTGACCATTTCGACCCCTGTCAGCGACTAGATCTAGACAGCTAGGCGACGCGCGAAAACCCGTGTCAATGAATTTGGCTCCGGACCAAAAACACCGATGTTGAGGGTCAATAGCGCTAGATTGTCAAGACATTTGGAGCATTCAGTAGGCGTCTAGATCTAATGGCTGAAACGGGTAAATTAAATTACTTTCTAGTCCCTTTAAAGGACATAGAAATTGCGGTTTTTTGCCGTTCTCTACTTCCTATTGTCTCATCAATCCTCCCCTTACTTTATAGCCCATCCCGCCGGCTAGTCGAACAAATTAAGCCCCATCCCACTAGCCTGGTGATGATCATTTGACCCTAAGAAAGCCATTGAATAGTTGCGCAATTTTGCCCCGGTCCCCTGGCGTCAATTTACGACTGCTTACAGCGCTCGAGAAATGCAGTAAAAGTGCCTGTCTCGAGAGCGGAGTACGGTAGTTTGAGACAGAGAGAGAGGGAGACAGAGAGAGAGTGAGAGAGAGAGAGACGATGGCTTAATCAAACACTACAACAGCTCTCCATTCATTCTTCTTCGTCTCGACCCGTGAGGGGGGACAGCTCTCCATTTATTGCCTCCGTGGAGCAGGAGGGGAGAAGAATTGAATGTGAGCCATCTCGAAAGTTGGCTAGGCAAGAAGTCACGAGCCAGTACTATGGATTGAAGCGTTAGCAATGTTTTAAAGGGACGGGAAGAAGTGAAAAAATTGCCGAAAGCCCTTGGGAAGACTCAATTTGTGGGATTGCTATCGTAAAAATTTCTGGTTGCCGCCTTTCAAGTCTCTTTAAAGCTGTCGACTATCTGAATAATTCCCTTATAGACGCGTCCATTACATTATCGTCCGCTCCCCGGCGGCACCTTAAAAAACCAATGGGGAAGACCCGACCCATCATCAATTATCACCCATCCTCCTCCACTCCCCCGTCCCGGCGGTCCTGTCGCGATGTGTTGACAAATCGTGTCAAATGTAGCAAAAGGCTTTGTGAGGGAGAGAGAGAGAGAAAGAGAGAGAAAGAGAGAGATACTGTCGGTACGTTCAAAAGGAGTGATGCGTAGCCCCGAGGAGGGAGGCAGATTTATTGGGATGGGGCGGTCGAGAACGGTGGCCCACCAAATACGAGACATGATTAATTGGCAGTGGGCAAACACTGTCCCAGCTGACCCAACGAGATAATCGCCGAGATTATTGAGGAAAATCAGGCTAGTAGATTTGCTTAAAGGTGTCGGCAAACCTTTGGAAAGGCCGATGGCTGAATGGTTTCGATTTTGAATGGTAAACGGAGGTTCCGGGTTCGATCCCCGCCTAGGTTGAGATCGTTTTTCGGGTTTTCAAACATAGCCTGGAGTTGTTTGTTTTAGTTAATTTTGATTTCAAGGTAATTAGAAAGCAGCTTATGCCAAATTTACTTCACGTTACGGTACTACGGTAAGCTACTATCGACGTTTTTCCTAGTTTCCCTAGTCACCATCCGACTGGTTCCCACGCCCCAGCGTGAACCTTTTCCGAGACGAGAGACAACCTAAGCAAAAAGCAACATTTTGCCCTCGAACATTTCATTGCCGACCCACTCTATCCCCTAAAAAGGTTAGAAGGAGAGATTGGTGTTTTTCACCCCCGGCGTTGGGGGTGAAGAGCGTGAGAAAGTTTTTGAATCTGGAGTATCTGGTAGTCAGCTTGAATTTGAATGGGCTACTGTAGCCCAAGAGGGGGGTTCCGGACCAATTCCGGGTGTTTCAAAACCCCGGAATTAAATTTTTGTAGAAATTTACGCTCTTTGAAAAGGTATTCGAGGCAATCATACCGTAAACCCAAGTCAAAACTCAAATTCCGCCTTTTCTCCCGTACCTTAGACTCTGGAAAGCGATATCTTAGTATGTAAATCAATTCCAAAGTTTTCCCCCAAATACCGTAACCCTAGGGCGTTCAATTTTCCAGAAATTGTGAAGAAATCAATAGAAATGACATTTCAAAGGGTACTAACTAATCGAAAATATAAAAAAATATCTAGATAATTAGAATTTTTTTGAGAAATTTTGGTTGAAACTCGACAATTTTTTAAACCTCGCCCGACATACCGTATCCCATGTTTGGGCCTTTCAAAGTTTGAAATACTTGATCTAGTAAAAACGTACAAATCAATACCAAAAAAGATGATTTTCCCGGAAAGGTCATTGCTAAAATTGTGCGCTTTCTAAACTTCGCTCCAAACTACCGTATCCCGATGGTCCCCCGATTCCATTTTCATCCCTTTTCTAGGGGGGTGCCAAGTGTTGTATGTATCCGCCGGAAGACCGTCAATAACTCAATTCTTTCCCCTTCTTCCCGGCTTCTGAAGGGGTGAAGCGCAAACAGCCATAATTCAGGGCCAACACCCTGCCCGGGTGTGGCCTTTTGGCCCCTTCTCCTTTGGCTAGAGTCCCAGTCCACTAATAAAACAAGTGTGCCAAGGGGCCTCCTTGGGTGGGGGCCCTAATAGAATGGCGGCGCTTTTGTGGTTGAAATCCCGGGGGAGCACGAGCTCCTTCTCGACAGCCTGGCGCTAGACATAAAATGTGTCGGTCAAAGGGTTTTCGCGCACAAAAAATGGGGTATATGGTCCCGACGGGTACAAAATTCCGCAAAGAAACCTGCTAGCTTGCCCCGTTTAGGCTAGCCTGCCGCTACTTCCTCAAAAATCACTGCTAACTTGTCCGGGTTTTTTCAGGGTTGGCTTGGACACCAGGGGGCTGAAGCCTGCCCCTTTATTCCCAAATGATCTCTGCTAGCCAGCCCATTCCATTCCAAATGATCTCTGCTAGCCTTCCCCTTCCATTCCCAAAATGATCTCTGCTAGCCTGCCCATTCCATTCCCAAATGATCTCTGCTAGCCAGCCCCTTGAATTCCCAAATGATCTCTGCCAGCTTGCCCCTTCCATTCCCAAATGATCTCTGCTAGCCGGCCCCCTTGAATTCCCAAATGATCTCTGCCAGCTTGCCCCTTCCATTCCCAAATGATCTCTGCTAGCCTGCACCCATTCTGAAATCTTTCAGCTTCCCAAACAATTCCTGCCAGCCTGCCCATTCCCCCTTTCCTAACACCCAATTATCTCCCCTGCCCCGCCATTGAATTCTAGATACCGGCTGGGTGTGGGAAGGGCAAGCTAGCAGAGACTACTCAAGATCCCCCTCACACCCCATAAACACTCAAAGGGCAGTACAAAGGCGGTGGGCCCATGAGCGCATAATTTATGGCGCAACGTCTCAATCTGTCCCTACACCATCTCTCTCTCTTTCTCTCTCTCACTCTCCCTAAGGGTATCTCTATCACACCCAGGCGACGAGTGGAGGTGGCGTAATCAGGGCGGCCCATCGTATCATAGCAAAAAAGGAGCGCGCCGATGGGGAGAGCCAGATAATCCGATCGGCTCAATTTGCATCTGCCCATGATCGGGGAGCACTAAATGCGGTAGTAGATAGGGAGCGGGAGAGAGAGAGGGCGATAGAGAGAGAGAGAGCAGGTGGTTGCGGATACGGTAGTTGATCCAATCGATAGTAGTCCCGATGGGATAAAACTTTAATGAACCTTTGCATGCGCCAGCTGACGTTAAAAGGACCCTAAAATTAGCTAAGGTATGGTGTTTAATAAAGCTAGGGCTAGTTCTCTGGATTCAAGGCGCGAAACGCATTTTTCGACGTTTTAAGAAGTTTTTGCGGTTATCTGGGTACTTTAAAGGCATCGAGAAGGCCAGAATTTACTCTGAAGGCGCATTAATGGTAGGCTATAGCTGTGATTAAAATAATTTAAAGGTATAGAAAATTTCGAAAGTATCTCAATTGAAATTTTTACTCTAGGTTCAGGTATCGTAAAGTCAAAATAAAAGCGTGGGTCTTACTGTATTAAATTACATATCAGCAACGGCAGCTTCCGGAAACGATATTCGGCTATCTAGGTACCTTAATGATAAGCTTCAAAAAATTCCAAAACTAACTAAACGTTTCCTGAGGTTCCGTTATTTCCTTTTCAAAAAATCCAGAATCCTACACTCCGATCCACTCACTTCCGATTCCCCCAAAAACCGTCCAAGTTGTCCCTCGGACCCTCTTTGTTGATGGTCCCTCTCAATAGGTTGATTGCGTAAACCCGGGTGCCCCCCGTGAATGTACCATCGGGGGTGATGGGGGCGCAAATTGGATGATCCGCTTTGGGGCGTTTGATCTGGTCCGCTCTCACAGCGTTGCGCAACGCACTTCAGACAGCCGGCCAAGGATAGTCGACCACCCGGGATGGTGCCGAAAAGGGGATGGTGGTGGATGCGCAATGGTATTCGAAATTTGGAGTGTATCGGAGGGTAGATCCGTTCTAGTCCTGCTGTACTGTTTTAAAGGTACTAGGAAGTTTGAGAATCGGCCTTTCTGATTGACTGGGTCGCGACGGCTAAGCACTACGTAAAACACGGATTTTACATGCGGATTTTGCAACAAGGATCTCCTTTTGGTTACCGAAAAAGCGGATTGGCTTCCGTCATTTGGCGCCTCGCGTAGCTGTCTAGACCTAGCCGCTGGAAGTGGGAGACGCTAAAGTTTCCTAGCCCTTTAAAATGCAATGCACACGGAATTTTGGGATGGATTTGAATTTTTTTAGTGTTTGAGAGGTCAAAAACGCCTCGAAAAACCGTCTAAGGTTTCTATCGGAAAACGCGAGTTTCTGTTTGTGTAAGTACCAAATTACTGTACCCTTTGAATGCCTTTGTCTTAACTACCCGCTAACGGTTTCCGGAAGTACCCTTTCGTCCGGATTTTCCGCCCGGAATTCGGGGGTCACCTGGTGCGTCGCCCGGTAAAGTAGCTTTTTACGGGGAACTGCGAGATAGAGAGAGAGAGAGAGACAGAGAGAGAGAGACAGAGAGAGAGACAGAGAGCTAGTGAGAGCAACAGCCACACCGACAAGGCTAAACACAACCCCTACTCAAAAAGGTGGCAACGATCCCATTCCCCGGCGCGGCATCTTCCTCCTCCTGCTCCTCTCCTCACCTGGCGGCGGCGAGCCCGCCACTTTGTGAAAACGTTGTGGAATGTGAGGGGGAGGTAGTTGTGTTGGTGGTACTACCAGTTGAGCGGTTACGAGCGCGCCAAATAAGTGACGAGTCAAGGGGAGGTCGAGGTGGAGGAACAACTTTTTTTGAGAGGTAAATCAGGTTTTAAAGGTGCTGGGAAGGCAAATACAAGCTTAATACAACTACCCATTTAAATGATTGGTTTTTGAGTATCTTAACAATTAATGCTTTTCCTAATTTTCCACATTTCCAGTCGATCCCCTAGTCCTACGGTACTTCGCCCAGAAGTGCTGAAAATGCCTACTCAGCAGCCCGTCTTCCCCTTCTCCCGGCTGAGTCAGACCACTACGCCCGACAGCTATGCACACCACCTCCTCGACGGGCACACTGAGTTATGGTTGGGTGGGAATCAAAGTGACACAACTCGGGGGCCAGCCACAATAATTAATGTGACCGGGCGTAAATTGGGAATTTTGAGAATTTTGCGGGTGATGGGGAATGATAAAACAATTTAGAGGAGTCAACAGAGATCAGTGGGAGTGCCTGGAAAATCCGAAGCCTGAAAAATTGAGGTCAGAAGCGAGCTAGCAGGGACAATTTAGAAAACTTTTAGAGCGCGTAGAAAGGGTTCTTGAAGCCAAGTCAGCTAGCAAAGATCATTTAGAAACTGAATGACCAAAATCAGCTGAAAAATAAGGCAAACAAGCAGAATTCCTCTGGGGAATCGATCAAAAACTTAATTTTTTAGTGGCCAAGCTAGCAGAGATTATTTACGAAATGTTCAAAGCAGCTCAAGGCCTGAGCAGGCTAGCAAAAAGCGTCTACAGAACATTTTGGATGGACCAAAAAGCGTATAAATTCAAATTAATTTTTAATGCAGCCAGGAAGTTCATTTAGGAAGTCAAAGCGCCTTGAGAAAACTGAAACTAGCCGCCATAATGATTCCGCAGTCATCTAGATGCTAATAACGAGGCGACGAGTCAGATGAGCCACCCATCCCGAAATTCATAAGCATCCAGAATGACATTTTCTGGGTCAACGGAGGCGAGCCGGGTGATGGAAATGAATGAGTAAGGTATCGGCGAGCAAAATATTACGATGAGTACGAAGCAGTACTCTTTTACTCGACTACGTGCTCTACAGGAAATGATCAAGAAAGTATTTTGGATTTTCACGCACTCTCTCTCCCTCTGTGTCTGTCGCTCTCTCTCTATCCCTCTGACTCTCACCCTAGCTCCCTCTTTGTCGACATCTCTCTCTCTCTCTCTCTCTCTCTCTCTCTCTCTCTTTCTCCCCTCTCTCAAATCTAAATTTTAAATCTACTCCCCCCGTTTCCGCCCATTGGCTCCCTCGGGGAGCAGTATTGACCCAGATTTGGCACAGCCGGCGCAGCGCCTCCTGTCTCGCCCCAGGCGGGCGGCTACCGTAACCCCTGGGGGTACTGCGCGACCGCCTAGGCGCATATTGATACCCCCTCAAGGGGGGTTTCTTTACGGGTCCGGTGACCTCCTTAAATTTGCATAGCAAATATCTCCAGCGGGGAGGAGATGAAACCCGCAGATTTTAGAGTATAGTACCGGAATTGGCCGTAAAAATGGTTTAAACTGGTCTTAGAAACTTATATAATGGTTAAAAAACCGGCAAATTGTCACAGATTTAACAAAATTATCTACTTTTTCCTGGTGTCGCGGTCCCTTTAAAAAGCTTATCTGGTGAGAATAATATTTTAATTCTAATAATTTTAGCATTTTAATTCCTGATACTTTTAGAACTCTTTTTTGCTGACACCATCCCTGAAAACGCCCAACTATTCGACCTGTTAGGCCCAACCTTTCCTCGCTCCTATCTTAACCTAACCAGGAGCCCCTAAGCTGATTCACCCGGGGCAGCCTAATTGAGACAATGAAAGGCCAAAAAGCATGAGTCGGGTCGGGGAGCACACAACCAGCCCCTACTGACATTTTCAACCCAGCATGGGGGTGCACTATCACCCGCGGTGGTCATCAGGCGTCAATAGGCATCAACGTAGCGGGGTAGCCGGATTTTTAAGGGCCCGGGAAGCCCAGAAATAGGAAATAAGCACTTGAGCGCAATAATGATCTATGGCGTACTATGCGAAATCATAGAAAATCGATAGAAAAATCTTACTTTTTGTGCTACACAACAGCTTTACAATACCTTTAAAACCCTAAGAAAACGACGCGAATCTATACTTTTTTATTTTTGAACCCCTTTGCCGTTTAAACATCACTCCTAGTGTCCCCGTGCAACGCTCGTTAGCAGGTGTGAACCGTAAACGCGTCGTGTTGCGTAGCCGATCACAGCCGCCTGCCCCGGGTTGGTCGAGTCCGTGGGAGGCCCATTTACGGTGGCCGCTCGATTGTTGTGGGTGGACAGTAACACGGAGATTCTGTTGTCTCCCCCGGGGGTCGTAACCGGCGTGGGAACCCGGGAATAAATCGACGGGCCGTAAATGTTGATAGGCGTGTCGTGGAGTTGTTAGCTAGTAGCCGGGGGTGGCTGCTCCCCGGTAGCGTTCAAAAAAGTGGGAAAATCGGGGGAGAAGAATCATAGAATTCCCGCTTCCCAGACCCTTTAAAATGTTTTATGCGCCCGAATACCCGTGGATTTGACTTGCCAGGCCCTTTAAACCAATGAATATGCCAGATAGGGCCAATTTCACCCATCCAGGTCCCTTTAAACGTTAGTAACTCCACGACCTTACTCCCCAGCCGATCCTCTCCCGAGACATTCCCATCGTAGTACTCGCCTGGAGACGATTCAAATGGTGGATGTGCAGCCCATTTCCCCCTTTAACCTTTTCCCGAGGAACCCCACAACCCGCACTTTTTGACAGTCTCTCTCTCACTCTCTATCTCTCTCTCTCGCTCTCTCTCTCTCTCGCATCTACATCCCAATCTACATCAGCCCGCAGAGCCACTTTGGTAGCCTAGCATTTGCTGGGGTTGGTGTGAACACACCAAAACGATCAACGGGAGGGGAGGAGGGGGGGTGTTGTGGGGAACATGTCACAATTACACACCTCTGGCGAGCGATGCGCGAGGAGCAGGAGTTTATCTTTTTCTCTAGCTGTCTCTTCTCTCTCTCTCTCTCTCTCTCTCTCTCTCTCTTTCTCTCTGTCTTTCGAACAGAAACTTGAGCAAGAGCAATGGTTGCTCATCAATATTCCCTGTTCACACAACATTGGCTCTCAACAACAACACGGATGGATCGGCTTCCGGGGGACCGGAAACCAGGGTTTAAAGGGGTTGGAAAGAGCGAAAATCGACCCGTTCGATCGACTAGGTCTAGACAGGCTGGCATAGACCGGCCTAGGATTTGAATAGGCCTTTAATAAGAACCTTAGCAAATCCAAAAATTCTATTTGTGAGTGGCGACGGTGAATTGTCTATTAATGCGCTTACAAAAACTGAAGCGGCTAATCGATTACGCCATGAAATATGCTGTTTTTGAGAATCTTAAGGTCAAGTCTCGGTATTTTTTGTTAAGGATTTTCTGTAATTTTCAGTTCTTGAATTTCTACTCACCTCCCTCGACTTATTACCTCACTACCCATACGCCGAAATACACGGCTTCACCACCCCCAAACACCCGGCGAACCCGGCGCTGTGACTCAGAAGGCACCGCATTCAGCTCGTCGTCGAAACGAACGCGCGAACGAGGCTAATACCTGGCTGTTGGGGTATTGTTAAATGGAGAAGAAAGAGAGTGAGAGAGAGAGAGAGAGAGAGAGAGAGAGAGAGAGAGAGAGAGAGAGAATATGTTGGGCTTCTCTGACAAGCCGAGTCACTTCTGGCCAGACGATCAATATCAGAATTTGGTCTTCGAACATTTTCAGGTTTGCCTGGCTAGCTAGCAGAGTTTATTTGAGAACTACTCTTTTTTAATCAATATTTTATTTTGGATGCGAAGGGAAATAACTACCAAAGTTAATTAGGGTATTTTTCCATTACATTTTTGAAGCTTTTTTGAAGCTACTACTTATTCAGAAGCCTGGGCAACTAGCAGAGAACATTTCGGAAGATTTTCTCATACTTGGCTTGAGGTTCCGATCCCTACTGATCATCGCAATTCGTCCCGAAATTTCGACCCCCCCCCTTTCAGTAAAATGGGCTGGGGATGCAGTGTTTGCCCGGCCCCGAGACGAGCTCGTCTTCCCCCCCCCCTAAGGTGGGAGGCAGAATTCCGGAAGAATACTCCGGGCAAACAACTTTACGATCGTACTGGGTAGGGAGACGGTGTCGAGGGGGTGAATTGGGTTTGGGTCGGGTTGAGGCGGTCGTAGAGGTGAAACGTACAGTAGTAAAGTTCAAAGTAAATGGTCGTCTAATGGTCATACTTCCGGTTGCTCTTAAAGGTCCCTGGAAGCAAAAAATCAACCACCCCTAAAGGCGGCTAGATGTAGACGGATACGCTCTAATTCAAATTAATTTTGTTTTTTTGCCGGCACTGGAAAACTGGGGGTCTGATTGCGCAAATTCCCTAGTACTCTTTGCTAGATGGTATCGCCAGATTTCTGAAAATTTTCGAAATTCCACAATCACCTCTGCTAGGTTGCCTGGATTTTAGATATCCTTAAGAAGATTTTTGGCTTATTATTGGCTAGAATGAAAAAAATAAAATTATCTGGTCAAAATCTGAAATAAATTTTCTAGATGCTGAATTTACGTTTTCATTTCAGCAGCACGCAACGCACCCGTCGCCGCGGCGTTTTGCATCCCGTATCGCGCCCCCGGGGTAAAATCCATGGTCCTGCCTTGCGAGTTCCTTTAAAGGGTGCGGGAAGGTAGAATTGAGAATTGGAATTGAGAATTGATGGACCTGGCCCCGGAATCTGCCTTCCTACACCCTTTAATTTAACCCCAAGCCCCCAAGTTCTACGATACCATACCCCGACCCCTCGATCTACCCCATAACCAGCCCCTCACCTCCCCCCGGTATCGTAGTATCACCCCCCGGCGGAACACCTTGCCCCATTCATACCTACCCACCCGGTCGTGTACCCCCGATTTTTTGTATGCCCCGAGGTGTTTGGAGGGGTGATGCTCAGAGTCAGCCAGTCGTCGTGTCGCCACCGCCCATCAAATGCCCACGTTTTTTGGGGGTTTTTCGAGGGCCATCCGCTATTGAGGAAGCATCGGACAAGACAACCATACCCACCCCGGAGCAGCAGCCTCATCTCGATCCGCTTGACTTGTCAACACAGCCCCCGGAATGGGGGAATGGGGGTGATAACTTATGGGTTGGTTCCTCTGGCTACCCCCTCGAAAGTGGAGGAGGAGGAGGTTGAGCGCCACTTTGCGAGCCCGAGACTATAGCAGGAACACCTTGGGGTACTGTAGATGGGGCAGGTTTTAAAGTTACTGAGAAGTAATTGATGGTCAGGTTGCACCAACGGTAGGTTGATGAGGTCGGTTATGGAGGTACGGTAGATAGCGTGATTTTTAGGCACTGTACCATGCTATCCGACTCTGAATAAAGCCAAAAAAGTCGGTGATGTCGACGAAGTCGGGTTTTGCGAGTTTTAAAGGTACTGGAAAGTCGTAGAGGTGAGGATTACGTCATGAAAAAAAGTCTGATTCAGCCAAGGGCGGTACTGTAGATAGCTCAGGTTTCAAAAAAAACTAGGAAATCTAGTATGTTCCAATGCAGTCATTTACACCTGAGCGAAGCTGTCACAACTAATACTGTAAAAAGAGAAAATTTGTAGACATCAAGAAGTCGAATACTTTTTCAAGGAGTTTGACCTAAAGAAATTAAAGATACCCGCCGCCGAAATTCACAAAACCCTCAAAATTGTGCTAAAAACTCGGTTTTTCGGGCCACAGTAACCCTCTAGAGCCTCTTTTATCATTCCCATCTCTACTCTATTTTTCTGTCTCCCCAACGTTTTTGTTCTACGCCGCGTCTGCCTTCTTACACTAATGGCCAGGACACTATGGTGGGCTTCGGGTATGACCTTTCCTGCTGTAGAAGCCAGTCATTCAAAAGCCCATCTCACCCATCCCCGGTCACAACCTTCATCACACAACCACCACCACCACTACCTGCATCGTCTAGTCTTATGCAAATTTGAATTTGGCATGGAGCATTGAGTCAGGGCTGAAGGTCAGGGGGAAGGAGTAGATATAAGAAGGGAAAAACCGATCGGTAACGCCTAATCCCAGCTTAAGTCAGGCCTAACTGCAAAGTGTTTTCACTCAACTTGGAGTTTCGATTCGGGATCAAGTGCATCTAGTGCAGCATTTTTCGCTGATTCCGAGTGCGTTTTCCAAATTTGCTACGGACTTTTGTTTAAAAAGTAATTTTTTGTGCAGATTAAGCTGAAAAAAGCCAAAAGTTAGGATTCTGGCCCACTATTCCCTCCTTGGTCCTAGGACTCCCAGATGCCCTGAAGTAGGCTCTCACAGCCCATTGGCCGGTTGGCACCATGGTGCATTGGCAAAGTCCTCGCTTGCCAAGCGCAGGGCGGCGGTTCGATCCCCCGCCCTGCCACAACCTTCTGCTTTTTGCATAACAAATCTAATTATTTTATCAAAAAACTTGTTTTGACCTTTTAGTAGCTTGTCTAGCAAATGTCTATCCAATTTCGACGTTGAAATTGATCAAGACATTCGAAAGCGATAACGGTGCCTTGATTTTGCTGAAAAACTCTACCATAATTGCCTTATAACTTTCGAAGTAAATGTCGGTAGCAAATTTGGAAAATGGATTCGGAATCAGCGAAAAATTCTGCACAAGATGCGCTTGGTCCCATTCTAAAACGCCAGCCTGAGTAAAAACACTTTACAGTAAGTCAATCTAGGCCTATGCTAAATCCTAGCACAAGTCGAGCCCCTTTCTCACTTAAATCCGATCACTTTGATTCCGCAACATTCCGCCCTTACGACTTCCCGTTGTGCGCGATTCCTGTGGCGGAAAAGGCCGTTTCGGGCTCGCTCCCCGGTGATCGATTGAAATTGAGGTGGTCGTGTGGCTGGGTGGGGTGGGGGTATTTCTGGGCGGAAGACCTTTCAACCCCTTGTCTTCACTCCTCTACCCTGTAAAAGGAAAAGACACAGTCTCCCTTTTCCTCTTTTCATAGGGAGTAAAGAGGAATGGCGGGGAGTGGGGAGAAGTGAGTTACTGTAGCCCCGGCCAAGCGACACCTGGCCTGGAAGAGTCGCAAAAGTCCTAATTGCCGAATTCGAAGAAAATAAAGCGATGAAAAGGGCAAGCTAGCAGAAATTCATGGGAATTTTTGTTTAAAATCGACAGCGATGGGCAGGCTAGCAGAGAATACTTGGGAATTTCGTCAGATCGAGTCTTGAAAAGGCCAGAAAAGATTTTTAGGAATCTAAGGGCCAGTGGCCAGTGTGGCAAACTAGCAGAGACCCTGGAGGAAAGTTCGCTAAAAGTGGCTCAAGGCAAGCTAGCAGAAATTCTTGATTCTGCCAGAAAAAAATTTGGAAATGGCAGCCAAAAGAGAGTTTTTTAGGAAGATGTCTAGGTATTACATCACCCATAACAACATTTTTCCGAAAACTTTGGGATAAACTAAACCTTTATTTTTCCAATTTTAGAGCCTCTATAAAACCCTTAAAAAAACCGGAGTCAACTCACTTTTGGAAGAAGGCGTCTCGGCTCCGCTGGATGCTCGATCGGAGAGTGACGGTGATGGGTCTGTAACGTAATACAAATTAAAATTATTACACAGTTAATTACAAAAATTGAACTGATGGTACGACAGTTATTAAAGTTGTAGTCTTTCGGATACCATTGGCAAGTTACCAACCTTCATTTCTCTTCCACTTAATTGACTTTACTATCCAAACATCCGGCGCCCACCCCTGGGTCCCACAGCGAAAACCAATAAAAGAGCCAAAAGGGACTGGCTTTGTCAGGGCAACATTTAGGGAGCGAGGAAAGATGGGCACCTTTTAGCCTGTCAGGGGAAAGTCACAAAATCATTTTTTAACGGTGCTAAGAGGCGAAGATTTCGAAAATCTATTCGATTTTTCGTAATCTGTTCATTAATACTACAGTGCACTTTCGAAAAATGCAAAAATGGACGGCTTTTTTGCTTTTTTTTGCGTCAAATCCATATTTTCTAAGCAACGACCCACCGGAACTCCTCATCGCCGGGCTGGCCTGCTGCTGCTGGGCGGCCAGCTGGAGGAATTGCTGCTGCATGAGGGTGGCGTAGATTTGCTGGAAGTTTGGGGGGAAGAGCAGCGGGTTCGGGAACACCTGAAACTTCAACCAGGGCAATTAGAATTATCTTAAGGTATCGAGGATTAACATGGCGTAATCGATTACACTTGAATTTTACAAAATCACAGAAAAATGCCAAAAAATGTGTAAAACTCAAAGAATTTCGATTTTTTCGGATTTCTATCCTTTAAAAACCTGCTTTTCCTAGTAAATACAGTTTGCATATAGATCGTCACTCCTTAAATAAAGCCAGTTTTGATAAATAGACTAAACTATCGTAATTGATTAGGCTCGAAATTTTATAAAACTAAAATTTTCAATTTGTTGGCGTTTTTCGTCTTAAAAATATCATTTTAAAGCTTTAATAAACTCAATGAATAAGTTTTATTATATTTCTAGGTGCCAAAAATTTTATTCTAAGCTCTAAAGCCTCACCGAAGCCCCCGAAGAAACGGGCGGCATGCAAAATGGCATCGGGGGGAAGACGGCGGATAGCGGGGAGCCCTTCTCCTTGTCGAGTCCTGAATATAACAGTATAATGATTTAATGAATGCAATAATTTAAATTCAGTTTAATGACTTTTGAAAATTGCAAAAACTGACCGGTGGCGACCGGCAATCGTTGGGGCAGCGACATTTTGCGGCGATGCAGCTCAATTTTGGACAAAAGGGCAAGGCGACCGCCGGGGCACCCGTTTATAGAGGTCTACAAAAATATGGTATTTTTGAGTTGGAGAGAGAGAGAGAGTGAGAGAGAGAGAGAGAGATAGTGAGATTCGAAAACATCATGAGTTCGGAAAATATTGATTCAAGGATTCCTCAAGGATCACTGTCGGTTGGCTGCGTATGAGACAAACACGGAGCGAGAGCGAGTAGAGGGAGAGATAGAGAGAGAGAGAGAGAGAGAGAGCGAGAGAGAGAGAGAGAATGGTGAGAAAGTAAAACAGTTTGGCTAAATTTCCTTACATGTTTTCTGGTCCCTCAAAAATTCCTAAAGGATCTCTGCTAGCTTCTTTCTCAAGCCATTAGCTTAATTCTAAGCAAAGTCTACGTTAACTTGCTTTTGTACAGATCGACAGCTAGCCACAGGGGCCTGTGTCCGCAAATAATCTCTGCTAGCTTGCTCCGGTTAGCGAGCAGAGGTAAAGCCGTTAAAAATTTGGGTTTACTACTACGTCATCCATCTACCGAGCTTCCTCCCAGAACCCCCAAAAATGTCGACCCTGGCGCGCGACTGTCCGAGTGAGTGCCCTACCGTATCGAAAGGTGGTTTCGTTGCGCACCCCCGCGCGCCCGATCCAGTGTGAGACAAAGACTACGGAAGGGGCAAACCGATGGAGCGGCGGCCCTCACAAAAACAGCAAAAAGGAGGTTGAAAAAGACCGTGAAACAGGTCTAGAAAAAGGTAGTTGCGTGTGCGTAATGGGGGGTGGGAAAGTCGATCGAGTTTGGAGCTTACTTTTCGAGGTGGAGAGGCTACCGTATTGGAACTTTTTGCATGAGATTTTTCCGCTTTGGGCCTTAGGGGCAAGCTAGCAGAGAAAACTTTGGAATTGAGCAAATAGGGCTCGATAGAATCTTTTATCGATCTGAAAAAATTGAGGAAACACCGAAACGGGTAAAAATGGAGAGAGATTTTGCAGGTTAATAAAATGGAAGCTGTATAGCGCAACACTTTCTAAACGAAGATGATTGTTAAACGAATTCCGGCATCCAATTCCGTAAAATCTATTTCGTCTTGACCTCCAAATCTGGCTTCAATGGTCCTTTAAACGACTCAAAAACCCATGAAAGACAGTCTATATCGATTCACCCATGATTGCCAAACACCTGTCCGAAAATCATCTGTCCGAAAAATCATATGTCCGAAAAGTCGCCTGTCCGAAAAACACCAGTCCGAAAAACTAATGTCCGAAGCAGCCAATCAAAACCCTTTTCGAATCACTTAGCCAGTTCCTAAAGGTTCGAGGTGTAACTGCCACCAGATAGCCCCACGTGGGGAAAGCCCGGAATCGTGACCAAACCAAGTTTCATCGGCCGTATCTTAGGGACTGCCTGCCCGAGCTCATTGAGCCACTCTCCAAAAATTTATGATATAGTAGCGGTTCGTATCCCTTGAAACTACCCTCCCATTTTCTCCAAAATCCGGTTTGAATAGATTACCTGAAGGTCTTGGGAAGTTTCAGCCGCACTTCCATTTCAAGGTCCGAAAATGACTTTTCGGACAGTAGATTTTCGGATGGATGATTTTCGGACAGGCGATTTTCGGACAGGCGACGTTTCGGACGGGTGATTTTCGGACGGATTTTCGGACAGGCGATTTTTCGGACAGTTGTTTTTCGGACAGATGTTTTTCGGACAGGTGTTTTTCGGACAGGTGATCGCCACCCGTAAAATAGAGCGCCGCGACAGTCTCTACTGCTCCTCCCATTCTTGATTTGGTTTGCTCGCCTTGTTGGGAGAATCACGTTCGTCCGCCAAACCGTCGCTTTGAGCTATAGGGAAGGAGCAAGAGGAGATGAGGCTGAGAGGGAGGGAGAGAGCAAGCAGAGCCCATTCAGGAAATGCAAATGTGAGGAGGAGGAGGAGGGGGACTGTCTCTGTGGGTTCAGCAAAATGGGCATCGGGAGAATTGGGAGGGGGGAAGTCGGCCACTTTGGGAGTCGATGGGAAAATGGTAGCACTTCGGGAGAGTTAAAAGGAGCTGTACGGAACCTTTTTGTTAAATTTAGGAGGGCAAGCTAGCAGAGATTCTTGAGGAAAAGGATGCGGATATTTGGAAATCGCTTGAAAACCGCAAATCGCGAGGCAGGCTAGCAGAGAACACTTAGGAAACACTTGGGTCTGCAAAGCAAGGGTCAGTTTTTGAGGTAAGGCAACAGTAATAAAAAGAGTAGCAGCGATCCTTTGAGAACTTTTTGATAGGCTCATAGAGGCAAGCTAGCAGAGATTCTTGAGGAAAGTCGAGCAAGTTATAGCAGCAGCAATTCTTAACAATAACAAGGCATAAAAACGCTTCTAGACACAGTAATGGCGTGACAACATAGTTTTGTAGGCAAGCCCGAGCCTAGGCCTAAGCCTAACTCCAAGCCTAAACCTTAGGAAAAAGTCGAGACGCCGGTTTTTTACGTTGATTTTGAGAAAGCATTTGAGGGAACTCACGACTTATAGAGAAATCGTTTAGCCGGTTCTAGAGCTAGCAGGGGATTATTTAGGAAATCCAGAAGCTTGGATCTAACCTTACGTGGAAAATATATGCACAGAAGGCGAGCTAGCAGTGACACCTTCAGATAGATTTTTCACAAAGAATCTTTGAAATTGGCCCTTAAAACGAAAAAGTTCAAGTTTTTTTAGTTGTTTTTTAGATAAACTACGATTATATTACGTAATGCAATCAAAATACGAAAAGCATGGCAGAAACTCAGAAAAACTTGAAATCGACGAGTCCATCAAGTTCAATAAAAGCAGAATCACACCCGAATATCAAACAACGCCCCAACTGCTCCGACAAGCCGAAAGGCACACCACATTATTCGTGTCCGCGGCGTGGCAAAAAGGGGGCGGGGCCAAGGAGAAGAGCATCTCCCGGTGGAGACGACCCGGCACTCTGTTAACACTTCCACGAAAAGGGGGACAGAGCGGGGGGCGTGGCCTGGGGTGACGATTGGAGGGTAGTGGAATGAGAGGAGGAGGGACTCCCCTCCTCCTCACATCTCTTCTCCTCTCTCCTCTCTCTTCAGATACCGTAACTGGGAGAGTGACCTACGCACTGCCTGTCCCTCACCGAAAGGTTAATCGAGTCGGAGGTACCCTCTCCTCCCTACCCATCTCTAGCCATCTGGTCATCGGATTTTTCGTTTAAAGGGGCTGAGAATATTGAGTGCTGTTTTTCTTTCGCAATTCCACAAATGGTCTCTGCTGGCTTGCCCCAACATTTAGTTATTTTTGCTGCCGGGTAGCCGAGGGAATGGAAGAGGCAGGCTAGCAGAGATCATTTGGGAATGGAAGGGGCAGGCTAGCAGAGATCTTTTGGGAATGGAAGGGGCAGGCTAGCAGAGATCATATAGGAATTGCAAACAGGCTGGCCAGCTTTCAAAATTCCAAGTCCACCGGAAGTGCCCCGTCCGTAGCCTGGGGGCTATTTGAATGCGTGATGTGGACTGTTGAGGGCGAGAGATAAGGAGAGAGAGAGATCGAGATAGAGAGGGAGCCTGTAGACAGCCAATATGGGGATGGAATGAGAGCTGGAATGAGGGGATGGACAGGGACTTCACTCCGGATTTGATTCCGAGGGGGATCGAACGATGCCCCTCCGAAATCCCATCATTTCGAATCAATGATGCACACTGGGCGATTAGCTACGCGCCTGGGGGGAGGATGGTGATGCTGGGGGACCGGAAGTCGTAAATTTGGGGAAAGCGAAAAATCTTTAGAAAGTCGTCGACTTTATACGCACAAGAGAAAGTGAGAGCGAGAGAGAGAAGGAGAGAGAGAGAGAGAGAGAGAGAGAGAGAGAAAAGAAAGAAAGAGAGAGAAAAAGAAAGAAAGAGAAAGAGCTAGAGAAATAAGGCAAGAGCAAATGGACGCTAATCTGTATTCAGAGCGCAAGAATCTATTCGTCTGGGCGGCAATCGACGTTTTTTTGCAGGAGACGGACCTGAATTTATCAAATCCATAAATTAATCCCTTTTGTGAAAACCGGGACGTCTGCTAAAGTTGTTTCCGTGTTTTGGGGTGACATGTGGCTGCCGACACCCAATCCAAAGAAGAGGTCGATTCCGAGCCTTCCAAGCTCCTTGAAAACAATTCTACTACCCCGGCTTCTTCCCCCGTTAATTCATCCCATCCAGATTGGCTTAATTAATCACGGCAGGTTCGAAACGGCAAGGCGACACCCCGTTCATTTCGACATCTGGTGTCCCGGGCGGTGGAACCCCTGGGGCCACAAATCCTCATCCAGCCCTTAGGGCCCCCCACCTATCACAGTCACGTCGTAATACGAGTGGACATGTTGGTCCACTTGAGCGAAGTCGTCCAGAGTGGGGGGTATCTGTTAATATATCCGGTACTTGGGTGACTTCTGGCTACAAGGGGATAGACTGCCCCTAAATAAGGGCCTGGTTAGAGTGGGATAGCAGAAAATACGCCAGGTGTCGCTGACGGATTTACAAGGAGTTGTAGCAACAGAGAGAGAGGGTGAGAGAGGGAGATAGAGGGATATAGATGGACCAGATCGCCCCTGGCAAGACTTCCGGCCCAATACTTTCGAGGATCAGATTAAAGGGACTAGTAAGCGTGCAATTGAACCTATACCGTTAGCTAGGTCTAGACAACTACGCGACACTCCAAAAGCGTATGGTTGTGATTTTTAGGACGAGAAATGTGATAGTATCTCGACTTTCTCTGGTAAATCGTAGTCTAGTAACCGGGGATCCGTGTTTCAGAGTTCCGACTTTGAGCTCAGTTTCAAGGCGACTTTGATTCCCGAGAATCGACCCCTTCCATCGACTAGATCTAGACAGTTACGTTACTAGCCAAAATGTATATAGATATGAACTTTCCAACGTTAAACGATGATTTTTCAGGTGGGAATTGGTCTCGCGCAGATGACCAGATCAATTCGTTTCGCACGCTTCTCAGTCCGTTTAAATTAGGTTTATGCAGGGCCCAAAATATTCTATAGTACGTCTCTCGTTACCAGCGGACAGCATCTGATTAACCTCCCCAATCCCCGGCTAGCTACCATTTCCTTGCTGGAATCTTTGCGCAGGTGTTCGTGTCTGTGTGTGTCTCCCCTGTCTGCTCCTTTTTTCGGTAAGGGGGTGTTGATGGGATTGTGTACCAAATTAGCATAAACGACCCCACAACCACCCAATCCCCTTTTTGGAGCGCGCGCGGCAGCCGCCAAAGGCCCTGGGGGCACATTCCAGTAGAGAGAGAAGAGAGAGGGACACTCGTAAAAGTAATTCTGGGGGCAATAGACTGATCAACACCCCGAAAAGTAGAGAGAGAGAGAGAGAGAGTAGAGAGAGAGGGAGAGATGCCATTCGGCACTTTTTAGATGGAAAAAGGCCCAGGAGGTGCTGAAAAAAATGAAAAAGTCTAGTAGAAATCCGGAAAAGCTATATAATTGACATTCACATTGATATCATTGACAACCCATGCTAGTCTATTTTAAAGGGAGTTAGACAGCAATAATCAGCCCCTTCAGCTGCTAGGTCTTGACAACTACGCGACACTTCAAGGCGCGCACAAAAATTATTTTTGCAACCCTAAGACCATATTGTTAAAAAAATGACGATTTCCTTCATGTCATTTAGTGTGCCACGTAATTGTCGACACCCAGTTTTTAGCAAGGGGTCGATTCTGAGCCTTCTCTGTCCGTTAAAAATGAGCCACGCATTTTCTGGACTTAGAAAAATTGTGAAAATTTAGAAAGGTTGTGTACATTCGACTCATCGATGCAATTCACAAGCTGCTCAACGCTATTTTTACCGCAAACCTTATCTCCCTTTCCAAGTCTCCAAAAAAAGCCCCAGGCCTACTAGCTACGAATCATCCCCTCCACCGCCTGATACGCGGGTTGCGGTAGCTTTTATGTGCGGGAAAGCGGCTTGCCAAAAGCTTCTAAGATGGCCGGGTGGCCACCGTTTCGGCTGAGAATACATTACAGAATCGGTAATCGCGGGTGGCCGTGGGTCGGCCGTTTACCTATGGGAACCTACACGCCAAAGATGGGTCCCTCTTTTTCGGGTTTATTTATGTGCCGCAGCCGCGGCTCCGGGTGGTTTTATAGCCATACTTTATCGCGTGTTTCTTACTGTAGCTACGGTATTTTTGGTACTTTACAGCTTGGAGACCGAAAATTTGAATCCTGGCTTAGCGCTCTTTCTAAGATGAGATGAAAGGCCAGGTGTCCGTGCAGTGGAATCCCGCCGACTTCCGGTTGCCCAAAAAAACGATGGCTTGCCTCGCCCCCCCCCCCCCCCCCCCCCCCCCCCCCCCCCCCCCCCCCCCCCCCCAAAAAAAAAAAAAAAAAAAAAAAAAAAAAAAAAAAAAAAAAAAAAAAAAAAAAAAAAAAAAAAAAAAAAAAAAAAAAAAAAAAATTCCATAAAATAAGCTACTTAACTCAAAAATGTTGGAATTTTGAAAATTTTTTCAAATTATGGGCCGCCCATTTATCAAATTTTTCCAACTTTTCAATGATTTTGGAGAAGATAATACATTTTATAGAGAATTTTTTTTGAACAAGATACACTATCTGGTTACTTATTACCTATTCCGAAGCCTTTTATGGCTATCGAAAGTAGCCGATTTTCGCTGTTTGAGGTTTCATCGTTATCTTTCGAGAATGTTTATTTCGCAAAACGTTACCATATTCGAATCAGCGAAAATCTGCACAAGGAGCCTGGTCCCTGGATTTCATTAACCAGAATCATCTAGGAAACTGAACCTAAAAAAAAGTTTTCAAATCAGAGGCACTTCAGGAAAGAGGGAAAATGACTTTGATGTTACAATCGCGTTAGTAGATTTTTTGGCGCAACGAGGTGCTAGCAGCTATCTATTTAGGAGCCGATTTCGAGGATAACCGGGTCCGCTCGAGAATCATGATTTTTTTGACAACATCAGTTGACAGGGCGGGCTAGCAGTGAACCTTTTGGAATTTGGAAAGTGTCCTGCAATCCGTCGGGTGGGCGGGTAGCAGGATCATTCTTTAGGACGGAACACTATCTCATTTGGTTCAAAACTCTTCTCGAACAAGTTCACATCCTGGTCCACTCGCCCCCCCACCCTACCGTACCCCTATAAACTCCCCCAGACCCCCTAAAGAGCGACGTCTTCTGGGGATTGGTTGGTTGTGTCTGGCGGCCACCCCCGGAGCTCTCCAGGGGGAGAGAATTCATCTCGTGCCCCCCGCAAAAACGAAAAAGGAAGAGTCACATGTCGGCGGTGGCTTTAGAAGCCAGGGGGTGGGGTGAAAATTGAAACCAAAAAAGGGCAGAAGCCCAGCCGAAAGTCCCGAGGGGTCAAATTGAAATATGGACCTCAACGGAATCTGGGAAGGGCCAGTAAATCTACCGTAGTCGGGGTCAGGACGTAGCCAATAGAACGCGTTTTAAAGGGACTAGAAGCACCAAAATCGACCCCTTGCATTGCCTAGATCTAGACAACCGCGGGACACTAAGGGGGGGGGGGGGGGGGGGGGGGGGGGGGGGGGGGGGGGGGGGGGGGGGGGGGGGGGGGGGGGGGGGGGCCCCCCCCCCCCCCCCCCCCCCCCCCCCCCCCCCCCCCCCCCCCCCCCCCCCCCCCCCCCCCCCCCCCCCCCCCCCCCACCCTTTCTATGCTTTTCCAGGCCTCAGGACCTTATAACTTCAAAAACTTGCTATCCCCAGCTTCGCCAACTTCAAAGCCCCAAGACTAGACAAAAAAACAACACCAGCAAAGAGCCCCCCAGGGGAACTAAATTGAAAAATTCACCCCAGCCGGGGCTCCAGCAAGGCCGAGGAGCACCAGTAAATCTACCGTAGTACCCGGGAGCGCAAAGAGTTTCTCCGCGGACTTCTGAGACAGCAGAAGAGGAGGGAGGTGCAGAAGAAAGTATTGGCCGCTAGGGCGAGAGCTGGCCCTTGGTGGCCCAATTTATGGAGGGACCCAAGGGGTGTAGAAGACCCACACACCGAAACGGCCGGCCATAAATTCTCGCCCGAAGCTGCTTGATTGAAATTTGGCACCCACAGGCCGGCAGCGGCTTCTTCGAGCAACCCGTTAGCTGGATGGGGGTATTTGATGTTTAGATACAAGATCCAGAAGGGAGAGAGATAGTAAGAGAGACAGAGGCAGAGAGAGAGAAAGTGAGAGAGCGAGAGCGAGAGCGAGAGAGAGAGCGAGAGAGAGAGAGAGAGAGAGAGAGAGTGGGGTAGATGAGGCCATTTGGATTGTAGTGTAGTCTTACGCTAGGGTAGCTAATACCAATACTAGCAGAGACGGGCAAGCAAGCTAGCAGAGAATATTTGGGAAAAGTTTGCCAGTGGAGTACCTAAAAACAGACCAGCTAGCAGAGATAATCTTCTGACGGTTTCGTAAATAAGCGTTGGGACCATTTGAGGCCAATGAATCCAAACTACAGCCAGCAGAAATACGCCGGACCCAAACTAGCAGAGACCCTTTCCGAACTGCGCTTAAAACAATTCACCGTGATTAGTAATGGAGAGGGGGTAGAAACGGTAAATACTTGCTGTGCCGATTTTCGCTGTGCCGATTTACAGTATGCCGATTATTGGTATGCCAATTTTCGCTATGCCGAATTTCACTATGCCGAATTTTCACTATGCCGAATTTTCACTATGCCGAATTTCGCTATACCGAATTTTCACTATACCGAATTTTCGCTATACCGAATTTCGCTATGCCGAATTTTTTCTACTAATCTTTTCTACTCTACTAATGTTAATAACTAAGATCGACTGGGACTTAGCGGTGCAACAAAAAATCTACTGCGCATACCGGACCTACGATCTGCCCGAGTTTTTGGGAATTTCAAGGCTAACTCTAACTTTCTAGGCCCGTGATATTTGGAAAATAGTAAAAAAAAAATGCGGAACATACCGCTTATCAAAATTAGTATGGCGAAGATTCGGCATGGTGAAAATTCGGTATCGTAAAAATCGGCATGGTGAAAATTAAATTGGGCATAGTGAAAATTCGGCATAGTGAAAATTCGGCATAGCGGAAATCGGCACAGCGTCAATCGGCATAGCAAAATTCGGCATAGCGAATGGAACTCGTAGAAACCACGGTAGAGGAAAGCAAACCAACATAGATTTCTTAGTAAGCGTGCTAGCGGCCCATTGGTTTCAAATTTAGCCATGATACACGTAATTTGGAGCGTAATGTAGTCGGGAATTGAAGGAGAACGACAAGGCCGGCGAGCAGAGACCACTTGGGAAACGGAGCTTAATCAGGACCAGCAACAAATGGGGGAGGGCAAAAGCGAGAGAGAGAGAGAGAGAGAGAGAGAGAGAGAGAGAGGGGGGGTGAGGGAGCGGGGAGTGAGAGAGAGAGGGAGAACGAGACAGAGAGAGCGTGGGTCATACAGCACAATCATGAAAACTTCGTTTTTAAAGCATATGCCTTGGTTCAGACCAGTTAGGCTGACCGTACTGGACAGTTCAGTACCGTACTCTCCACTCAGCCAGTGGTGGATATCTCGAGATGATGGGTTGAGAATAGGGGGCGGTCGACCTTGTCTTGTCTTCTCGGCGAGAGAGCGAGAGGAAGCGAGAGAGAGAGACAGAGAGACAGAGAGGGCCAGAATTCAAGGGGGAATGATGGAAGGAAGTTGTTTGGTTTTCCCAGAGGTGTCAGGAGGGGGGCTATCCAGCAACCGCCTGGTTGTATTGGAGGTCGTTCACCTCGCCTTCCCTCGAACACACACACAGACAAAATGGGTGATCGAGTAAACTGGAGGAGATCGTTCGGGGCGACCGGAGATGGGCCGGGAAATGTAAAGAGGAGCATGGTGGAGCAGGGATTGGGAGGGTGGAATTTATTCGGCCGGACGAGGGGGAGGTGTGATCGATTTTTGAGGGCCAAGAGCGGTTATATAAATCATATAAGACAAAAACTCAACAGTTTCACGGACCTGCAAGAGCCGAATGAGGCTTTTAAAGGGGTTAGGAAGCGAGAAAATCCACCCCTTCGATAGACTGGGTCTAGACAGCTACGCGGCACACCCCAAGACACATACAGGCACTACAGTTTGCCGCTAGGACGTCACCTCACGGACTGGAAGAACGAGATTCGTCCGTTTTCTGTAGTGTCAAGCAGCTGTCTAGACCTAGACTCTTCAGGGGTAGATTCCAGAACTTCGTGGTTCCTTTAAAAGAATCTTTAAAAATTATACCTTTTTCTTGAGAACTGCTAATCCCGATATTAGCCAACCTTACTTTTTATTCAAAGATAAACCTTATAATTAAAAGATAAAAGCTACGTCAACCTTCCGGGCGAAAAAGCCCGGAAACGGGGATTTCGAAAAAATGCACAAAAATATATTTTACTGATTTTAGGGCATTTTATTTTTATTTTTATGAGGGTACGTACTACTCCGACTACGGACACGAATCGTACTGTAATGTACTACGACGTACCTTACAAGACTTATAACCCGATTGCAGTACCACCAGGAAGTTATAACACCGCAGAGTTCTGCCGACGACCTTCAGCTCGTTACAAGAAAGCTATCCTCAAAACTGCCTTAAAAATATAGTTAGCTGTCTAAACGGATTTAGTCGTTACAGTACACCCTTCTCACTCCCTAACAAGGAGTGTCCTTTTGGTGTCATCGGCAAAACGATTCGAGACCCGCTCATTCGATAGAGAATTGAATTCTGAACAAGACTGTGTTGTCTTTTTGCGGAATGAGTTGTGCCTGATTTTATGAATTAAAAACCAAGCGCGAAACCCTAACAACTCGCTCCCAAGCACCAATGTATGGGCGTCGCCGGCAGTTTTTTAATTTTATAAAATCAGGGACAACCATTCCGCAAAAATGAACAACACAGTCTTGTTCAGAATTCAATTCTCTATCGAATGAGCGGGGTCTCGAATCGTTTTGCCGATGACACCAAAAGGACACTCCTTGTAAGACTCCCCAAAATGGTGCGTCATTTCTGCCGACTACATCGCTGACAGTAACCAGCCGATCCACGCGCGGGGGTTGGTTGCTTTGTGGAGAGGAGGGCAATTCGGAAGACAAAATATCCTAGCTTCCACCCCCTCTACATGGCCTACGATTTATTTTAGAAGCTCGTGGTGGGCGAGGGGACACTGTTTTGACTGACTGCTTCCGAAGCTTCCTGAAGATGAGGCGTTTTGGAAACCACAATAAAAGCAGATGCTTTTGGAAACCACAATAAACTTTGGAAGCGCTTCTGGCGATGAAAAACACGAAAATGTCGAGAAATAGGCTCCAAACGGCTTTTAAACATAGTCCTTTTTGGTCTGGAATTGTAAAAACCAAGGGGCCGCGAGGTAAGCTATCGGAAAATGCATAAGATGCCTTGCAGAGGCTTGAAACCAACTGGAAAAAAAAGCTGGAAAATTACCTGCAGAAAAGAGTTTTCGGGTTTTCACGGATGACCAAGGAAAATGAATCGCTAACCTAACAGCGAACTGTCATGAACCAACGAATGCGGCCCCCAAAAATCCACTTCAAACTTGCAAATTTACAGCGCGTAAAGGTTTTTTTATGTGTTACAGAATCATCCAGTTTCAAAGATCGTTACCACATTTTAAAAAGCCGAGCGCGAAAAGCGCAAAAATGAAGCCCATAAAAGCTCGAACACGACGCAGAAAGATTGCTGAAACTCCATACCCGATTTCTTACTCAAAATCGTAAGTATTTATGCTTTATTACCCAAAATCATTAAATGACTAAAAAATACGACATACACAAAAATACGACACAAATTCGTATCTTCCACGCTGATTCGTTTCCAAAAATGAGAAGTTCAAAACTCTTTCCCATCGGTACCCAGCTTCTCAAGGCCGTTTTTTCATAAAAACTATCATCCTAAAGCCAAAAAAAGAGCTAATAATCTATCAATGCCACTTTCTAAAATAAGGATAAATGGTATTTACTACGCTGATGGGTGAAGCCAAGCAAATGATCCTAGACCGGTAGCGCGTACCAGTTCCCATACTGCCCCCAAAGGCCAGCCATCGTCTTGTCTCACTCGGTTTCTTCTGTTTATGAATAATTTGCCCCAATGCACATCATGCGAGGGCACACGCCGGCCACTCTGCACATCGATGAGTAACCCGGCAATATTAATTCCAACCGCGCGTCTGCCGCGCCATTTGTCAGGATTTTTTTTTGAAAAAAGAAAACGTTTGAAAACAATCAGAAATTCTTAGGCCTTTTCAGTCACTCTTTATTTCCACTAAGACAATTCAGTACTCAATTATTTAATGTTCTTAGTTTTAAAATACTGCTGCTAAAGTATTTGCTAACGTAATAGAGCGAAAATAAGTAATTTTTATCACCTCCGCACCGGACGTTGAGAATGATCTCATTCCAAAACTCCGCAACTTCCTAGTTCCAGTTTCACAAGAAAAAGGTATAACAAGCGCAGTTATATTCCAGTTTTTAAAATCGTACGATCGTACGAAAAATTAGAAATTTTATTTTTAAGCCCCGAGATTCCGCTGCGCTACTCTGGCCACCGTGCCCCGTACGTAATGAGGTGTCGGTGGGAAGCACTTGATTTTCCACTCCTGAACTTTTTATTTTTTGGTTTCTTGATTTTTCTTGCTTTTCTTGTCTTTTTCTTTTCAACTACTTACCAATTTTTCCTTTTCAGACATTCACAACGATGGGCGGAAAGGGCAAGGGCAGGAAGAAGTTCACCCTGGAACTGCCGTTGATCCGCGTCAAAGACGAGCCAAGCGCCAAGGATGATTCGGAGGCGAAGACCGCGCGCGAGCCAATCTCCGACGACATCGTCGAGCCGCAGGAAACGACGCGCGTCGACGAGCCGAACACGAAGGACATCGACAAGCCGGAGACGACAGAGAGTTTATCGGAAGAAACGACGGCGCCCTCCGATCCGGCGATAAACCCGCAAGTTATCGAAATATGCTGCGGCCCCGACGATCTGCCGGTGGCCAGCGGCGGAACGATCTACACGTTTGGGTTCGAGCCGACGCTGGCGACGCTCGGCGGAGATTATGGACCGCACGGCGTTCACACCGTCAATGTCGGTTCACCACCGCCGACTGCAGGTAAAAGCTTTTTATGATTGGTAAAAACATCTTTTCCTGGTTTCTGCTGTTTTGCGCTGACTTTACTTTCCTTTTCAGAAGGCGTCATACCACCACAAATCAAGGCCCTCTTCGATACAATCGTCGCCAAACATGCCAAAGAGGAGCCAGAGCCCGAGACGATCCTCCTCTATCATGTTGGTTTTTCTTTGCTTCTTTCACTAGTTTCTAGTACAAAGACAAGCCGGAACTGCCGAAGCCGAGCACCGAGGAAGAGCGACAAGCCGTGGCCAAGCGCTTTGACGAATGGATGAACTCTTCGGATCCCGGTATAGCTTTGTTCTCTTGAGTTTTACCATCTAACTTTAGCCCCCACCTTCTACACCGTCGACGCCGACGCCGACAAGCCCGAGAAAGGCCAGCAGCTGGAGGAAGCCGACAAAGCCTGAGGCGCCCTGTGAGATCCGTTTCGTGGGCGCGCATTCCTGGGTGGCCGAAGTGAAGAATCGAAAGTTTATTAATCCTCCAAATTTTACTAGACTCCCTTCGACTGCCTAGCCAATGTTGTTTTGTCCCACGCCCCCACCCCGTGTTCATTTGCCTTCACTTATCTTATATTTCTACGCCATTGAGGAGCATGGTTTTCAGATTTTGTCCGATTTTCATTGCGAGTTTCTAAAACCTAAAAAAAAACATAAAAACCCTGCTCCTCTCTGTTCGCCTGTGATCTCTCATCTTTCGTTACCCAGCGAGCCGCTTCTGTACAACAGTTCCCTGTTTTCCAGCGCCTGGCATCGCACTTGCACCTCGGTCTAATTTGTGATATAACGTGGTTCGGATCGGGTCAAGGCTTCATTAGGTCTCCCCTTCCGGTCATGTTCGAGTCCCTCTCCGTTGTCGTACAGTTGGCTCTCGGCGAATCCCCAAAAAAAGTTTGGCATTTCTGCTCTATTCCTTTACATCCTCTACTTTGTAATACAGTATGAGAACTGTTAGATTTCGCCCCGTTTATCAGCTTTTAATAAACGAAGAGACTTTTGGAAGTCTGGATTTGGTCGCTTTAATTTAGCAAGCTAATTTAGTCACTTTTAGATGCTTCAGCCCTTTCTATGATCCATCCAACCACCACCATTGCTCGCTGAGCACATTCGCGTCGGCTGAAAAAGCGGCCAATTCGCGCCCCGTCTGGACCCAGAATTTCGCGGCCCGCCGCTGAATTAATCCGATGCTTCGAGATCGCCCCCGGCGGGTGAATTGTTGGCCAGGCGGATCGTTGAGCTGCAACGGACCGGTCCCCCATCCACCCGGCGGTCGCCACAAACATCTCCCGCCCCGCCGACCTCTGCACACACCACAACCCATGCCCCCGGGGCGAGGGCTATCAGCTCGCATCAGTGCCATCATCTCGATCCGCCTGAGGGGCTGGTTCGAGATCCGGAAACATGAGTGGTTTTTTCGAGTCCGCTTTTCATGCGCGCATTTTTTCTGGCATTTGGAACAGCTGGAGGGTCCTTGTTAGCCATTTCCAAGAGCTATAGCTGCTAGAAGGGGCGGCTAGCTAGAATAGGCTCATAATTTCCTCGTGCTTTTCCAGCTCCTTTGTTGGCAAGTTTTGGGCTATATCTTTATCTTTCAGGTACCAGAACTTTTCAGTCGGCCTGATACAGCAAATGTGAGCTGGACGGACCATATTTTTTTCGAAGCTACCTATTTTTTTCCAAGATGCTATCTTATTCGCTAGCCGGGTCTCTATTAATTTTTGCAGCGTTTTTCAGACCAAGTGATGGACAATGTAAGTAAAAAAAGATTTAATAGCCAGGCAATAAAATTAAAAATTTAGCAATCGACGCCATATTCAACCAGCTGAGCGACCGTTTTCGCAAATCGGCACGCGTTGATTCGGCTGAGGACTCGGATAGCAGGAGAAAAATGTTGAAGTGGAGCCAGTTGATGAGGATGGGAGGAGATATTGCAAGTAAGTGTAGAACATCCTAGTAATGGAAACCTTTAGAAAACCCCAAGTACGCTCTTTTGCATGCCTTGACAGCTACCGAACCGCCGGTGGAGGAAGATAAAAGCGAGTTCGTTTCCCAAGACAACTTGAAGACGATTCGGATGCTGCAGTCGATGATGGGATTTGTTAGCCCGACGACTCCAAGGCGGGTTTTGGCTTTTCGACCTGTTACGCTAGAACGGAATCCGTTCTTCCTATCCTTTTGCACGTATATTCAGAAATAGCTATTTGTTGAGCGATTTTAGACCCGGCGTCTCTTTCCAGCGCATTTTTGAGCGTACCATGGGAGCTTCTCCATGGTCGAGGATGGCAGGTAAGCAAGCAGCTTCGTGAAAACGTAAGAAATCCGTATTTTTAGGAACCCTACTCGACACCGTTTCAACCGGAAATACCGTTGCAGAACGGGAACGACCTACGGAAAATTTATTTAGAAAAACGTGGTATGGCGAGGTAAGCCTTTCATCTAATTTGCTCAAATTTTGGCAATTCAAATTTAGGCCCTAGGAACGGTTCTGGGGATCGGTGACGAGGAAAAGCCAACTTATCGAGCTGCTCCGCCCCGAAACGTATGCGAAAAAAGTGGGGTTCTAAAAGAAGACGTTTAGTTCGGGATTACCAATTTCCTAAACCCCTATCCGGCATATCCGGGCGACGCGGCGGCGAGTTATATGGCGCGCAGGACGACTGAGGTGAGAGTTAGCTTTCAGAACGACAAAAACAACATTAATTTTGCTTTATTTATTACGATTCTTATATTAGTTATTCACCAATCAAAACCCCGAATTTTTCATAGAAAAAAAAGTTATTTCAGGCACCGCCAGTCGTTAACCCGCTAGAACTATTCTCTAGGCCGCTTCAGAACTTCATCGGAACCCAGAATCGAGACCAACGGTTAGTCATTGTTTCGGGTCGTTGATTAGATGCCAACAGGGCTCTAAAACGATAATTTTAGAGTCCTCGAGACCGGAAACGACGCTTTTGATCGCTTGGTGGTTCACGAAAATGAGGGTGGAGGCCTGTTGAGTAATCGGTGGAATAAGCGAGGTAAACAAACTCAAAACTCAAAATTCATCAAATTTTAGCAATTTGATCAATAAAAACTAAATTACGTTTCCTCAGGGCTCCAATGGACGGACGGGAATCTGAAGCTAGTCAACATGAAAGGAAGTGATTTGCTTGGATCAGAGGTACAAAAAAGAAAAGATATTTTCATTATTAAAAACTGCCGCCTGGCTTTTTCAGAACAATTCAAACATTTTTAGGTCGCCGTCCACGATCGCTCTATCGACATCCCCGTCCAATCGTGGATAGACCTCGCTTCCGGCTTGGTCAGCTCGGCCCAGGGCCACGAGCGGCAACAAGACGGCGAATTCCGCGCCTAGCATGTACAAATTGCAACTAATAAACCTAATGAATTTCTCGGAGCATCGATAGATTTTTCTATAAAATTTATAGAAACCAACAAAAAACCCGAACAAAGAAAAACAAGAAAAACAGCAAAGTGAAAAGTGGAAAACTTAGAAAGCGGACAGTCCGGCGGAGCACGAGCCTCCTTTCGGCGTCTCCTTTGTCGTGGAGTAGTCCTCGAAGGCGGGCGGGAGGTGGAGAACCTGAAAAAAAAACGTTAAAAATAAATTAAACAAATAAAAATTTAAACCAATTCTTTCGCATTATCGGGGAAAGCGAAATTTTTTTAGATAAGACTGGTAATGCCTAGTAACTTAGTATGACGAATTTTAATCGTGTTTTTAGTAAAATAAAGCTGTATTCGGACCAAAAACTATCTAAAAACTTCCAAAAATATTTCAAAAGGTGAAATTTCAGTGCAAAATTTATACTTCTGTCTTTATTTAATAAAATTGGAAGTTTTTACCTTTAGGCATAGCAAAAAAAAAATTTTTGGAAACACGCCGCTATTGATATTTGGAATCCTAATCCGAAGCAAAAAAAATGATTTCCGACCCCCGATAATGCGAAAGAACCTTACAGTTAAACCATTAAATACGTAAAATCGTTACCTTAATATCAAAGTGCCTCCTATGCAGCTCGAAAGTGAGATCGGTGGCGGCCGGCTTGAAGGCGAGCGTTGTGTGCAGGCACGGGAGTCGAATTATCTAAAAAATCATTGAAATGTGTGTTTTTGGCGTTTATTACCTTAAAATAGCCGTGCGTCTTGTCCGATAGCCCGAGCGCTTTTCGCTGGTTCTCCTCGATTGGCGCCAACTGGAACATCGCATCCGACAGCGCGGTGATCGTTCGTAGTAGGTCTTTCTAAAACAAGAAATTTCATTTTTTCTAGGTTATAATATACCTGAATAGCGCCCGAATCTATCGTGGCCATCACGACGGCGTACGAGTGTCGGCAAGCAAATCTGAAAAAAAACGTAAAAATTTACAAAAAGCCATTTACCGTAAATCAGCGAGGAACCGCGGCAAAAGCTCCAAATTCGACCAAAGTGGCGAGCCCAAATTGCTGAGAACGATTCGCAGAAATCGCTTTTTCGAGCCCTAAATCAGATCGATAAAGAAAGTTTAGAAAACGTACCTTGATTTCCTTGCTATACTCCTCCTTTGCCAATTCTTGTTGTATTTTCGCCAGCGCCGCTTCGTAGTCCATTTCGGCAATGTGGGAAAGACGACTTCCGGAAAACTCGGGCTTTTCGAGGTTGTTGGCCAGGTCGTAGCGGGTTTTCGGGGCTCCTACCTGGAAATTAAAACCATGTTAACAAAGACAGCGTTCAAAACTAGCCTGACAAAGTTTGATATTTCGTAAAAAAGAAGAGTATAAGCTTACATTAGTCGACTTCTGGTCCACCGTCTGATATCGCCAGGCGATTTTCAGGTCCTCATCCGGGAAAGCCGATTTCATGTCTAAAAATGCGGTTTTTCAACGAATTTACCAAAAATTATACCTTTAGATTCCGCCTCTATCCGCTTCGGCAGTCTCTTGAATAAGTCTTCCGAGCCCGGACCGGCCGCCAGCACGTCGTGACCATTGTGAGCGCCTTCTGAAGCGAAATATCGAAGCAGCACGTCGCCGTAGCATCTGAAATGCTAAATTTTCAACCCGCTAGCTCAATGACCTTGTATTTAACTCATCGACCACACAAACTGCCGTATTCGGAAGCGCCCCGCCGAGCAGTGAATCGAGATCCGAATTGCCTAAAGAAATCTATAACAATTATAAGCTACGTTAAACACCTGTGGACGTTTGAAGGTAACGCAATTTGTGGCTGCAGCCCTGGATTTGGACGGGGTCGCCGGATTGAAGCATTTCGCCTGAAAAAAATACAGATTTCCACATTCTGAACTTCGCCAATATAAAAAGCGAATAGGCTAGGGTTTATAAGATTTAACAAATTTTAAAGTTTAAAAGTATAACTTTCAAGCCGAGTTTTTATTTCACGCCCGAAACGGGGTTGTAGTTTGTATTCCCTTGCGTAATCGACTCGCCAAGAAAATGCCACAGCATAAAGTGCAAGACTTTTGCTCAATATTTCCTCATCTTTTTTCTAACTAAAATTAACTAAATATTAGATGGATAACGATGTAATTTTACGCCAAATAGTCCATAATGCTTGCAAGAATATTTTAATCGCCCCCGAGCCCGTAGATGAACAGGTAGCAAAGCTTTAATAAAAACGATCAAAATCTTGATAGGAATGCCCCAATTGCCACGAGAAAATCGCCGATTTTGAGACGAGATTCACGTTACGATCTCCCTTGATGCAGCAGGAATCTCTCAAAAATTGTTTGGTTTTGAAGCCGTCGGCCGGGCATTTCAAGGAGTAAGCTTTCAAAAAAATCAGCGAAATCGAGAATTTAGCTTTGCGCAGGGCGAGAATCTTCATATTGGGGTTGCTGACGGCTCGGGGGTTGTTTATTCGTTTTGGGGAGGTTAGTTAGCGTAACAAAATATTAATTTTTAGGCTTTTTGTGCGAAAATTCCGGGTGGGATGGTGCCATTTCGGTGCTGGACCTCGGGGCGACGACCCCGTTCTTCGAGGAGCTTTTAAAAGAGTTTCTAGAGCAAAAGAAGGGCATTTTCTCAAAAGAGGTGGGATAATAGACGAAAACGTCATAAAAGCCAATTTTCTAGACTTACGACGAGGCTAACCATAATTGTTTCGATTTCATCATCCAATTGCTCAACTTTATTGACTATGACGAGTATACAAAGGTAGTTTCTGGCTAGCTAAACCGTAGAAAACGACGAATTCGATTAATTCTAGTTTTTAGGAGGAGTTTGTCGACGAGTTTATCAAAAAGCGGGTGGAAACGACGCTTCGCTATTTTATTCTGGCCGCACGCGTGAAAGCTCAGGGGCCTTTGCTTTGCGGCGGTGCTGAATAAATTGTATTTTCCACGCTATACGCTTATTTCGGGCAAAGTTATTGATGTTATTATTGATTATATGATTTGATGCGATTGAAAAACTTTCACGTGCCATTTCTCGAAAGCAACCACTTTCGGCTTGTTCAACTGGTCCCTCATTTCCGGTTCCATTTGGGCGTAATTGGGCGGATTTCCGCTGATTTGAATGTCTTTTTCTGGTTTTCTTCTCTAATTTTTTGGTTGCCACTTTACTGACCCTTTTTGTAGGCTCCAAGAAGCGTCGATTTGTCTACCATGGCCGACTGTTTCGAGCACACTGACGACGTGGACGCCGATCGCGCCGCCGACATGCGCAGCTTCCAGAGCAGTCAGGTATGCATTTTTCATATTCAAATTTGAGTTTTTACAGTTTGACATCTTCACCCACGACTACCGCGAGTACTCGGACCAGCTGGAAGCCGAGAAGCCGAAGGGCGAGTGCTCGAACTGTGGCTGTGGCAAGGGTAAGTCTTTTTTAACCAAACAAGTCCTGTTTTTTTTTAGAAAAAGACGACTGCGAGCCGGGCTCGAAGGAGAAGAAGGAGCTGGTCAACCTGCACCGCAAGCTCGGCAAGGTCCACAAGATTCTGCTCACGCGCAGGTAAATCTGAGAGTTTTACGGGCGTATGAAACGACAGAATTTCTATTTTGTACAAAGAACTCTAGAATGCAAATGTACGCTTTTTCGGAACGTCTACGAGAATAAAAAAATAGATTTAGACAATTTTTCTACGTACGGAATAAAAAATGCCGCATTAAGCACACTTTAAAATCGAAGAACATGTTAAAACAAGTTTTTTTTTTGCGCGCGTGAAGCTTTACAGGGTTGAACAGGTTTTTGATAAGCGTGCCCTTCGATTGTTATCTTTTCTTTGCAGGAATGACTCGATGGAGATCAACAACGAGCTGCTCGATCAGTTCGAGACGGTGCACCGCGACCTCTCCTCCTACCTGCGCGGCGACAAGTCCGAGTTCACCCCAACCACAGTAATTTATTGTTTTTATGCTTTTTATAAGCCTTTTCAGGTCGATTTGCCCGACTTTGACCGCGACGACATGGAGCTTCTGCTTGGCGAGGCCCCCGGACTGCCTTCAATGATGGAGGTGCTCAAGGGCGCCCAGCAGTCCGACGCTCAGCGGGTAAAACTTGTTGAAATTTTCGATGTTTTTCGTTTTAGTTAACCGAGCTGATGTTCATGGGCGACCTGCTGCTCACCGAGTACCAGCACATTTGCCACGGCATCTAGGCAACGACCGACACTGCCACGACGACGTCTAGTCAACACGGCCACTACTCGCCGTCCCCTCCCTCCCACATCAACTCTTTCCGGTTCAAAATGCCATGCATATCTCTCTATTGCACCCCCACCCCTAATTCTAGCATTTACTCGGCTCCCGTGATTTGCTACTTATTCGTAATTTAATAAGTCCCCCGCATCCTCGCATCCATTTTGTTATGCGCATCCCTTCAAAAAAAATTTCATTCCAACACCCCCGCCGTTACGTAATATACGATCGTTAATAAATTTCAAAAAAGCCCAAAAATCTATGCAAATTATTGTGATTTTGGGGTTGTTCACAAATATTTATTGCGCCAGCAGCTCGCCGAGGGATCGACGCCGCCGGAACTGGGGCAACGGCTTGAAGCACTCGCAGGCCGTGCGGTTCTTCGTCGTCTCGGTATCACGCTGTGGATAGCAAAAGCCGCCCTCCATGCCCTGAAATGAAAATTGCGTTCCTGAAGGTATAGCAAAAGAACGATTATTGATGTCTAAGTGACTTCTTGGGGTTTTGCTAAGGTTTGTTTTTAATTTAGTCAAGCGCCATTGTGAACTTTTGCAAACGCGCAATTGCGTCGTTTTTCAGATAGGCTTGCAAAACTGAAAATTGACCATTCTGAAAGTTTTTAGATACTAAACATCAACTAGTTTACAATTTTCTTAGCTACGCGGAGAGCCAGTCTGCGATTTTTAGGCAATCTCGGGTGACTATGAAGTATTTTTTGGGCTCCCGGAAATAGAGTGCGACATGAAACGAGGTTATTCGGCTTCTAAATTAAATTTTTAGCCGATAGGAACTGCTGCCAAGCCGCTTTAGAAGCTGAAGAAGATACATAAGACTTCAGTGATCTGCTATTATTAGGCTTCCACCCCATAAGGACATCCCCCCATGTCTGGCCCATTACGCAATGGTGCGTGTATGTGTGTTTGTTGACAATTTCACTGGGGTTCTTTTTAGGCTCCCTGGCCCGTCTGCTCTCGCTGCCCTCTCTAGTCCTTGTTTTTCGCTTGGTGTTTTTGCGGGGGGCTCGCTGTCGATTCGCTAGCGCATAAAAGCTAGCCCCCGGCGCGGCCCCGGGGGTTCGGTTTGAATTTTTGATAGATTTCTGGGTTTAGATTTTTATTAGTCGTTTGGAAAGCCTTTTTACTATCAAAATGCTTGGAGTGCTCATTTTTTCATACGTTGAGAAATTTTGGACTTTTGTTGATGTCTTTTTGGGCGGGATCTCGGCTTTTATTGCTTTTTCTCCGCAGATTTTTACTTTTTAGGGCTTCTTTTTCGAGCTAAAACCTTATTTTCGAGCGTTTGACTAGACTTATCTTATTTATCTGGACCTAAAACTTACCTTAATTTTCCTTTGCAATTAAAAAAAATATTTAGCTTTTTTCCGGCTTTTCTGATGATATCTGGGGTTTCCAGGCTAGGCGTTAGAGCTGAAACCTCCATTTTGTTTTTGCGTTTGAGTGTTTTAGTGGTAATTAAAATTACCGTAATGTTTATTTTAGACTTCGCACAATTCTAACGATTTTTCGTTTTTCCGGGTTGTTTCTGAATTTTTGAGGCCGTGTTTTAAAGTCTAAACCCTCGGTTTTGAGCTTTTGACCTCTCGATGCGCTGTTTTTGCCCTCTATCAAATTCCGCGGATTCTTTTGCCATTTTTCCGGCGTTCCGTGATTTTTCCATCGACACGCGGTTGGGGATCGCGACACCGAGATTGATTTGCGAAACGCGGCAATCATCCGCCACCCCCGATCTCTACCCCTGATATCACACTTTTTGTCACTTTCTCTGGGGTTGGTGCCGTTGGCTGGCATTTCCATTCACTTTCTAAAGGTCAACCAATTTGCGCTCAATTGCCACGCTTTGTATGTATTTTGTAGCGGTTGACGAATTCGAATTATCCATTTCTTTATTTTTTTAGAAAAATAGTTTTTATTATTTTTCGAATTTTGGCTGATGACGGTAGTCATCCAGTTTGTTAAATATGAATCTTTCTTTAGGCATTCTTTTCGAGATATCTTTTGAATTTCTCGGGCTTTTGGCTTGTTTATTTTTACGGCTGACCGTGGTTCGCGTATTCAAAATTAGATTATTTTTCTGGATTATAGCTGCGGCATACCTGTTTTATACACATCTTATTGCATTTCTGCTGCTTCTCGCGGCATCTATCCCCATCCAGCGGTGCCTTGTACTCGTAGCACTTGCAGCTAAAGTCCTGGCCGTCCCAGCCGGCGCAGTGGCCGTACCTAAAAATGTTTGTTGAATTTACTTTTATTCCTTCAAGAAATATATGCAACAGTCGATTCACTATTACGGTACTCTAAGCGTTTATTGCCCTATTTTTAGCGACACATTTCGTACCTCAAAAATTGCCCCTTTGCCCTTATCCTCGTCACACTTTTTAACGGCGTTTACATAGGTGGCCGATAATCGGCTCCTCAAATATATATGGGGGCCAGTCATGGGGCAATGTTTTTCCATTCCACTTTTCCATTCACCACCCCCATTTTTTGCCGCTATTTATTGGCCCGTGTTTTCGACGGCTTATCGCGTTTATACAACCTATTTACCGAATTTTTGAGGGAGTGTGTGTCATTTATTATTGTTGATTTGGGACTCACCAGAAGGAGTCACCCTTGCATAATTCATCACACGTCTGGTGGTCCAGCCAGCCGCAGAGACCACTAAAACAAAATATGATTTTTGATTAAATTCCCAAATGATCTCTGCTAGCCTGCCCCTTCCATTCCCGAATGATCTCTTCTAGCCTGCCCCTTCCATTCCCAAATGATCTCTGCTAGCCTGCCCCTTCCATTCCCAAATGATCTCTGCTAGCCTGCCCCTTCCATTCCCAAATGATCTCTTCTAGCCTGCCCCTTCCATCCCCAAATGATCTCTGCTAGCCTGCCCTTTCCATTCCCAAATGATCTCTGCTAGCCTGCCCTTTCCATTCCCAAATGATCTCTGCTAGCCTGCCCCTTTCCATTCCCAAATGCTCTCTGCTAGCCTGCCCCTTCCATTCCAAATGATCTCTGCTAGCCTGCCCCTTCCATTCACGAATTATCTCTGCTAGCTTGCCAACCCCTACCGTTCACTGCCCTCTAAAATTTGCCCTCCCCAAATGTCCTCCTGTAGGTAACAGCGTATACGTGCCATCAGCGTTCCCGTTAAGATCCAAAAAAGTCCTCCCGGCCGGGGGAAATGGGGCGCACCTTTAAACGTTGGAAGAAAAGGAAGGGCTATCGATGCAGATTGGTACACTAACCGGTTCCGCCCCGATCCAATAGACGCCCCTGTGCCCTTCTCTCCTTACCTGGCCATTCGGAGCAGCAGGAATAGGGGCACGATGAGGCGTAGGGTGGCGCTGATCTGTGGTAGATGGCTGCGGGAGGGCATCTAGGAAGTGAATTTGCGGGGCAGTGCAATTTCACGAAACTCGAGAAAACGTTGCAAAGAGTCAACCATCGGGGTTGATAGCAAGCGCTACGAAGATAACAAAACGTTCAAAGACGTTCAGTCAGCTGGGAAGTAGACCGGTTCAAAGTATACTTTGTGCCACAGGCTCTCAGGCTCAAGGAGTTCCTTCCCGGGTTCGGTTTTGTGCCATTTTGGGCGAAAAACGAAGAGGCCTCCGGTGCGTCAAGCACTTTCATCCATCGCCCACTTGTGCATATGCAAAATGATGCAAAAAGGGGAGGTTTGGAGTTGGATAGATGGATTATAGGGAAAAAGCGGAAAGGCTGTAGGAAATTTAACGTCTTCTGTTTTCGATATCGGTTTCAAGATATTTAAAGGCGCTGGGAATTTCGTTTTTTATTGCTTCGAAGAGCGCGGCGTTTTAGCATCAAGAAGAAGCAAGCTAGAAGTTTTTTTTCGCGTAAATCGTAGTTTTCCGGACCCAATCGAGGGCAAGGGCGAATTTATGGGCTTGGTAGTGCAGTTAGAGCGTGATTTAAAAGGCCGTCCGCGGGTCACTCGAACAGCCCCATTATGGCTTGGCACAGTTTTTTTGGCCCCGTTTTTTTGATGCCATGTGAAAGAGCATGGTCGAATTAGTAGGACTGTATAGTTTTGAAAGTTTAAAAAGTTTGTTTTTGGGGTTTAAATGGCCGTTAAAGTTGCGTACCCCGAAAAACTATTTCGGAGCCCACTGGGCAGAACTGACTGAAACTTCGGATAATACCTAATTTGGGGGCTGTCATTTTTTAATACATTAACAAAATGGCCGAACATAGAATATCGCGTATCAAAACAGTTTTTTCGGGTTTTCGTTATGATGGAAAGTTTGCTGTAAGCTGAAAGTAACATCAAAAGATGCGCAAAAATTTTCTGCATCGAATGGTGTATTTTTACGATGCAGCAAGTTTTCCATCATGTCGAAAAATTAGCTTTTCTAAAATCAAGAAAACCATCGCAAAAAGTATAAGAAAGCTTCTTTTCCAACAGATGTAAATGGAGCCCCATATAAAAACTAGCCTAAACCAAAAGCAAAAAAGAGCAAAAAGAAATTCCCTTCTGACGCGAAACTGGCGATTTGCCGGGATCGAACCCGCGATGGTTTGCCTGGGGGCACAGCGGACAGTCATCTTTTGATGTTACTTTCAGCTTACAGCAAACTTTCCATCATAACGAAAACCCGGAAAAACTGTTTTGACTACGCGATATTCCTATGTTGCGGCCATTTTCGTGCTTCACAATGTATTACAAAAATGATCAGCGTCCCAAATTAGGTATTATCCCGAAGTTTCAGTCAGTTCTGCCCAGTGAGTTCCGAAATATTTTTTCGGGGTACGCAACTTTAACGGCCATTTAAACCCCAAAAACAAGCTTTTTTTAAAATTTAAAAACTACAATTGCCAGGGTCTTTCATGGCACAAAAAAGGGGGTAAAAAACTGTGCCAAACCGGGGGACGGCCCCCGCAACCAATCTTCTAAAATTTTTTTCCCCCACTCAAATCGAAAGCAATGCCATGACGGGAAACTCCGGGGGTTTATACCAAAACGAGGGCCGGCTAGTGGGGAAAAATGCATCAAAAATGGGCCCGCTCCAAAAAAGGGCTCAAATAAAACCGCTTTCTTTAAACACCCAAAAAACCCCTTTTGGGCCGAAATCGTTTTACCAAAAGGGGAAAACAATAAAAACCCGGGTTCCAAACAATGAATCCTAGAAATGGGCAAACCCCAAAAAACCAAATTTTTGTGGTTTGGGATCGCCCAAATTTGGGGCTGGGGGCCCCCATAAAAAAGGGGTCTATTCAAATAGGCAACTCTGAGAGGCGAAGGGGAAGGGGGAAGGCGAGAATGGGGGGGGAAAAACGATAAAAACCCCAAAACCCTTTTTAAAATGGCCGGGGGCGCCAGGATGTTTTCTTGGGCACCAGCATGGGGGGGACCGGGTGTC
>JBBGBA010000312.1:0-42500 GCA_038088335.1 Mesorhabditis sp. LJ9110
CGGGTACGGGTACGGTATTGGTACCCGCGGGTACTTTTTACTTTACTTTACTTTTTACGAATAGTTTGCCAACTGCAAGATTAATTCCAGGCTTACAAAACCCGGAACAAATTCAAAACACGGTTCAAGCATAAACTTAAATTTCATAAGTTACGTCTCGCAAGTCGTAAGTTCATAGGTACGGTATTTTGAACGATCCAGGGTTTTTGGTTTTTTGTCTGTGGTTTTGGAAAGGCAGCATCTTCATAAAAATCCCAACAAAATTCCGTCCCACCATTATTTTTTTGGGAAAATCTCGATCCCGGCGGTCTAGCGTTCTCGATCCCCCGCGGTGGGGTGTACGCATAAAACTGAATCGACCGGGACGACGATGATGATGATGATGATGATTCTGCCGCCTGGTGTGTCTGGCCGCCTTTTTTTGGGGGGTGATTCGATTTCCCCGCATGCCTCTGGGCGGCGTTTAGCAGCCAAGAAGTGGATATGGATGGTGAGTGGAGATGATTGATTTGAGCGCTATCGGCCTGTAAATTTGCATTAATGAAAGACTGTGTTAGGATCAAATACATTCAACATGGCCTAAACCTGTTAAGTTAAATTATTATATTTTTCTAATTTTTTTTCAGCATAAAAATTCAGGGAAGTTGTCATTTTTCCATTTTCGAGGCATTAAAAACGCCATTTTTATTTTCTCTGACATAACTTTAAGCATTCCTCTCTTTTTCTACCAACATAATAAAAATCTCAAAATAAAGCAAATTTTAAATTCAACTTACCTCAAAAGAAATTAAGAAAAGTAGGGCGCAATTGGTTGTTCGAATTATAGTGAAAAAGAGAGCAAAAGTCCAAAAAATTAGCAAATTACGAATTTACAAAATTAATAAATTTAAATATACAAAAGTTCATCATCTACCAGAATTTTGAGCACTTTGATTTGCTTTTACTTGGAAACTTCAAAAAAATTACCAAAAAACTGGGACTACTTTTGGCTCCGATGATTGCAGTCATAACTTGAAGTCAATTAAAGGGCTGCCGACGGCATGTGTCGATCCCCCCTCATCAACAAATTGGCAAGTAGCCAACAGGGCAGAGAGCGCGCCCTGGGGAGAGGCGCAGAGACATTTTCTTTTCCGCGCGTAACCGATTGACTATGCCGTCGGCATCCCTTTAAGGTCTCCAGATGCATTTTGCGCAAAGCTTTCGCCAGATACCTCCAATCCCCTTAATAATCATGACAAGAACTCATTAGATGCCACATGCGTTCCGCGCCGATCCTCCGAACGCACACCCGCGGTCGGCCAGGATGCCCGATTTGCCAGCCAAAACTGACGTATCCTCGGGGAGCGGGGAGTCGATTCCGATCCCAGCCTCACTCCAGCCAAATGGATAGAGAAGAGAGAGAGAGAGAGAGATGGAGAGTGAGAGAGAACTTGATGTGCCATCCGTTGCCTCGAAAACCCCCGGAGGCGAAGAGTGGATCTGCCAAAGGTTGATTCCTTCGCAGCCGTTCAAGGCCTTTCGGGTACGCTCCACCATCCTATGAACAAGTTCGCTTCTTAGATAGGAGAGGATTGAAACGGGTGGTCGGTTAGGGGTACTGTCAGCGTACTGTAGAAGGTCTTACTTTAGAGAATTCGTAACTTTTTAGGTTTAATCTAATACAGTATACCAAATAGCACCAGCATTTGCTTTGAAGCCGTGATGATATAAAATTTCAATTTCTCAACTCGCTAAATTATCATTTTCACTTTAAAGGACCAGGGAAGTCAATCCCACGGCCCCTCAACGCTGATTCCCGGCAAACAGCCAATTGTGTTCGCAACGACATTGCGTCGCAAGTACATTTGTCCCCGTTTCGGGATAAATGGATTAGCAACTTCTGAAACCATTTCAATAATTCTTATGCGGTTTTAACCATTTTGGCTTTTTCTTAATTTTAAAAATTGACCCGGAATCACGAAGCGCCGCGAATTCGGTGTCTTACAAGGCATTACGACATGTAATACGCGGGCCAAAAACATTTAGCGTTTTCTCAAACCTTTTCATCATTTTTTCGCAACGAAATCACAAATTTTTCCGTTCTCCTGGCAGAATTGCTCTCTTTTTTTCAGGCAATCGGTTCGCAAACATTCAAATCGCTTGAACAGCAAGAAATTTTGGCTTTTTAGGCCCTTTAAAGAGTGGTGGTGCGCCAATTTCTAGCCTCTGGTTAGTGAAACCTAGAAAAATTAAAATTCTTGAAGTAGCAAAGTTAAGCCAAAACGAACATCGTCAAATATACCTTGAGAATCTAGACTCAAAACGCACAGCACTTTCCCAGAAACCGCAACGAACCTCTCTCCACTTTGAGGGGCAGTACCATCCCCCCCCCCCCCATCCGTACCGAACCTGAAACAAAAAGAAGAAGCGTGGTTGGGGTGTGCAAAAGGGGGCGACCAGAAAGAGAACGGATCCGCCCGGGGGCAGAAGCGAAACACGATTTCCACGTTTTTGCCGGTCTGCCCGGGGATGAAGCTGGCTTTCTTTCCTTGGATCTCTCTCTCTCTCTCCCGCTCTCTATCCTCGCTCTCTCGATCTCTTTCTCTCTCTATCTCTCGCGCGCTCTCTCTCTCTCGCTCTCACGCCTAGTTGGTTTCCTTGAGAATCGGACTTTCGGCTCGTATGCTGCCGCCATTTGCCCGTTCATTTTTCGTGGTTCGCTGATCAATCCGGACAAATTGATGTGCACCTGGCTGGTACTTTGGGCTTTTAAAGGGACGTTGAAGCCAAGGCCTTGCTATGGATTTTTCGGGCGCGACACGCGACGCAGCCGCTAGATTTTATTTCCTGTTGGAAAGCGCCTTTTCCGGATGCTCGGCGCTGCGGTAAAAAAACCCCGAGGAATTGAAAGTCTACAAAATCTAGAGAGTCCGGCTAAATCAACCCCTTCCCCGCATTAGGCCTTGACAGCTACGCGTGACGCCAAAATACGCGTGAACAATCCTTGGCTTCGTCTCCAAAATAGTTGTCTTTTACATTTAACAAACGTTTGAGTGGTGTAAAAATATCCTAGGTAATTTCTGAGGCGAATAACTGAAAATAAATCTGATTAAAAGAGACGAAAAAGCCCAGAATCGACCCATTGACTCGTCTGGGTCTCGACAGCTACGCGGTACTCCAAAATCCACATGAAATTAGGCTGAATGTGGAACAACATGAAATTCTGCCAGATTTTCGGGTTTCGAGCCTCCACAAAAGGTATATTAACAGGAGTTATTCGAATCGCAGTTTGAAGCGTAGTTGTCTAGACCTAGTGGCTGGTGGAGGTCGATTCTCGGGCTTTCAGGGTTCTTAACCTGGGTTTAAAAGTAGTATCTACGTTTCTACCCAGATACCTGAACTAAGAGCCAATGAAAGCTTAAGTTCGAGGTGTCTCTACCTTGAAGCCTCCGAATAAAAGTTCCAAGCAACAAGTTCCGTCTGGAAAAGTCTGCCGTCGACTCCAGCGAAACACGCCACAAGACCCGCACCGGAACGTAGAAATCACCAAAATATACCCAACACACCCCGAAGTATCTGAATTCCTTAAGATGAGGGGTAGCATGCGGGTGGAGAGCTGAAACGTTGAGATGCGGGCAACTTTTTCTGGTCTACGCCTATGCACACTAGACAGAAACCCCGCGCTGCGGGTGCTGCATTTTGTCGTTTTTTGGTCTGGCGCGGCAGGTGGGGGGATCGGATATGGTGGAGAGAGAGAGAGAGAGAGAGAGAGAGAGAGAGAGAGAAGAGAGAGAAAGTGGAAGAGAAGGTGAGCAACAGAGAGGCGTTTGGTTGCGTATAGAGGAAAATACCTTCTAAAATACTTAGTATACAGTAATATCAATTTTAGTGTGAAAAGCGCGCAATCGCCTTTTTCATTGCGTAATGGTTTACTATCCCTTGAAGCCGCTCAGGCGGCGCGTGCGCGTTGCGTCTCGTTGTCACAAACCCACGGACCTGCCTTGTTCGTCCCTTTAACATGGAAAAATGATGCCGTAACGTGGAAGAAACTTATCTCCAGATATCTTCGGACAACAAAAACTTAGCAGCCTTCGGAGTTTGTCCAAATATGTAGCAGCGCATGGAATTCAAGGAGTTGCGAAGGGATCATCGTATAGGGGAGCTACGCGTATAGACAGGCAAGCCAACATACGGTAGAAGATGGACGGATAGATGGGTGGACAGGGCGACGACTAAAAAAACTTGGTACAGAATAGAATCATGCAGGGGAGAAGAGCGAGAGAGAGACAGTGCGAGTGAGAAAGAGCGAGAGAGAGAGAGAGAAGAGAGCCGTCTCAGAGCGAGCAAGACTCCGAGCGAAAAAGCAAAAATTTGATAGAAACTAGCAAGCCGAACATGATCTCCAGCTCCTCGAGGGAGCAGAGAAACGGACAGACAGACAAACCAAAAGAGAACGAACAGAATCTGCCATCCGGCCGGCGTGGACTCGAAGTACGGTCCGGGCTGGGGGGCAGGCGCGCGCCTCCCTCCTCCGGATCTGCCGGGGCGTATAAAGGAGCCGGGTGGAGCCGCAGAAACATCGAATTTGCCACCTCCTCCTCCTCCTCCTCCTCCTCATTCACCACCTCATCCAATTGAGCATCAGCTTGAGCTTCTACTCAATCTTAGCAACTACAGCAGCTCGACTTTGTGGACTTTGTATTCTAGCGTACTAAATTGACTTCTCCGCCTTTCTGACATTCCTAGCCGTCTTAGCGTCTTCAAGTCATTTCTATTCGGACACAATAGCGTTCGTAGCAATTTATAGCTTCATTGACATTCTATCTAATGTTCCGATTGGGCCATCAAAAGACCATAGTATACTAGTGTACATTTGACAGTAGCGTACAGCAGGGTACTATGTTGTACCTTAGACTCCATTTGAAAAGCGTACAATATTTTTCAGAAGCGTACTAGCTAATACCTTTGTATACATTAGTGTACTGTACTGTCGCGTAATAAGGTGTTCAATAGGGTACTGTAGCGTACTACAGCGTAAAACAGTAGCACAGTAGCGTACTATAGTGTACAATAGCACAAGTTAGCGTACTACCATGTACAGTCGCGTTCAGCAACGTATGGTTTACAATAGTGTACTTTTCCCAAGCTTTTCCCTTCCCAGCTCCCCCAGATCCTGATTTTTCTGTTTTTTTTTTTGCACTGTTCTTGGCCCAAAGCAAGCCTAAAAACTCGCCGTTTTTCCAGCCTATCATCATGAAGTGGGGATTCGTTGCCCTCGTCGTCCTCGGACTCGTCTGCCTCGCCATGGCCGAGAGCAACAACAACCAGGAGACCGAGGTGGGTTAGCGAGTCGGCTTCCGCGGCCCTGAAAATGTCTGAAAATTCGAGAACGAGCTCGAGCGGCTCCCGAAAAGCTTTGAAAAGTTGCCTTTTAGACTGGCCTCGCCCTGGAGGCCGACTCCGACCTGGAGATGATCCGTGAGAAGCGTGCCGTCCACCACCGTCGCCGCCACCACAAGAGGGGACGCAAGCAGCGTCGTGCTGTAGGTTTTTGGAGGAGCACGAGCTGACTTGATCAATTTCTCTTTCTCTAGCATTCTCTAACTTTCTGGCTCTCACCCACTCTCTCTCTCTCTCTCTCTCTCTCTCTTCTCTCTTCTCGCTCTCACTCTCCCATTTCCAGCTCCAACGTGCCCAGCGTCGTCTCCGCAACCGTCGCGTCATCAACCGCATCCACCACCGCCGTCGCGTCAACGCCCGCCGTGCCGCCAACCGCATCGCCCGCCGCCAGCGCCGCAACCACCAGCGCAACCTGCGCAAGGTGTTCCGCAAGCTCGCCAACGAGCGTCGCGCCCACCGCGCCCAGATCAAGGCTCTCCAGAGGGTACGTTAAATGTCGAATTTTCGAGCTTTCTGGAGTTTCTACAGTGTCTGAATTGAAAAAACTTCCCTTTTCCGATCAAACTCTAAATTTTCCAGAAGGCTCCCGCCGCCACTGAGGCCCACTAGACGCACCACCGCTCCAAAAGTCACAAACCACCCCCGGCGGTCACCAATTAATTTATTGAATTTGTTAAAAACTTACTCTCTCTCACTCCTCTCTCTCTCTCTCTCGTCTCTGTCTATCTCGTTCTCTCGTCTATTCTCTCTCGCTCTCTCTTTCTAGATATCTCACGCTCGCCGTCTCTCGCTCTCTCTCTCTCGCTCGCTCTCTCACTCTCTTTCTCTCTCTTTCATTTGCCGACGGCCAAGTTATATTCCTCACAAAAAAAAGGAGAAGCAAGGAGCAAGCGAGACAGAGAGTGAGGGAGAGAGCGATAGAGCAAGAGCTAGCGAAAGAGAGCGAGAGCGAGAATGAGGGAGCCGGTGAGTGAGAGAGAGAGAAGAGAGAGAGAGAGAGAGAGAGAGAGAGAGAGAGAGTAAAAGATAGCCTATGCTACGAGGCCTGTTTGTTTTTGCTGATAACGGTCAGCAAGGGCCCCTTGAGCGGGGAGGAGAAAGGCAGCGGACCTAGTTTGAATTTCTGCGGTCTTTCTTTGCTTTTTTTGCAGGTTTCCTGGTAATTTTCTGACATTAAACAGCCAAGAATCGACTATAATCAAATAGACAAACATTTTAGAACAATGGCGCTCACCGAAAATTCAAGATATCTATCGGACACTCTAGTGGAATTACCACAACGGAAAGCCATGCCGGAGCCGCAGTATCGAAGGCTTTGTTGCGGGAGGATCGGATATGAGGTTAAACGTCTAGCTAAAGGGCCTGGAAAGCAGAAAACTCGACGGTTCTTTAGACTAGGTCTAGACGGCTACGCAACACTCATAATTTGAGTTGCGATTTTTATTTTGATAGGCCGATGGGCAAGGAGTGTCGTGCTTTGTCGAGACCTAGTCTTGGGAAGGGACCTATTTTAGGGCTTCATAGTCCATTTAAAAGCGTATTTTAGACCGGTGTCCTGATAATAGCTGCCTTGGAAGCGTCCTATTGGTTTTATGACTTTATCCTCTTCATGTTCAGCCTGATTCATCATCAGAAATGGTGTAAGTTTTCGGCTTGCAATGAAAAAAGGCGAGAGAGAGAGAGAGCGAGAGAGAGACCAACTGAAAGGCCAATTTTCAGGGAGCTTAACAATAAGCGGAACAGCACTTCTAATAACCCTCGGCGCCATCCTCTGCCTATTATTTGGTGTTTGGCTGAAAAAACCCATCCTCGTGCAGCTGCACTTGATTTACATGGTGAGTACCTACTATGAGTTTCCCTAGTCTTGCCCGGCCCTTTAAAGGAGCGCGCAAGGCATGGTTATGGATTTTTTGGCTATAGATTTGCTCCGGAATTTATCAGGTCCGCGTAACGTTTTTGTCAAAATCCACAGATTCTAAAAATCCACAGTCTTGCCTTGCTCCTCCCTATAATATCACGATTTTTAGGTCCTCTCCATCGTATGGCTGATCTTACTGGTCCTCGGCTGCGTAGCCCTGGCCATTCTACCGTACCCGGACGTCAATCACTACTTTCAGTATAGCGGATCGCAAAATGGAGGTATGCAGCTTATACGGATTACGGTAAAATAAGCCAATTTTCACGATTTTTCATTGTTTTCCTGTGATTTGATAAATTTCAGCCCGGATATTTGCCTCAGTGATGTTCTTCATCCTCGTCTGCCTCTGCATATCGAAATTCATGATGGTAGGTCTGTTTTTCAGTGCTTTTTTACATGTTTTAAGTTTAGACAGTGATTGTCTACCGCTACTGGAAAATATTGAAATTTCGAACGACACTAGAATCGCTTGTGTGAAAAATTGTGATAAAAATCTTCATAGAATTAGTTGAAAATATGCACACACTGTTGTTGATTGCTTTCCCTTGCTTGCTCTCTCTCACACTCTCTCTCGCTCTCTCGCTCTCTCTCTCACTATCTTCCACTATCTCCCTCCCTCTCCCTCTCACTCTTTCACTCCTCTCTCTCCTCTCTCTCTCTCTCTCTCTCTCTCTCTCGCTCTCTTTCTCTCTCTAACTTGGCAACTCTCCAATAAGTTCCGGGTGCAAAACTAACACCAAATTTTTTTGGGGGCATCAGAGTAACCAGAAAGCTAGGTGGCTCCGACTCGGTCGCTTTCTCTCTCGCTCTCTCTCTCTCTCTCTCTCTCGCTCTGTCTCTCTCTCCCGTGGGGATGATCCGCGTTATCTTTTTTGTGCTTCTAATGCAAACACTCCACCCACATCCAGGGACCCGGGTGACATGCAACATCATCTGATCACCTTTCTCCAACTAGTGACAAGTTTTTAATTTCGTAATTTAGGTATAAAGATCTCGCTCTCGCTCTCTTTCTCTCTCTCTCTCTCTCTCTCTCTCTCTCTCTCTCTCTCGCTCTCTCTCTCTCGCCCTCCAACTCACTGAGCCTAGGTATCTGGTAATGCTTCTTTTGATCCCAGTTAGCCTAGCAATAGGCTTAAAGTGCCTAATTTTGCCTTTTTCTGCTCTCTCTCTCTCTCTCTCTCTCTCTCTTTCTCTCTTGTCTAATTATATTCCCCCATTAGCCAACGTGTCCCTAGAAATTTCCCACGTTTTTCGGAATGACTCGGAATATTTTTGGCCCCTTGGGGACCCGAAATATGGCTGGGAATCGCTAATTTCCGCTTATAGTGAATTCACCTGCCGTTCGTTGAGACTCCCATTCGCAGCTTGGAAAGATTCCGTTCTCTTCCAAAAATCTTTTAGCTTGATCGTTTCTCAAATTCAGAGTTTCGAGTTTTAGTTGCGACTTGATTTGCCATATTTTTACCTAATTTTTACGCGCTTTTTCATGGTTTATTTTTCAGCCAAACCTGTAAGATCTATAATTTAGATGCGCCTTCTATTGATTCTATTAATTATCTGTATAATATTCACAATTTTTGTCGACGCAAAAACGAAGAAACGCGGCAAGAGAAAAGTGAAGGGAAAGGACAAAGGAGCCGCGAAGGCCGGGAAGAAGTGGCAACCCGCTGGATCGAATGTAAGTGGTTATCTAACTTTAAATGTCCTGCGCATCCGCATTTTTTTCTTATAATCGTTTCGATTCCACGGCAACGTAGTATTTTTTGCCTATCGTACCGTAGCGTACAAAAAACCCAGATTTGTCCCTTTTCCACCCCTATTTAAAGTTTTAAAAATCGCGTTTTCGGCCTATGCGTATCGGTTAATAAAAAATAGCGTATTTTCATAGAGTCTTTAGTAGTGTCTGGTCGATATAAAAACCTAACAAAATATTTCACGTTCTCGAAAATTTCTATTTTTTGGTTAGATTCTTCATGCAGTCAAATGGGCGCAAAAATTTTATAATTTTATGAGCTTTTTATATCTAAGGATTGTTAAAAGGCAGTAAAATTGTTGATATTTTATTAAAGGGGCATAGAGGATAACCGAGAAAAATGCGTCCCCCCTGCTAACAGTCCAGTACCAAATTCCTTATGCCATTTAATTACACCAAATTCGTGAAAGCATTTAAACTATGTATAAGGTGTTGTGGTGGCCGCGACACGCAACGCACAAGTTTTCGTGCGTAATTGATTCAGCCGCACACGGCCGCGTGTGCGTCGCGTGTCGCGGCGCGCAAAATGCCGAGAATCCGTAGCCATTCCTTGCGCGTCCATTTAACTCCGCATATACCGTATTTTTTCAGCAACCCTGCGAGCGAGATTGGGATTGCCCAAAGGATTCCGGCGAGATTTGCATCTGGAAGAAGTGCATCGAACAGCCGAGCTCGAATTATCATGATGAGCTATGAAGCTACAGTAATTTCTACCGTAATTGTACCGTATTTGTATTTTTAATTTTTTCTGTGTTTTTTGCAAGACGTGAAATTGATTGGCGAAACCTCATTTTAGCTCTTTTCAAGCCATTTTTGCAAGAAAATCGATATTTTTCCACCCATTTCCCCATTTACAGTTCGCCCCGCCTCTTCCGCTATTCCGGGTTGATTTCTTTCGCTTAATTTTCCTAATTTGTGGTGTTTTTCGGTGTTTTTCGGTATTTTTAATGATTTTTGATAAAGATACAGTATGAACGTTTATTACAGTAGATTTAGAGCAGAAAATATCAGATTTTCTCGATTTTCTACGGGTTTCTGAAAACTGATGGCACCAAGGGTCAACTGGGAATTGCAACGACTGGATTTTGAAGGGTTAAGAAGAACCACAATGTAAAAACGCGTTTTAAGGGAGCGGAAAGCGCGAAAATCTACCCTTTCTAATGCCTAGGTCTCGACAGCTACGCGGCGCTTCAATTGACACATATTCGCGGCTCTAAATGAGAAGAGAAAATTACACCAATTTACCAGCAGGTACTTAAGGCTCTAGCAGATACCAAATCAGCTATTACGTGTCATTTGGAGCGTCGTGCAGTTGTCGATATCTAGCCGTAAGCAAGGGGTCGATTCTGGTGCTTCCCAGTCCCTTTAAACATCTGTTTGCAAGCGCACAAAAAGCAATTGGTCCATAACTGAGAATGGGCGATTTAGGGTGGTAGCCGCTGGGGAAACTGGCTTTTGTTAAAAATATGAATAAAATAAATACAGGCGATTTCCCGGGCTATCCCCTACTGCAAAAAAAGGTGTAAAAATCAGGAAATTTCGTTGATTTAGTTCCAAAATAATGTTTAGACTTTTTATAACTGGATCATCCCGCCATCTTCCGAGAAGCTAATTGGCTTTACCTAGAAAAATCAGTTTTAAAACGATGCAAAAAGTTTTAATACCTCGACCCCGATATCCTCATTGTTGTTTGGGCCCTTTTCGACGGAATCCTCTGGAAAATTGGAAATATTTCTAGCAACTGTCTCCTTCCCTCTCTCTCCTCCCCGTTCACCAACTGAGGTTCAGACTGAATTCTTCCACCAGATTTTCACTCTTCTCTCTCTCTCATTCTCTCTATCCCTCTCTCTCTCTCTCCTCTCTCTCTCTCTCTTGCTTACTTCAATGCTCGACGAACAAGCTTCTTCAGCCCGGCTCTAGCTTTGTACAGCTCATTCCGGACACGATCAGATAGGCCGCCCAGTAGATCGCCGATCATCCGCTGCTTCTGCATCGGGTTCAGCTCGTCATTCTGAAAAACCCCCATAGAAAGGTAACAGCGAGAGAGAGAGAAAAGAAAAGAGAAGAAGAAGACGAGATATTGAGGGTGATTAGAGATTACTTACCTTTACAATCCCTTCAATGTATTGATCGGCATTCGCGGCTTGCTCGCTCATACGGCTGCGCGACTATAACTTGTATTAAATATATGTAGGCTATAGTTTTAAACTTATAGCGTTAGGTATTGTGAATTATTATTAATGACGCCTATGATTATCCGAAACCCTAAACCTACGGTAATAACAACATTTACTGTGGCCAAGCAGGGTTCACCTACCTTGAGCAAAGCTTTCTCTTTTTTCTCCCTCCTCTGACGCACTTCCCTCCGGAATTTCTCGAAATCTTTCTAAAATTGGGATTTTACTGCTGATATTGTTTTTTTAAGTTTAAAGTGGACCGGAAAGGGCCAAAATCACCCTTTCCCATGGCTAGGTCTAGACAGCTACGCAGGGCTTCAAAAAAACACGTGAAAATATTGGATATTGCCTAAACATCACGCTCCGACCGGCTTCCAGTAGTCATTCTAGCCAGAGAGCGTAATTTGGTGTATCATGTAGCTGTCGAGACCTAGTCCATGGAAGGGTTGGCTCTAGCGCTTTCTATTCCCTTTAAGTTACGGATTATTCACCTTGACCTGCTCGGTGTCCTTCGCGACAATGTCGGCAATGATGTCCTCCTTTTCCTCGATCGGGAGCTGGCTTAAATTAAAAAAAAAAGGTGACTAAAATTATGGTACGCAACCCACCTATCGCCAAGCACCTGAAAAACGTCTTTCCTCGTTTGTTCGGAGGCTTTCTTCAGGAAGGGCAGGTCTTTTTGGGTAGGGTTGCTGAAAAATTAGTCACGATTCAAAAGTTCTGTTTATAATTTGGGTTTAAAGGGACTAGGAAGTGCCAAAATCGACCCCTGGGCAACGATTAGGTCTCGACAACTACGCGAGGCTCCCGATGACACCTTGCTATCGTAATTTTTGTAGCTTTTAGTATGGTGACCGAAGTATTGACGCTACTGAAAATTACCAATCTGCCTGCCAGAGCTCGAGCATCATTAGGAATCTCGCGTAGTTGTCGAGACCTAGTGACTAGAGGGGGTTGATTTTTGGGTTTATGCTCCCTTTCTTGTCAATTTTTCGCGATTTTTTGAATTGTCCAAGCTTTACTGTAATTTTTGTGCAAACCCTACCTTCTTTTTCCATCAAAAATCGGCCCATTTTGAGCACAAACAATCATCAATAGGAAGAATTGGAATACAGCCATAATTAACATTCTGAAAATAAGGGCGATCACATGGTACGTTTCTGGACTCGGAACAGATTGGAATCCACCGGAAAGCCCGATCCAATAATGTTTACACAAAGAAGAAGGTGCCGAATCGCTTGACAGCCAGCCGTCACCCGGGCCCGGATCGGCCGTCCACAGGTGTGGGACGGATATTTTGGAAATCGCTTTGCAGAATGATGGTTTTTTTTGAGCTACGGAATAGGATTATTCAGGGCAGCCAAACGAAGCCCGTGAAGACTACTTTTTATGAGGCTAAAGGGCCCGGAAAGTCAGAGGGAAGAAGCCATTTCGACCTACTTGGAATCCGGCACAAGTTAAAAAACGTTTAATTTTTGGCTTTTCAAAGGCGGTGGAAGCAGCTTTACAACATCAGCGAAAAATTAGCTCTTTCATATTCTCGGGGGAGGAGGAGCCATTTTTTCATTTCGTTTTTTTTCACAATTCAAAGCCAAAATTGCCAGGTAAAAATGGTAATTACCTTTAAAACCCTTCCTTTATTGATATTCAAAATATTAGATACCCATAAAAATTTATGTTAAAATATCAGAAAGATAAAAAATGAAAAAATCCAAAAAAGTGCTGAATGACCATTGTTGGGTTGGGGGTTGGTAGCCGAACCAACGAACCTCACCTGTCCCCTCCCTCACTGACTGACTGCTGTATTTACCTAGTGGCTTTTGAGGACCCCGCAGGCTACCAGAGGTCCCGATTTTCGGCTGAAAATGGACGGAATAGACACTGGAAAGGAGACTGAGAAAACAAGAACGGGGGAACTGGTAGAGAGGGGCTAAAGGGATTGGGAAATTGAGGAAGGGTGAGTCAGGGCACGATTTAGGTGGAAAGCGAGGGTGAGAGAGAGAAAGAGAGAACGAGGGAAAACTGAGGATATCTACCCTATACAATTAAGGGATCAGGCCTTTAAAGGGACGAGCAAGTGACCAGATCGATCCTTTTCCTCGAGTTGCTCTAGACAGCTCTGCTACGTGTAACAAGCCGCCACCGTGGTACTCTTGGACCAACGATGCGGAGATGTCACTTGGAGTATAGCGTCGTTATCGAGAAATGGCCAATAAAATTTTTTTCATTTGAGACGCGATAGCGATTATCATGATTCGGAAAAGTCGGCTATTGATTCTGATCAATTCTTCGCAAACGATTCGGTGATCATTTTGTTAAACTTTGTTGGTGTCAATTTCGCATTTGATTTTAGCTAATTAAGGTTACAGGAATCAGCATTGACATTTTGCCAATGCTCGAATAGGGCAGAAAACGCGCGAGCTTCCTCGTATCTTTTAAAATCAACCATACTCAGTTTGACGTTTTTGGAAGGATTCGACGATATGTCTCAGTCCACGCGGTTTGCTTCGATTTTATTCCATTTATGCGATTCAAAGAGATTTTAGGAGGTAGTAAAGGTGGTAATTCTCGTTTGATGTCGGTAAATTTTCTTGTCGTCGCCCCATAGATTTCAGTTCAGCCGCCCCATAGAGTGGCCGACCCTTCAAAATTTTAATTTTCCGCGTTTATAGATTCCAAAACATCCCCGTTCCGTTAGCCCTCTACTTTTTTCTTTTTGCCCTTTGGCGTCTCATCACTTCACTCGGGAGGAGACTTCAGAATGGTATGGGATGTCTGTGTGGATGCGTTGTCCATTCTCGTCCTCCCCGTTTCTAAGGCCCGCATAAATAAGGGAGGGTTGCCGGGATGCGCGCGACGCGCCCCAGTTCAGCTTTTCCTTTGTCCTTATTTTAGGCGCCCCGCCGGCTGTTTTTGTACGATTTTTAGTCGGCTAATTCCTACGAAAAAAACTTGAAAACGCGAATTTTGACGTCTGATTCCGGACAGTACGCTACGCTACTCTTTACGCTCGTTTGACTACTACGCAGAACTACGCCTCCACCCTTCAGACCCGAAAATTTCGATCGATTGGCTACGCTACGCTGCTATCACACCACCCCCCCAAAACCTTTACCCAAACCGTACTCGGACGTACTGCCAACCTTCCGGCCAGGCCAATCCTAATTACGCCAGCTACGCTATAGTACTCTTGCGTACATCTGACTGACTAACATTCCGGTTGACGCTTGCTACGCATAAAACTAAACATGGCGAATCGACTGCGGACCGCTAAAATGTCTTACGGGATTCTGATAATCATTGCATTCATCTTTACTATGGTGGCATTATTCACGCCTGGATGGAGGTCATATAAGGTGAGAGAGAGAAAGAGATACAGAGAGAGAGAGAGAGAGAGAGAGAGCCAGAGATTCACAAAAAGGAGAGAGCATGAGGGAAATAGAGACAGGGAGAGAGAGAGAGAGAGAGTGACAGCGGGTGTGAGAGGAAGCGAGATAGAGAGCAGAGCAAGAAAGTAGTCAGAAAGACAAGGCAAAGCCTCCATTGTGTGAAAATCATAAAATTTTAGGGAGAGGGCGCCCCATTTTTCGGCCTCATCACGTTGGACTGTGGAAATGGCGTACGATACGTCGCAAGGCCGGACTGTCACGAGTGGTTTAGGGTAAATTTTTGATAGGAAAGTAACGTTTTCAAAACCGTAGCGCAGGCTACTGCCATATCAAAACTTTCAAAAACCATGATTTGATGCCAGTAATTCATGAAAATGGCATTTGGTTTTGTTTTAAAGGGCACGTTCAGGGACGTTTTTTTGGAAAAAAGCAAAGGTTTTTGCCGCGGCCGGGGATCGAACCCGGGCCCTCCGCTCGGGAGGCGCGGATGCATACCAGTCAGCCAGAGCTACAACCTGACGAGGGGAAGAGGGGCGCCCCACGCCGCAAAGGAGAGAAATTGCCTGACACGCCACGGGCAGGCAGTGCGCGCGGTCCCTACGTCCATAGGTTGTACACGTTGGGACGAGTACACGGCCCCCCCCTGAACGCGCGCTTTAACAAGACAGAGACACTAAAAAAGCGTCAAATTTGACGGTTTTCAGTACAAAGCCACCTTCGAAAAAGTAGCTCTCGGCTGCATGATCGTCGCCGCACTCCTCGAGTTCATCTGCGTCATCTCGTTTTGCCTGTTGTTGTCGAAAGGTACGATATAGCTATTTTCCCGTTAAAATCAAAAATATAATGATTAGCCCAGTATAATTACAAATTTTTAGTTATAAAACGATGATTACAGTTTTAAGACACAGAAAAGAATTATGGCATTTTCAGCAAGGTATCGATTGGCCGCCCCGGCGGCTGGAATGTGCGCGCTGGCGGCCTATTAATCGCCATTGCCGTTATTTGGTATGCAGTGCGCTTCGATACAAAGACCAGTGAGTTATTATTTTTAAATTTTTTTTTGAGCTTTCTGTGCCTCGAAAAGCTCTATAAATTCAAATGAAGCTAAAAATTAAACGATTAAGCTTGTTAAAACTTCTTTTTCTGATTTTCTGCCTTTAAAAATATTTTTTTAGCCTGTTACAGCACCTTTAAAGTTCTAAGCCATAGTAATAATTGTAGAAAAACGTTTCCAAGCAGCTGTCACAGTCCCTTTAAAACACTTTTTCAGCCTACATGCAGTCGTCAAGGTATGAAATGGTTCATCAGGCTCATCTTGGATATTCCTGGTGGGTAATTGAATTTTTAATGCAAAAAATATACAGCAAAAACCGAGGAAATTCGATTTTAGGTACCTCGCCATCGTCGCATTCATTTTCACCCTGTTAGCGGCCGCAGCAGCCGGAGCGACAAGGTATGCAAATTTTGTCAGTGGCTAAAAATTACATTACTGAAATTACTTATCTTAATTTTAATAGAAAAAATAAGCGCGTTTATGCGGAAAAATCAATAGCCAAATATTGAGTTGTTGGCCCATTTAAACCAAAAATATCGATATTTTTTTCAGCTCTCTCGGTATCGTCGACACCCGCCCACCAGAAGTGCACCACCATCATGTTAATGCTTAATTTAAACCTTAAACCTTTTCGATAAATTTTTGAAACTTAGTGTTTTGCAGCTATTTTACCGTATGGTCATATTTATTCATCAATAGCTAGAAATTATGCACCGAGATATGAAATAAGTTTGGATTGGTCCGACAAGAGAGAAAATCACAGAATGAAGCATAGTAAAAATTGTTTGACACCATATAAGTTCTTCGAATTTATCAAAATCCAGCAATCGGCCCTTTCCCAAGGGCTCCCATCAACGAGCCGGCGTTTTTCGACAAGAATAGCATGGCTTTCAGCTCTTTTACGACGCGATCGAGCTGAAAAAAAATTTATGTAAAACTGTCTGATTCTCTCGCGCCTTTTTTTCCATCTCTATCTCTGTCTCTCTCTATCGCTCTATCTCTCGCTCTCTCACCTCTTCTTTCGTCGTATCCCGGCCAATACTGAACCTAACGCTACGCAGCGCTACGTCTTCCGCGACTCCAGAAGCCAGTAGGATCTTGCTGGCCCTAGAAATTGGGTTATTACAGCTGAAACAGCCTTTAACGAGGTTCAGAAGCGCGAGATTCGACCCCTTGCATCGACTAGGTCTCGACTGCCACGCGAGACGCCAAATGACACGTGTAAATCTCAGTTTGCTAGTCGCTAGCGACATGCAGCAGGCGGAATCTATCCGCGTCGCCAACTGTCATTTGGCGTGCGGCGTAAGTGTCGAGACCTAGTTGATGGAGGAGGCGATAATAGATTCTTAGCATCTTTAAGCTTGATTTATGATTGTTTGGCAGCGCTGTTGTGGCTTACTTTTTCTCCTTCGAATGCCCGGCGGCGGCCGTGCTCGCGTAAAACGACTTGCACTTGGCGAGCAGGTCGGCGCTAAAACGTTTGAAACGTCCAGCCAGCCCTTGAACGTTTTCCAAGCTTGATGAGCCAGAAAGAAAGAAAACTGCCAAGCGTTGAGCTTACCTAGTTTCCGCATATTTTGGAAAAGCGACCGATGACGAATTGGCCAATCGCGGCGACGCATCGAAGTTGATGAGCACTTGGTCACCGAGTTGGGCCTGAAAAAACGTTTTGAAGGGGTTTTGAAGACAATTCTTTTGGGTTCCGGATACCGTCGGGTTTTAAGGGCCGAATAATCTATGGTGAAACTGTGAAAATCGGCCCTTCCCACGACTAGGTCTCGCCAGCAACACGACACTCCAAAACACGCACTTGAAAGCGGCTGTCAAAAACACGCTAGATGTCATTTGGAACACCGCGTAGTTGTCTAGTCCTAGTCAATGCATGGGGTCGATTCTTGCGCTTTCCTAACCTTTTAGATCTAAATCATACCTTCAACTGAACTTCAAAATGCTGGCGATGCTCCAGAAGCTTCTTCTCCTTCTCCACAAGATTTTCAGCGGCAATTTCGCAGGCTTTCCCGAGACCAGCGATCATCGGGGTGTTCTCGGTTCTAAAGTTCCAGTTTAATTTTATAAGAAATGTCTTTTACGCAAAAAAAACAATTTTACATACCCAGCGCGTAGTCCGCTCTCTTGCGTACACCCCAAGATCATCGGGTTGATTGGAACGGTCAAAGCAGAGCGAAGAATCAGAGCCCCGCAGCGTGGACCGTAGAACTAAAAATACCTGTTTCCAGGGACGCAAAACTCGCAAAACGTGCGTTTCTGGGGTCTCAAAATCTGTTCAGCAAGTGGAATTTGGAGTGTCGCTTAGCTGTCGATACCTAGTCGATGCCGAGGGTCGATTTTATGGTTTCCTAGTCCCTTTAAACCTGCTACGTATCCACCTTGTGCCCGGCCACGGTGGCGTAGTCGATTTTTAGCTTGTCGAGGTTGATGTCCATCTTGCCGACTGCCTAAAATTTGTTGTAAATTTTCTAAAAATCACACAGCTACTGTAAACTGCACAAAACGGCCAAAATACTACGGTAGAAATTCCAAATCCTTACTTGCGTGTATCGTGTGCACCAATATTTTTCGGCCGAACTTATCGCCCATTTTCCGGGTGATGTCGGCGATTTCAGCTGAAAATAGAGGGTTAGAGTGGGACAGAGGGAGGTAGAGAGAGAGAGAGAGAGAGAGAGAGAGAGAGAGAGAGAGAGAGAAAAGAGGAAGAGAGACGTGCGCGGCGAGAGATAGAGAGAGAGGCAGGGAGAGAGAGAGAGAGAGCTTGTGCGTGAGAGAGAGAGAGGGAGATAGATGGCAGAGAGAGACCGAGAGACTTACTAATCGGTTGAATAACGCCGCTCTCATTATTCGCCAGCATCACCGAAACAAGGCATGTTTCTGAGGTGATTGCAGCTCCAATCGTTTCCGGTAAAACGTAGCCCTTCGATTTGTCGACGGGGCAGAAGGTGACTTCTGGAATGTCGATTTCCTCAAGGATCTCTGCTAGCTTGTACGGGCCCAAATTGTGAGAAATAGCGAGAGACAGAAAAATAGCGGGAGAGAGAGTGAGTGAGTGATGGATAGAAGGCGTGAGAGATAGGGAAAACCCGATATTTCTTGAAGGATCTCTGCTTGCCCTCATCTTTTATTGGCCAAGTTATATTCCTCAAGAATCTCTGCTAGCTAAACTTGATTTCAAATTAATCTGTAAATCGGGTTATTTCTTAAGGGTTCTCTGCTAGACTGCCTAGCGCTGGGTCAAATGGCCGCTCGGCTTATCGCTGATCTCAAATGGACTTTGCTAGATTGCCCTGCATTTCGTCCAAAAATGCCTACCAATGACCCCTCTCTCCTTCAGCTTTTTCAGGGGATTCTGAATGGCCGGGTGTTCGATTTCGGTCGCAACAATGTGAGGCTTTGCCAGTCCAGAGCTTTCGATGGCCGAATGGATCACCCAGGAATTGCACTAAACTTATCATTTTCTGATATTCAGGATAACCACGTACCTCGGTGCCACCGGAAGTGAAAATCACTTCCTTCGGCGTGACATGCATCAAGTCTAACAAACGGGATTTTTGGAGAGCATATTGAGACGAACCTGCCACCTGCTTCCTTGCCTTCTCGATCGCCTGCTTGGCTTTGGCGGCTAAAAATAGATTAATCCATTTTAAGGGAATTTTTTCTCGTTTTAACGGGGTCAATAAGTGCGAGAATCCACCTCCTCCATCGTCTAGGTTTAGATTTACATTCGTCTAGTTTTACTTGACGTCATTTCGACACGATATCCCTGATTCCCTGTCACGAGTTCGAAAATCACCATTTCGAAAATCACCATTTCGAAAATCACCATTTCGAAAAATCACCATTTCGAAAAGACACCATTTCGAAAATCACCATTTCGAAAAGTCACGATTTCGAAAAACACCATTTCGAAAAATCCCCAGTTCGAAAAGACCGGGTCTTCAAACAGGCATAAAAATTCCAGTGTCGATGATATGACTAGTGATGTAATAGAAATTGTTTTAGTGGTGTCTATGATGAAATTAATCATATCTCCAGTGGAAAAATAGACCCCCGAACCTCAAACCAGCCAACGAAAATCATTTTTTTCTGCGACTGGGAAATGGGCTATTGCTAAATCCTGTGTTTCCCAAATGATAATTTTCGAAATGCTGATTTTCGAAATGGTGATTTTCGAAATCGTGATTATTCGAAATGGTGATTTTCGAAATGGTGCCTTTTCGAAATGGTGTCTTTTCGAAATGGTGACTTTCGAAATGGTGTTTTTCGAAATCGTGATTTTTCGAAATGGTGATTTTCGAAATGGTGATTTTCGAAATCGTGATTTTCGAAATCGTGACCGCCAACCGATATCCCTACATTACGCTTTCCGTACGCGTTTTTTGGAGCGCCGCGTAACCGTCTACGCCCACTCGATAGGGTTGGTTGCTGTTGTCATCTCTAGGGTTCTTAAAGCTACTTTGATATGCTTTACTGAGGTCTACTATACTAAAGCTTAAAAATTTATTATTTTCCTGCATTTTACACGTTACCCATAGGGTTATTGCTGCTCGGGTTGGCCCACAGGTCCAGCGCCTCGATGATCACTTTCCGGACCTAAAAGAATACAGAAATATCAATCCGTCTCTTTATTAAATCGATTAAAGCTTTTCAAGATTAAAAATTGTTTTTACCTATTTTCCGATCTAAAAAATGTTTTATATTGATTTTATTATGCCTTTGTTTTCAGTTTCTGGAAAAGATGTCTTCTACACTTTTGTTCATTTACTGTTTCATCGATCAGAAAATTCATATAAAATTCATTTTGCTTCAAAATCTAGATTTACTTTCGTTAAAACGCTTTCCAAACGCCTCAATTTCATCCCAAAAATTCACGTGATGTTTGCTATTTTTGCTCACTGGCTTATCAGCTGCCCTGACCCTCATAAGTCCCCTTCCAGGAATAGCAACTTACCTGGTCAATTGATAAGTAAATTTAGGTTTAAATAACGTATAAATCCTTCTAATTTATTAAATTAAATACGGAAAATAAATAGCTGTAAATTACCTCATTATCCAGCGGCGTCGTTGCGTTGTAATCCAAATATATCGGCTGCTGCTCCTCGAGGTACCAACCGGACTCCATTTTTTGACGGTTTTCAAGCTCTAAGCAATGAATTACAAGGCTTAAAACAATGTAAGAATGAAAAAACGCCAAGAAAAGGGACCGATGACGCTACGAAATTCGCCCTTCAACCTTTGAAACTCGCGAAAACTCGAAAAACTGACCGAATCTCAACCCTGTGGATTTGATTACGCAATGAAACGCTTTACAAGATCGGCAAGGGTAATTTTATGGTTCACTGTTTTAAAATACAAATACTAGCGTTTATTGACGCGAAAAAACTAGTGGAAATGATAAAATTCTGGCCGTTGGAGAACCGATTACGCCATCAAATGGGTTAGAAATTAGTAGATTCAATTTTTTAATTTTTTAAACTGCACTTCTGCAAGTAAACCTTTTAAAGTTATAAAACGAATAGAATTTAATCGAATTATCGGCCAAAAACAACCGATTACGCAATGCAAATTCCGGGGCACAACTATTGTCGTCGGGTCGGGGGGTCGGGGGCAGATGGGACCCGCCCGCGGCTATGAGTCAGGTTTCCGGGCCGTTTTTTCAAGAGATTAGGTTTCAAAAGCTTTTCAAAAACTGTTAGGCGCATCAATGACTTCTTATAGATAAAAAATACAAAAAAAATTCGAATTCGCGAAAAGGGAAAATCACCCAAAAATATAAATTTTCAAAAATTGACGAATTCTATTGGCATCGGCTCTTTAAATCCTGGCGCTAAAATTTTGCTTACACTGGAACGGCTTCAATTTATTATTGGAGCTATATGGAAGGTATTTTCAAGGCATTTTTTTAAAGGACTTTCAGAAAATGCGATTTTTGGGACACGTTTGGCCTTATAAACTGGAAACTACAAAATCTATAGACTAGAAGTGCCTTGGTGACTAAAGAAAACACGGCGTTTTCTACGGTAATAAAGGTTGGGGAATATGTTGCGACAAATTTGCAGCCGCTGGGGAAGGTGATGCCATTATGCTGATTAGTTGCAAGGAGCCGGACATTGGAGAGAAAGAGTAAATAAATATGGTCCATATGGGGAAATTTGGACATAAAGACATTCGCTAATAGCTTTAAAATAAATTTGCCAGAGAGAGAGAGAGAGAGAGAGAGAGAGAGAGAGAGAGATAGAGAGAGAGTGAGAGAGAGGGAGAGAGAAAGTGAGGGTGCGATAGAGTGGGAGAGGAGAAAGAGCCACGGGGCATCGAGAGAAACATTTTAGAGAGAGAGCGAGAGAGAGAGAGTGAGAGAGAGACAGACGGGGAGAGAGAGACTAATTTTGAGAATTGTTAGAGTCAAAGCTGCTCTGGTTGCCGGATGTCGGCGGCAAAATGTTTTGTCTGGGCTCTTCAGTCACTGTTTTTGCGTATTTTTATGGTTTATGCCATTCATTCTCCATCTTGGCGGAATTCTAAGCTGCAAGCTGCTGCAAGCTGCAATTCTAAGCTCAAAAAACGAGAAGAAATTGGACACGTAGTATCGAACGCAAAGTCATATATTTTGTGAGGATGAGCCGTGAGTGTATGTGGCTGTTGCTGTAGCCGCAGCTCAAATAATCTCGCTTCAAAATCTCGTCCTCAGTCAGCCACCATCCATCCGGTCAGCAGGCACACGAATTTTTCTCGCGATCACGATGCGCCTCGAACGAGTCTAGGACCACTTTTTCTTCTGAACGAGCCTCGTGTGTCGTCGCCAGGGCCTGAAAATTTGGATAGATTACAGATTGGTCTTAAAAATACATTCCGCTCTCGTTCTGGAACCTTGGTTAGCGGCGGGAATTTGGCGGCCTGGCGGCCGGGCCAGGGACCCTTCATAGCCCCTCTCCCGTCTCTAGTGGTCTATGGCGCTTGCCCCAGGGCGGGTGGTCCGGGTTCGGTTTTGCCCCCACGTTTAGCACCTACCGTAACCTTGCGTGCTAAAGTGTTTACCAATATTTTCTATTTTTTGTTTTCTCAACGAGAGCGGAACGTCCCATTAAATGGTCCTTCAAAATGGAGAGGGAACTAAAGATAGCGTGAGAAAGAGAGATACAGACATAGAGAGAGGATTCCAGATCGAGAGAGAGAGAGAGAGTGAGAGAGACAGAGTGAGTGATAGAATGAGAGGTAGAGAGGGATCGAGAGAGTGAGAGGGAACGTGAGAGTGAGAGAGACATCGTGAGCTTCAGTGATGGAGAGCGAGAGACGGTGGGTGCAGGAAACAATCGCCGGGAAAATAGCTTGCACATTTTTCAGAACTCGCTTCCAACATCATCACTGCTAGCTTGCCATCCGATCCTATTCAGTAAGGTAGTCAACTAATTATCAGAAATTAGCGAAATTCACCACATTAACGAGATTAGCATATAAAAAGCTGACTAGACTATTTGCAAACCGGAAGCGACCCGAAATTTTAATGGATTTTCGTCTCAAAGGCTAGCAAAAACGTTGCAAGGCCATCTCGTCTCAGCACGGCCACTAACTCTGATGATCGCCCAGCCGCGCTCGCCGCAGCGTTCGACGATGATGCCTCTGATGCTCATCTTCATCGGGTCCCTCGTGCTCATCGCCCCCGCCGGTGCCGTGCCCCAGGAGTATGGTATCAAACAACTGCGTGGTGGCCCCAAAACATCCGGGCTAAAGTCTATGAAACCCTCCCAGCCACAACTTTGCCGCTATACAGTAGCGGTCAAAAAGATGTCCCCTCGGGAGATCGTTTGGTGTTTGAAAACCACAGGCCCAAATTTTATCAAATTTCGTGTCTAGGTAAATTCGGCTGCGGGGAATCCGATGGCAGCATTGAAATCTCACTGAAAATTTGATTTTAATGGTCAAACTTCGATTTTAAGAAATTCTGTGAAATAAACTTTTTCATGAGGATTTTCGGACTTCAAAATGTGTCCATCGTGTTCGCAATGGTCGAAAACCACTAGTCCGTTATTGTCCGACGTTTTTGCTGCCTGGGCCTCACCATACTGACGGCTGAAAGTTGCTGTCGCGCGGGGCCAAACCCCTTGGATAGGCTTACGGGGGCCAGGAAATCGCCCCCGCGGCGACCACTTCTCGGCCTCATAGCAGCGAGCCCCAAAGAGATACATGTCTTAAAAAATGTTAGAGATAGGTTTTCAACCCTTGCGAACACGATGGACACATTTTTGAAACCCGAAAATCCCTCAGGAAAAAGTTTATTTTACCGATTTTAAAAATTCAAATTTGACGGCTAAAATAAAATTTGTAGCCGATTTCGTGGACACCATCGGATTTTCCGTATTAAAATTGTCCTAGAAGCAAAGTTTCATAAAATTTGGACCTGTGGTTTTCGAACACCAAACGATTTCCCGAGGGGACATCTTTTTGACCGCTACTGTACGTCCTATTAATGCGTGGAGGATCGCAAAAATGTTTGCCATGGTCGATTTTTACTATAAATAAGTTTTTTTTCGTAAGTAAAAAATGTTTGAAAGTTTTTTATAGCAACTATAAGTCTGGGTTTTCTCTCATTAAGGACCATCTTGAGATACTCCAGGCATTGGAAAGACTCCAGATACCCCCGCCCCCCCCAGCCGGCCACTAACTTTTATATCTCGGCTCTCTGTTCATCTACAGGTGTGTAAAGTATATCAAAATTTTTATCTTGCTCTGGCGAGTATTTTGGTATACTTTACACACCTGTAGATGAACTGAGATCGGAGATACAAAAGTTGGAGGCCGCCTGGGTAGGGGGTTCTAGAGTTCTTTTAGATTATGTAGAAAAATTTCTAGCAATTTTTTGGCGTCGTGAAACGATTATAGTCATTTCACCAGGGCGAGCATGTTGATATACTTCGCGCATAATTAGGCCGTATGGCTGAAAAGTTCCGGCTGTCCTTGACTCCTACCGAATTGAACTTTGCAGCGGCCCGCCAGCTGCGGGCGGCGGTGCGACAGCGGTTCGTTGCAGCTGACGACGGCAAAAGATTTCTTTGCAGTGTGAGCCTGTGCCCTTTGTCTGCTACGCGAGGCACCATCTCGACCAACTTGGGCTGCACACCGAGCTACCGAATGACGGCACGGTATGGTCCACTTTTGGTTAGAGTGCAGTTTACGGCTACGGTTTACTTTACCCCCCCCCCCCCAGCCGGAAGTTTTTGGCTATAACTTTTTTATTTTACATTATTGTAGGCTCAAATTAAAACTCTAAGTATATTTTTCGAGGCTCTATCGAATGGCGTTGCGAAAATCCCGACAAAATAAGCGAAAATCCCGAAAACTTTGAGACCCTTCGGCTGTGGGGGGGTGCAAACTCTTCAGTTCCCCTGCCCCAGGGGGCGTCCGACTGTTGTATCTCGTCCGCTTGTTGGTCTACAGGTATAGAAAGTATACCAAATTGTTCACCTTGATCTGGCGAGTATTTTGGTATACTTTACTACCTGTTAGGCTACGAGAAGCCGAGCTAAAAAAGTCGGGTGCCGACTGGGGACTGCACTCTGGCGGTCCAGGTTAGGCTAGTAATCGAATATAAAGTGCCTTGGCATTGTTTCTGGTAAGTTTTAGCTGTATTTAGAATAGAAAAATTTTCAAAAGAACGTTGGAAAATCTCTGAAAGGTTCGAAAATTTGGTCATTTTTGGTCGAAACAAAAATTTATTTTTCGACACAGCCAGGGTTCAAGGGCCGCGTAGCGGTTTTTCAAGCCTGGCAGTGCGTTAGTTTAGCCGTGTCCGGTAGCGAATTGCTATTACAGTGTGAGAAGACGTGCAAGAAATGCGAGCCCGAGGCCACCCTGACCCTGGATGAGACGACCGGGCGCTTGATGATCGGCTGCGATCCTCGAGAGTGGTTCTGCAATGAACAGGACACCACCGCTGACTGCATCAAAGCCGTCAAGCTCGAGCAGCTCAACAAAAAAGCCGGTAAGGTATTTGGCTATAGTCTAGGAAAATTTAATTTAAAAAAATGTATTTCACAAATTTTAAGTAAATCTATTTTACATAATTTAATTAAAAAATGACAAAATTTTCGAGTTTTTCAAGCGTTTTTCTTCTGACGGTTTTCATAAAAACCCCCATTTCAGATAATTGGGTCTTTTTCCCGCGCAACTTCTGCAGCCGAATGATGATCGCCAACGGCCTGTGCAAAGACAAGAAGCTGTGCGTTGCACTGGTTTTTTTGGTGCTACCCCTTTAACGAGGGGGTGGGGAGGCAATAGTAATTAACTCCCCCTTAAAGGGGTAGCACACGAAAATTCCATTCGCTTCCTAGGGAACGCCAAACAGTGACTGTGGTTGGTTTTAGGGTGACGGATATCGAGATTGCGGCTTGGAAGCTCGGCACAAAGTACGTGGTACAATGCGATGCCGGCTTCACCATCCCCGAGTAGGTGCAGAGCGAAAATGCGGTACTCGACGTAAAGCCGGTTCTGGACTGTTCGCGGCGGGGGGGGGGGACCAAACTTAGGCTTGGCTTGGTTAGCTTAGACTTGGAGACAAGCTTAGGCCGGCAAAAACCTCCAAAAAAGATGCCCCCCAACATCAATAGCGCACTGCGCACTGCGCACTGCCTGCCCGTGCTGTGACAGGCCATTCCCCTCCTTTGCGGCGTGGGGCGCCCCTCACCCCCTCGCCAGGTTGTAGCTGTGGCTGACTGGTATCCATCCGCGCCTCCCGAGCGGGGGGACCGGTTCGACCCCGGCCGCGGCAAAATCTTTGCTTTTTCCAAAAAACGTCCCTGTGCGTGCCCTTTAAATTCGGCCCGTTCAGGCTGTTGGGCGCCGTCACCGGAAGCGCCGATACAATCCCGTGCGTCCCGAGCCTTCACCAGTTCGCCGGGCTCGGCAATGATGACGCGAAAATATTCGGCAAGGAGGACGTCGCTCCCACGGCGCTCACCGCCGACGGCCAGTGGAACAGCTACAAGGTATTTAGATCGAATCGGTCCCAAAATTTGACAAGAGGCGTATCACAACGTACCACGCCACGGGGTTCTTTCGCATTCTCGGGGGTAGGCGGCACTTTTTTTGTATAAGGTTAGAGATGTCTGGTAGCTGAACAGCAGGTGTTGTAATAGTGTCTTTGGTAAAAAATAACGATATTTCAACTAGAAAAACCATCTAAAAAGTTTTGAAAAAAATTTTTTTCGGCATTTTTACTAAAATTTTGTTTAGTTTTCGCGTTTAGGAATAGCAAAACGATGTGGAATTCTAAATTAACCACTCGGAATCAGATTCATGTGAGTAACTTCCGGCCACGGGTCCGACCTTGACCCGTCCGGACCGGGCCCCGGGAGGGTCCGGACCGGGTCCGGGTCCGGATCAAAAAAGACCATCCCTAGAACGGAGTGTACCTTTAAAGAGGCTCGGACTGCCCGTGTCGACCAGGTTTATGGCGAAGGCTCATCGACAACTTACGCCACGGGTACTTGTATTCGGGGGAAAGAATTGCGGGAGGGGGAACCAACTTTTTTGTCGGGCCTGGTGGGGATAGTAATCAAATATAAAGTGTTTTTACATTGTTTTTAGCAAAATTTAAGCCTATTTGAATCGGAAAAACTTTTTAAAAAGTTAGAAAAACGGTTGAAAAAGTCGAAAATTTGGTCATTTTTGGACCGAAAAAAATCGATTTTTCGACCTAAAATAATTTTTTAATTGAATTTTGTAAAGTTTTTATGTTCAGGAATAGCTATAAACAATTTAGAAACACTTCCACTATTTATATAAAAAATCTAGGCTTGGGCCAAAAAGTTCAGTTTCCCCCGAATTCTTTCCCCCGCCCGGGAATACACAAGAACCACGCCACGTAACAACTGGTTTTGACAGCCCAGGTGTGGCGTTTGAAGCGCTGCATTCAGTGCAGCAACGGTGTCGCATCTGGACTAATTATTCCCCGAGGCGTCAAAAATCGAGGGTTACGAGCCGAAATCTGTCGGCGAACCGCGTCGACACGGGCTGTCCGTGCCCCCTGAAGTTTTCAAAATCTCGAATCGATATTCGATTCCGAGCTGAAACCATTTCCAACCTTTTCAGTGGTGTCCTGCGGCTGGGTCGATGCCGGCGAATTGCGCGCCCCGCCCCCTCGTCGGCTCAAAGTGGGAACATTTTCCCCAAGAACCATTGTATATTTTGGCCTTAGGTACTACGCCGTGCCCGCCACCAAACAACCTGCGAAATTCTTATTGCCCAAGTCGTCGATCTACGTGCCCGCCTGCCAATACAGGGGCCACCATTTTGAGAGCAGCGGTTGCGCCCCCCTGGACATTTTCGACAATTCCAAAGTCTACACGGCCTACCGTCTCAAGGTGAGCTTGTGGAGGTGCAAGGCTTCGGGTTTGCCGGTATATGTCGGCTACGCGGAGGGGGAAGGGATTTTACGCGGGGGAAGGATTTACGGGGGGGGACTGTTGGGGCCGAGCTAACTATTTTTTTGCGTTTCTTTTTGCTACAAACAAAACTCTTAGTATGTTTTTTGACGCTCTGTCAAATGGCACTAAAAAAATTTTGTAAAAATGTCGAAAATGTCGAAAACTTGATTTCCTTCTAAGTCCTCCATCGAAACAACGTTTAACACTTGTTTTTGTTATAACTATTTTATATACATTATTTTGAGCTAAAATTAAACTCCTAGTATATTTTTGGATGCTCTATCGAATGGCATCTTTAAAATGTCGAAAAAATAGCGCGAATGTCGAAAAACAGCCGCTCAACCCGTGTTTCAAAGCTTATTTTTGTATTTGCCGTAACTTTTTTATATTACACTACTTTGAGCTAAAACAAAAACGCGTAGTATATTTTTCGATGCTCTATCGAATGCCGTCGCAAAAATTTCGAGAAAATAACGAAAACACCCAAAAAAAGCCTGCCTGTCCCGTGCCCCCGCGTAAAATTGTCCCCCCCCCCCGCATAACCGACATATACCGTAATTTCGACGGGTCGTAATTGCGAGGGGTGTATTTCGATGGGATGCAATTCGACCAGATGTAATTCGATGGGATAAAGATATCCCCTGCGGTCCCAAATAGCATCCATTCATGTGCCCTTCCAGTCGAAACCCTACGCTACGTTGCTCAGCGGCGAAGACACGTTGAACATGACGTGGCGCACGTCGGTGGGCAAGGGCAATGCCTTCGCATACCCACGGTGCATCGCCGGCGATAAGCACAAACTCGAGGTCAGCAAGGCGGGGTTGTTTTCGCCCCTCCACCCCGGGGTCGCTATCCAAATTGAAGCCTATCAAGGTCTTTGTCTAACTAGGGAAGTCCAAAATACCCGCAACACGGATCGGGCTGAAAATTTGCACACTTATAGAATCGACCACGCTGATATTCGTCTCGTTTTCCGAATTTGCTACAGAACCTTAAAATTTGAGATATTAAAGCTTTACTGTCATTTTTGGGTCCCCGGGATGGGGTTTGTCAGGATACTGAACTTTTTTGTTTGTATTTTTCTAAATATTCTAAGTAGCCTATCTGATAGAGAGTTTTTTCTGATCGGATGGCGATGCTTGTTTTTTTTGCAAATCTGCCAAAAAGGTCAAAATAATCGAGTCCGAAGTTCGGCAATTTTAACTAACGAATCGATTTAAAACTTTCATATCTCAAATTCTAAGGCTCTGTAGCAAACCAGATGGCCTCCCATAGCCGAATACCTTCCTGATGGCTTTAGATACCTCCCCTAGGCGAAACCCCCTTCAAAAACTAAAATAATGACGGACCGGATACGTGGGAGAAAAAAGAAATGAAATGGCTCCCTTGAAAATTTTCATCCACGAAACGCGCGCCACCTGGCTCACTATGTCCAAAATCACCCCAACGTCCGTCCCCCGTCCTTTTTACTAAGGAAAAACTTTCAAAGTTAATTTTAATAATTTAAACTAAAACTTTTTCATAATTTTTTTATCAGTCTGGGGGTTTTTGGCAACGCTCTATCCGAATCCGAAGAGACCTACGCTCTAGCTCCTTTCCCCTTCGAGTTGAATTCGTCTTCAGACACACACACACAGACAGACACCTCAAGAAAATTATTATAGTAAATTCGGAAAACGAGGCGATTATCAGCGTGGTCGATTCTATAAGTGTACAAATTTTCAGCCCGATCGGTGTTGCGGGTATTTTTGACCTCCCAACTCCCAAAGTCTTTCACTCGTTCGGCGGATGACTTTGCCCTTTTTTCAGCCGCACCAGATCACCCTGCTTGAGAGCAATATCTTCCTGAACTGTGCGACGAACCCGTACTATAATAATAAGGCGACGACGGCCGAAGAGAAGAAAACCCTCTCCGTCCAGGTGGAGCCGTGCAAGAAGCCCGACGATGCCGACACGGTGCGCAATGCCCCGGCATATTTTCTCCGGAAAACGCCGGGCGCGGGGCAATTCAACTCTTTATTCCACGCATTGCCTTTCCAGCAGTTCTGCATCGACGTGTCCGGCTTTGATGAAAAGGGGTTCGAGGCCACGATCCTCCGTGAAAACAAAAAGGACGAGAAGCCGCCTGCAGAAGACGAGTCGCTCGTCATCCCAGTTTCCTCGCTTGCCGCTGTTGTCGTAGGTCAGCGACTCGCCCGCGTGTTGTGCGCGCGCGCCCAAAATGGTTCTTTCGGATTCGCCGGGGGGCTAATTTTTTCGGCACAAGTCTAAATTTTTTTATGAATAGTGGATGCGTTTCTAAATTATGTTGAACGATTTATAAGCATAAAAAGTCCACAAAAAATTGAACTAACAAAGTTAATTTTAGGTCGCAAAAGCCTGTAGAACCTTTAGGATCCGCGGGGGAGGACCAAAGTTCGACTTTTTCAAACATTTTTCTAACTGTTTTCGGAAGTTTTTTTACTTTAAATATAGTTAAAGTTTATTAAAAACAGTGTAAAGACACTTTATATTTGATTATTTGGTCCCGGTAATTTAAAAAATTTAATTTTTTAATTTCAAAAATTCGAAAAGTTTTACTTTTTTTTGGTGAATCTTCATGCATTATTTCTTCATAACCAAAACTCAATAATTTTTAAATAAAAATTAGCTGCCGGCCCCCAGATAAACGGGATTGACCGACCAGACCGTTGATCAGCCTCTTGAATCCGTTCCAGGTGGCGCCGTTGCCCTCATCGCTCTGGTGGTCTTCAAAAGGCGCCTAATTGTGGCTAGGTATGGTTTTGTGACAGGCCGCCCCGCATTATCTAACATGTCGTGGCTGCTATGAAAATTCCAAAAAAAAAACACATTTTCCACGGCGAAAGGTCCGGGTTGAGCAGCTAAAAGTACATTTTAATAGCACTTTTTTTGAATAAAAATAAAAGTTGATTAAGAAGTGCCCATGGGCAGCTAAATTTTAATGCAGCGTGTTCCCCGTATTTTATTTGGGCTTAAAGGGCACGTTCAGGGACGTTTTTTTGGAAAAAAGCAAAGGCTTTTGCCGCGGCTGGGGGTCGAACCCGGGCCCCCCGCTCGGGAGGCGCGGATGGATACCAGTCAGCCACAGCTACAAACTGGCCAGGGGGCGAGGGGCGCCCCACGCCGCAAAGGAGGGGAATGGCCTGTCACAGCACGGGCAGGCAGTGCACGCGGTCCCTACGTCCATAGGGTGTACACGTTGGGACGAGTACACGGCCCCTCCCTGAACGTGCGCTTTAAGTGCCGTTTACCCCCCCCCCCTGAGCCGAACCCCACCTACCGTATCTCGGCTTCCTGTTCATCTACAGGTGTGTGAAGTATACCAAAATGTTCGTCTTGCTCTGGCGAGTATTTTGGTATACTTTACACACCTGTAGATAAACAGGGAGCCGAGATACAAATGTTGGGCGCCGGCTGGGGGTAAATTGCATTCTAACCTTTATTTGATTTTTCCACCAATTTGGGGCCGCTGTTGACTCGGTGACCCCAGAACTTCTACGTGTAAGCTTTGCAGGAAGGCTGAAGCCGTGGATCGCACCGAGTCCGGCGACTACGCGGCGGGTGGCGCGCTCGAATTCAACGCTGGCTGGCATGACGGATGGGCAGATCCACTGGTCAGGCAAAAACCCGAAAAATGATACCCCTTAGGCGCTCTACAAATTCAAGCAGTGAAAGTTAAAAAAGGTTCGATAGCGTATCTTATTCTGCAGAAAATGCGCTTTCGAATAAGATACTTCTTGAGTTCAGATACTGCTTAATTGCAGGCAGACGATCACGAGGAGCGAATGTCCAACTACAACAAGCCGATCCGCCGCATTAACCGCTTCCTGATGCAGACCAAATCGGACAAGGATGTTCCGGAAACGGCCGAGGTGGAACTGCCGCCAGGACTACTAGCCCCCGTGCCGTCCCCAGCGACCGCCACCGATGCCACTGCGACACAATCATCGTCGGCTAACGTCTGAACAGCCCATCCGTCCCCCCCCACCCCGCAAAAATCCGTTTTGCTCCCCTACTCGATCGCTGTCCATTCGCCCCAATTTTCCTTGCACATACCAGATAGCCTCGTGCTCGTCGCACTAGATGCTCGTGCTCAACATGTCCCCCCATATCCCATTTCCGAATAAACATCGATGCAAACCCAAATGCTTTATTGACACAATCGGTTGGCAGGCAGTCACCTGATATAGAAAATCGCTTGATCGGTTATTTTGCACGCGAGGCGTTGGGAGGCTCATTTCGAATTTTGCCACGCTCCCGGCCGGGGGCCTATGCCATTTTTGGGTTCCTTTTAGCACTTCGCCCGAATCATGGAAAGCCCAACTTCTAAAGATACCCGCGTGAAGGCCAGGGGTGAAATAAAAAAGGTATAGCCAAAAACTCTCGGCTGGGGGGTAAAGGAAACCATAGCCATAATTTGCAACAAAATCCGGGTTTACAGGCTGCATAGATCGATTTGAATCCAGCTTGAATGCATTCATGAAATGCACCGGAAACGGGCCCTAATTTGCCTCATAAGCTGTCGGAAAAGCGAATCGAATCGAGCCTCAATTATCTCAACTCGCCACGCTTCTGATGTTCGGCCACCGACTCGTCCACGGCCTCTTCGTGGTCTGGCTGCTCTGCGGCGTGTTCCAGCCCGTCTCCGTGTCCCCGCCGTCTTTCCGTTCTTTGGCGGCTTCTGCATCTCGCGCAACGTACGTTTGCTGCTTCCTTAGTTTTGGCCCGGATTGATCGCCATCGGCATCTCAATCCTGGTCCCGGTTAGAGTGCAGTTTACCCCCCCCCCCCCACCCCCTGGCCGGGTGGTTGATATTTCGTTATGGGGCCGTACGGAATTACTGGTAAAAAGTTGGTTTCCCCTGCTAAACGTCGCCCCGCTAACCTGGTGGGGATAGTAACCAAATATAAAGTGTTTTCACATTGTTTTTAGCAAAATTTAGGGCCGGAAAAAAAATCCATTTTTCGACCTAAAATTAAATTTTTTAATTAAATTTTGTAAAGTTTTTATGTTTAGGAATAGCTATAAACAATTTAGAAACATTTCCACTATTTATAGAAAAAATCTAGGCTTGGGCCGAAAAAAGTTCAGTCCCCCCCCCCCCGGTAATACGCAAGAACCGGAAAAACTTGCGACAAGCAGTTGTCTTGAGATACACGCTTTGCTGCATTACCATTTCCAGTTTCAGGTCTGACCGCTATACTGCCACGGGATCCAATGCACCCAACAAGAACATCGTCAGCCAGGCTGACGACTACTCCGCGAACCGTTCGATGCGTTTCAAGCGTGATGTAGGACTGTTGTACACGGCGCGCACACCCTCTGCTTTAGTGCCTCGGGGAGGAACCGTTTGCCTGCTTGGCCAAGAGCCTAATCGATGGGCAGAGCAAGAAAAGCAACATCCCGGACACAGGGGTAGGTTCACCATAATCTTGCTATCGTTATTTCCTATTTTAGTGCGAGAATTGCCCTCTGCGACCTTGCCTACTGGACACTATTGACGTCAAAACTACAATATTGCCAAACCCGGATCCACAGTTGCGCCCCTTGGCCCAGTGCACTCCGAAAGCAAATACCTGCGTAAACTCTGCTTGAGAAGTCCCTAATGCCTTTTATTTAGGGATATACCGACTCTGCCATTTGCCTGAAGCCCGTCTCGTTCGTGACAGATGGCCAAGGTATTCAAGCCGTTGAGGCCCGATTCAATGCCCTTTTGCAGAGCATTCGGAGCTGTTCCCGTTCAACCTGTGCACGCGAAAGATGCTCGTCGACGGCACTTGTCCAAAAGATCTACTGTGAGCAAACGAGCATGTGGCTAAAGTCTAGTTGACCCTGCCCCCCTCAGCCAGCATTTGCCCCAGTCGGCCCGGCACCAAATTTTTTTCGGCACAAGCCTAGATTTTTTTATAAATTGCGGATGCGTTTCTAAATTGTTTTTAACTATTCCTGAGTATAAAAACTACACACATTTTAACCAAAAAAAATTAAAAAAATAAAAATTAGGTCGAAAAATCCTATAGAACCTTTAGGATTCGCGGGGGGGAAGACCCAAAATGACCAAATTTTCGACTTTTTAAAACATTTTTCTAAATTTTTCTGAAAGTTATTCTGCTTTAAATATAGTTAAAACTTACGAAAACAATTCGAAAACACTTTATATTTGATTACTAGGTCAACCGGGACCACCAGGAAAAAAATTGGTTCTGGAGTCTTACCAAATGCCTGGAGTATCTCAAGATGGTTCGCTCGTCAAACACTCTATTTCGATATCCCTTTTTGTGAAGAAAAATAACAAACACAAATTTTAGAAGCAATTTATTGCGAACTATAGTCTTGTGGGTACAGGGCAACGCGGCGCCCCTTTCGACGCTTACGACGGGAAAAGGGATGGCTGTCGCCCCAATACAAACCAATCTTTATTTCAGCTCTATTTATTTTTCCTTCTCCATTTCTTTGAAAAAAAGTATGTGGAAATGGAGTATTTGACGGGAGGAAGATTTTGAGATACTTCACGCATTAATTGGATGACTTGGGGGCGAATGCTAGCTGGGGAATAGACTCTTACCAAGACCAATCTTTTTTTTCAGGAGCCGATCACCGTACGTCGCCGATAAGATCGTCATTACACTCGACTACCACGTCCAATGCGAGCCCGGCTTCATGGTCCCAACGTGGGTGCCTCCCCCATTCGACCTCTCGACAACGATAGGCTCATCGCTCCGCGAAAGCGGATCTACTCTCCAAAGCGGCGTTTTCATGTAATTCAGCAAAAAAGATTTCGTTTCAGGATCGCCAGCGACATCGGCTGTGTCCCAAGTTTGCACCAGGCCGCCGGTCTATCTCCGGATGATCCAGAAGTGTTCCCTGATGATGTCAAGGATTTGGAAAAGATCCAGGTATTTACACATTTGCAGCGCGAAAATTCCTTTAGTTTTGTGCGAAGTTAACGCAGCTTCCCAACCCGCTCAACTGTGTGCCGCGTCCGCTGAAGGGTTTCACGTAAGGGACACATAGAACATAGTCGCACGTTTATCAGGGAAAAACTAACTTTCCTTATGCAGCCTGGGTCCTTTCACATTATCGGGGGAGGGCAAATTTTTTCTTAGGAGCTGATTTTTTTTAATATAAGTAGCGAAAGCGTTTCTAAATGCTTTTTTACTAGCTTTAGCCGTGAAAACTTTACAAAAAGGTTATTGAAAATGCGAAAATATCGAGTCTTCGCCTAAGAATGGTTTTTAACTTTAATTTTTTTACCAAAAACATTATAAAACGCTTGCTAGCAAGTTACTAGGCATTTCTAGGCTTATCTACCCCCCCCCCCCCGCCCCGTTTACGCGAAAGAACCCAATTTTGTTTGGCCGTGTCAATTGAAGGTGCAATTCGGATAGGCGGGGGGTAAAATTTTAGGCGGGGGGGAAACCAACTTTTTTTTGTCGGCCCTGGTGGGATAGTAATCAAATATAAAGTGTTTTCATATTGTTTTTAGCAAAATTTAAGCCTATTTGAATCGGAAAAACTTTTTAAAAAGTTAGAAAAACGCTTGAAAAAGTCGAAAACTTGGTCATTTTTGGGCCGAAAAAATTGATTTTTCGACCTAAAATTAAATTTTTTAATTAAGTTTTGTAAAGTTTTTATGTTTAGGAATAGCTATAAACAATTTAGAAACACTTCCACTATGTATATAAAAAAATATAGGCTTGGGCGGAAAAAAGTTCAGTCCCCCCCGCCTATCCGAATTGTACCCAATTGAAAATATGCCATGGAAATTGTCTCTAATTCTTATTTTTCAGTCTGGCCGCCGGGCTGCCCAAGAGCGTCGCCCCTGCTGCCGAGACCCCGTGCCTCTACCCCGGCCGAGGAGCCAAGAAGACGGAGGATTGTGTCCTCATGGACCTACTTATCCCACCTACTGACACTCAAAAGGAACCATTAATAATACCTGGTGATCGAAACGGGGTACGCGTGTCTTTTTGCATCGAGCCGTTTTTTTTTAAGATCGGCCCGTACGCCACGCTGCAGTCGACCACCGACAACTTGGCGCGGAAATGGACGCCGTGGGAGGAGCCGCATCGAATGTTCCCTCGTTGCATCGACATCAGCGACGTTGTGGGGCTGACGGTAGGATCGGCTTTCCCGAGTTATTTTTTTTTTGGGTTGCAGCAGCCGCACGTCGATGAAGTCCAGAAAGACTTCTTCTTGAACTGCGAAACAAATCCCTACTACCAGAGGGCCGTGACGACGCGTAACGCGGCGCAGATGGCCGCCCTCAAGATCGAACCCACCAAGTGTGACACGATGCGAAGTAGCCGTAGGGTGCGTATCAACCGGTTGGCGTACACGATTTTTAAAATCAAGATTTCGAAACCCGCCATTTCAAAAAAATCACCATTTCGAAAAAACACCATTTAGAAAACATTATTTCGGAAACTCACGGTGTCGAAAAGTTACAAACAAAACTCACAGTAGATTTTTCGACGCTCTATCGAATGGTACTAAAGAACTTTGAAAGAATATCCAAAATCTGGAAAAATTGCCCTAAAAATTCCCCACCTCCGCTGAATTGCCAATACCTTCAATTGTACCAAAAGCCCTTTCAGCTTTTCTGTCGCTGGCTCGATTTCGCCAGCACGACTGCGATTCCGGCTGAGGAGGGTCCGGACCTCGCCCGCCAAATCTTTGCCTACCCACTCTGGATCATCTACGATGCTGTACTCCTTGCCGCCGGTCGGTGACCCCTGTTCCGGATAAAGTCTAGAACCCCCCAAGCCACAACTTTTCAGCCATACGTCCTAAAAAAGTCCTAAAAATCACTATTACTAAAAGTTGTTTTCTTACACCAAAAAATGTTAAAGAATGTTTTATAACAATTTTAAGTCTGGATTTTCTCTAATTAATTATTCCTGGTCCAAAGTGAGTTTCCGTATCTCGACGGCCGCTACGCGCGCCTCGGGCGCCCCGATTTGGAAACCCTGTACGAGCTCGCGCCCATCCGAAGCGACTAGGCCCCGGGTGGCACGAAGCCTTATTTTTAGGCTCAGATAGATTGTGTAGTGTCAAGCCAAACCCTTATCGAATACTTATACGTCTTTTGCAAAACCTAAAACTGACTTTCCGGGGGCGAGAACATGGTATATCAGGGCGGTTTCAAGCCTAACTTTGAAGTGGTATATCTCGCTCCATAAGTGTTTCCCAATCGTTTTTTCAACTGATCCTCAACCAGCTCGAACTGCTGAGCATTTTGGCATATCAAAATCGAAAATCCGTTTAGTGACCATATAACGCAATTTAGCCGGGGGTTCTTAGGCACTGACCCCTAATTCTGCTCGAATTGCTTTATCCCCGACGGTTTTCAGTGGTGTTCGTCTTCATCTTCTACAGCGTGCACGGTTGCCGCCAATGGCGCAAAATTGTTGTCGAAAATCGCAATTGGCGACGAGTGGGTGTAAACTGCTCTGCCAGATCTCGAACGGGGCTGTGGCTCACAAGGAGTCGCTGTCAGGTGCTTTTGGAGTTTCTGGACGGGACCTAGCTAGTTCGATAGAGAAAAAAATTCTGAACACCATACCATTTTCAAAAAGTGCTGATCGATAAAGGAATTTTAGAAAATTTAATTTAAAGTTCGCGCTTTTTTTCTAGTTTTCGGGGCTGGCAAGGCGCCATTCATAACATTCCGCCAAGACCTCCATCATGGGTTGCATTGGCGTATTGGTAGCGCGCTTGCCTACCAACTTTTTCAAATTTTTTGCCTCGGATTCGCATCTTCGCGCGGGTTAACCTTTTGCTTTTTGGTTCTTGAACCCGTTATCAGTGCATAAAATATAAAAAAATAGTGTTTGTGTGTGTGTCTGTGCCACTTTGCATACAACTTCCGTCACCGTGTTCCAATAGTATCTCAAGAAGGGAGGTACTTAGGGGTATGTTCGATACGTCATTAGGTGCGAAATGGTCAGGAGATGACTGCACGCATATGATATTTAACAAAATCACCTATTTTCGCTATTAAATTTCAATTTTTGTTGCAAAATTGGAGACTCTCTTTGTTAGGAATCAATCTGCATGCACCGGAAGTGGCGATCGCCTATATAACGGGAAAGAGGAAGCACTTTCATTTTTTTGCTTATCGGAATCCAGCAAAATCATGCAAAGATCGAGAATATTCTAGGGTCAGACGGGGCCAGGGTTGAAAAGTCGCGAAGCGGCTTTTCAACCCTGGTCAGTGCATAAAATATTAGTTAACGAAAAACCAAAGAGCTAACGATAAATAAGAATCGAACTTGTGGCAAAAGGCCAAAAAAAACTTCGTAGGCCAACGCACTAGCCACTTGGCCATGCCTTGGACGGGATCCATGACGCGTGAAGTCCCCATGTGGCAGTGGTGGTCGACCGCGGCAAATCACCTCAAATCACCACAAGGGTCCGGATACCGGGAACGTTTTTAAAGGGGCGCCGAAATCTGGTCCACGGCCCCCTGCTGTGATTTCTGGCAAATAGCCAGATGCGACCGCAACGCGACCGCGCCGCATGGTCTTTTGCCCCCTGTTTCGACGCGAAAACGCTAGAATTTAAAATTCTGATGCTATTTTTGCAATCTTCACCAAATTTCGATCATTCTAGACTTTTAATTTATGAAAATTGGCCAGAGAATCGCCGAGATCGAGAGATTGGTGCCTTAAAAGGCATTACGACAGGTAATCGCCGCGCACTCAAAATGTCGTTTTCGCCCCAAAAAGAATTCGGATTTTCTCAAATATTTTACGTTTTTTCGCAATGAAATCACTTTTCTGGCACTTATCGGCAGTGACCCTTGCGTTTTTTGATCAGTAGGTTCAATCTCCGCACGCACGAATTTTGACTTCTGAGCCCCTTTAATTAAATCAAATTTTCTAAAACACCTTTATCGATCAGCACTTTTTGAAAACGGGATGTTGCTCAGAATTTTTTTCTCTAGCGAACTAGCTAGGTCCCGTCCCGAAACTCCAAAAGCACCTGAAAACGACTCCTTGTCAGTTGACCCCCTCCGCAGCCGACCCCCACCTACCGTATCTCGGCTCCCTGTTCATTTAAAGGTGTGTAAAGTATACCAAATGTTCGTATTGCTCTGGCGAGTATTTTCGGATACTTTACACACCTGTAGATGAACAGGAGCCAGAACAAGTTGAGGTGCCGGCTGGGGAAGGGTAAACTGGGTTCTGTTTAGAAATAGAACAGTACCGTAAAATGAACTCTTACCCTCGAACGGTTTAGCTCAACGACCCAAGGCTGAAGCCCGGGACGCCTGAAGCGCTTGCGGCCATGGACAAGTTTGTGAAGGATGCGTGTGAGGTGAGTGTGGAGTTTTCGGTGCTGGGCTTTTAGTGGGGGGACCAATTTTTCGGTATATGTACAGGGTGTCCCAAAAAACCCTACCCCTCCTAGCGACTCGGAGAAGTGTCCGATTTTGACGATTTAGATATCTACCGAACGCTCTCGGAAAGGCGAGAAAACAGGCACTTTTCGTTTCTCAATATGGGCATTTTTATTCACTGAACTTAGGGCCAAAATCCAAGTAAACTGCAGATTTTATGCAAAATCCGCATGTGAATTGCTTGCTCAGTTAACAGGGCAATGCGGATTTGCGCTTTTTCAGAAATTTTGAATATCGGTTAAATTTACAGAATCTCGAATTACAAAATCTCGAATGATTAGAATCGCGAATGAGCAGAATCTCGAATGGTCAACATCTCGAAGGAACAAATTTCGAATGCCAGGATTCCCACGGATATCCTAACGTAGTTTCGTCTGGCTCGATCCAGCATCGATTTTTTTTGTATTAGATAGAACCGAGTAGGCTATGGGTATGCCCTGGCGAGGGATCGTCCTTTTTGAGCATCATACTTTACAAATCCTACTATCCGCTATATATAAAAATAGCGTCTCTGTGTGCATTTGCATGCAACTTCCGTAATGGTGTGCCAGTGATATCTCGATAGGGGAACAATTTAGGGGTATGTATGATACGTCATTAGATGCGTAATGTTCTCTAGATGACTGCACATATCTTAGAATTTTCAAAATCAACTTTTTTCGATATTAAAATTAAGTTTTTGGAAAATTTTTACGACCTTTATTAGTTGGGGATCAATTAGCATATGCCGGAAGTCGAGGTAGTCGATATAATGGGAGCGGGGCGGCACTTTTGATCCTTCGCATCGGAATTCAGGAGTTAAAGGGCTGGAGAAAGATGGAATCAGTGAAAGAGCAAAGAGAGTCGCACCGGACGGGGGTCGAACCAGGGATGGTCCGCTCCGCAGTCCGATGCGCTAGCCAGTACACCAGAGAGTCGAGTGGAGAGGGGCGGCGGAGGGCCCCCACATACCCTAGGGCCCATTGGCACCTGGATAAGGACTGCCATTAGAAATAAAGCAATTTCATGGTGATAATAGCTAAGAAATGTTGTAGAAAACCTTGCTAAAGGATAGCAACGTACTTTGCAACTTTCTAGAGGTGTTTTGCTGTCTATGCGCCTCTTTTTCAGCCAAAACAGTGTCCCAAAACCCCCAATCGCCAGAAATTGGCCGGCTTCTATCCAATCCAGCTCAAATTTTTACCATCGATGCGTATCACCAAGTCCTTGGTTTCAGGAAATTTTTAGTTAAAACATTGCTAAATGAAAAGTTATAACCAATAAACTGGTTTCTTCAAACGCGAGAGGGAGTTTTGGGGGCGCTTACGCGAGGGAAAGCGTCGATGGTAGCGCCGCGGCGGTCCGTTACCCCGACGGACGCCGGCCCATCTTTCTCCAGCCCTTTAATGCAAAGTGCTGACAAGCATGGGGTTAGACGGGGCCAGGGTGAAAAAGTCGCGAAACGGCTTTTCAACCCTGGTGATTATGATGAACATTAGCGTTAAGTACTCTCGGTTCTGGGTACTCCACTTACTTTGGTTTCAATTACTAGGCCGTTAGTGAAAATTTTGATCCAAAGTGTGTTCTGCTGGATCAAAATTGGTTCATTCGAGATTCTGTAAATTCGAGATTCCAATCATTCGAGATTTTGTAATTCGAGATTCTGATCGGAAAGCGAAGATCGAGCGAGGACAAATAAATTTTGTAAAACCAAAAGCGCTTGTTTTCACGCCGTTAGAAGGGCTTTCGAATAACGTAAAAATCAGCCCGATCCGAGCTTTCTCTGGACCGCTGGAGGGGTCGATTTTTTTTGGGACAACCTGTTGGCTACGCGGAGGCGAACTTTTACGCGGGGCGTGGGGGCCAATTTTATTATTTCGCCGGTTCTGTTCTATTTCGCGTGGGGGAAAAAACTGTGCGGGGGGGAAATTTTCTTCGTTTTTCTTATAACTCTTTTATATGATGCTATTTTGAATTGCAATTAAAACTCTTAGTATATTTTTTGACGCTCTATCGAATGGCATTAAAGAAATTTTTGAAAGTTATCGAAAATGTCGAAAACTAACTTTCGACTCCACGATCCCATGTGGAAACACCGAATAAACCTTGTTTTTGCTATAACTATTTTATTAAACAATATTTTTAGATGAAATTAAAACTCTTGGTATATTTTTTGATGCTCTATCGAATGACGGGTTCAAAATATCGTAAAACTGGCGAAAATGCCGAAAACTAACATTCCGGAACCAGTTTCAATATTTTTTTGTTTTTTTTTTTCTATAACTTTTTTATATTACAATATTTTTAGCTAAAACAAAAACTCTTAGTATATTTTTTGATGCTCTATCGAATGGTGTTGCAAAAATCTCGAGAAAATAGCGAAAAGATGGAAGGTTCCGCGAAGCATATTTCCCCCCCCCCCGCACAGTTTTGTCCCCGACGCCAAATAGAACAGAACCATTTCGCCTATACCACCGACGTGCTAATAATATAGTGTGTATTCTCATAGTAGTTTTAATAGTTTCTGAGCGCTAGCCAGTTATCAAAAATCACCTAAAACTTTTGAAAATTTGAAAATTCCGGCTTTTTCGGCACTGATGCCCATTCACGCACCCCTTTGTAGCTCGGGCCCTACGGCGTCATCCGCCAGTATAACAACAAATGCGACTTCGATCCACAACTGGCTGCCACCGAATTCGCCAAGCATCCCGAGAAGAACCGTAACCTGGTGCGTCGACACTGACAAGGAACCCCCCACCAGCTACAAGTTCGACTTTGGTTAGTGGGATATTTCATCTTGTGCTGTTTTTACCCTGATTCCGTATATGCGGCTCATTTTTGCCAGGCCCCTTTAGTTTTCGCGTTATGCTCCTTTTGATCATAAACTGAATAGTTTTGGGCCAAAAACGGAGCGCTGAGCTTCAAAAATGCCTAGAAGCCTCAAAAGTTTGGTCAGCTGACAAGGGAAGCTCTTAAAGTCTCGGTGGGATTTCA
>JBBGBA010000312.1:47500-63255 GCA_038088335.1 Mesorhabditis sp. LJ9110
CTCTTTTGCAAATTTCGATCTACGGGTTCGTGCTGTAGCCCATTCGAAAGAGCACTTTTTTACCCCGGACAAGGTCTCACTCTCCCCCAAAAAAATTTTGATTTACCTACATAATGCCGATTCACAGAATGCCGATTTACAGAATGCCGATTTACAAAATGCCGATTTACAAAATGCCGATTTTACATAATTTGGGTTCTACATCCAAAAATGCAAACCGGATCCCCAGAAAAAACATTATCCGACTCGGACATGGCGAATTTTTACGAATTTTTTTTTCCGCGTAGGGATCGGGGATTACGAGGAAATCGCAAGCCTCGCGACAAGTTTCAACGCATGCCTTTTTCGCTGGTCGCCGACAGTTCCAACGTGCTCAGCCACAGCGACAAAACTCGACGATCCATTATTATTTCTTGGTTGACAATGCTTCGAGAGGAAGGGAAAACGATTCCCTATCACCTGTTCGAAAATCATCTGTTCGAAAATCACCTGTTCGAAAATCATCCGTTCGAAAAATCATCTGTTCGAAAATCATCTGTTCGAAAAGACATCTATTCGAAAAATCATCTGTTCGAAAAGTCATCTGTTCGAAAATCATCGGTTCGAAAATCATCTGTTCGAAAAAACACCGTTTTCGAAGCAACAACTTTTCCAAAATTCAAAGTTTTTGAAAAGACTCTTCATGGCAAAAAACTAAAAAAATAAAAGACATATTCATGAAGATTCAGGTTAAAATTTTGGCGATGTTGTCGAGGAACTCGGCCATATATTCTTTGCTGTAGTTCTCGCAGAGCTGCTGCTGCTCGTCGATGGTCACCCTCGGGCGCTTATTTGGCTTGGCGGAGGATTCGATATAGCCGCGCAATTGCAGAGTTTCCTCGAACTTCCCCACGAAACATGCAAAACACAGCATTTTAGTAGCAATAGCTTCCCATAGAATTTTTCCCCATTTGGGACCTTTTTCGAATAGGTGATTTTTCGAACCGATGATTTTCGAACAGATGACTTTTCGAACAGATGACTTTTCGAACAGATGATTTTCGAACAGGTGATTTTCGAACAGATGATTTTCGAACAGATGATTTTCGAACAGGTGATTTTCGAACAGATGATTTTCGAACAGGTGATTTGCGAACAGATGATTTTCGAACAGATGATTTTCGAACAGGTGATCGGCCACCAGGGAAAACTGTTTGATAGAAGAATTTAATTTAGTAACCCATGGGCGGTCCCTTGGTAACGTGGAACTAGGGTTTCTCTGAAAATAAAAGAACATAGTAAAGCTAGGCCTCAGGTCCAGCGGTTTCGCCATGTTCACGTCGGATAATGATTTTTCTGGGGATCCGGTTTGTATTTTTGGATGTAGAACCCAAATTATGTAAAATAGCCATTCTGTAAATCGGCATTCTGTAAATCGGCATTCTGTAAATCGGCATTCTGTAAATCGGCATTCTGTAAATCGGCATTCTGTGAATCGGCATTCTGTAAATAGGCATTCTGTAAATCGGCATTCTGTGAATCGGCATTCTGTAAATCGGCATTCTGTGAATCGGCATTCTGTAAATCGGCATTCTGTAAATCGGCATTCTGTGAATCGGCATTATCAGCCTCTACCAAAAATTTTATCGAATTTTTAGAGGAATTTCGAGTAAGCGATTTGTGGCATTTTAGGTATTAAAAAGGCTTGTAACTTTTTAATCTGAGGGGTTCCGCAACTTTTGAAAACGGATTCGGAATCAGCGAAAAATTCTGCACAACATGTGCTATCTGACGAAACGAATTCTACTTCGAGCATCAAAGGGCTACAGTTAGACCTGCCCAGCTGTCAATTGTACCAAAATGTAGCTCTTGTACTTATCATTGTTATAAAATTTTTCTAGCAATTTTTTATGTAAGGGAACAGCTTTTGGTACAATAACTCGACCACGGCGAGAATTTTGAGATACTCTACGCATTAATAGGATTTATGGCTGAAAAGTTGGGGCCGTGGGGGAGTCGGGGTTCGAAGACTCTTGCCAAAGCACATACTATACTTCTGCGTCAAACACGGTTGCAGGATGCCCGGTCAACTGGGTTACCACGCAAGCACCATTGCCCGAGACTCGGGGCAATTTTTGCAAGATGCTCGAGACGCTGGCGGTGGGAATGCCGGTAACACAGCCACCTACACCACGGGAAACACATTTCTTTAGGGTATAACGGAGAAGACCGAGACACCGTCGGTGTTCTGCCTCAACAATTTCGATCCCGTGGAAAACGGGGCCAACTATTGGCCGCAGCCGGGCCTCCCCGGCGTCATCACGCGCGACACCAATCAGTGCCGCTTTGGTGACTTCATGCCGTACCAGCAACATGTGAGTGACTTTCAGGTTCTATCTCTCTCTCTCTCTCTCTCTCTCTCTCTCTCTCTGTCTCTCTCTGTCTTTCTCTCGCTCTCTCTCTGTCGCTCTCCATCTATCTCTCTCTCTCTCTGTCTCTCAGTGTCCTTGGTAACGGTCTAGGAATCCTCCCAGCCCCAACTTTTCAGCCAGACGTCCTGTTAATGCGTGGAGTTTATCAAAATGTTCGCCCGGCCGAAATTAATAGACCGTCTGACCGAAAAGTTGCGGCTGGGGGGGGGGGGCGGTTCCTCGAGTTAAGCCCAATTTTGGCTAAGGGGACCGTCTTGGTAATGCAAATATTATAGATGACAAACAAAGGCGGTGTCCGCACCTACACCTGCCAGAACCAGCCGGTCCAGGAGGGGGAGGGCGGGTACCGCACCGAGATTTCTCGGCCCCACTTCGTCCACCCATCCTGTCCAGAGGACATCGGCGGCAAGGCGCGTGCGATGGCTCGTCTCACATCCCACGGCCGGCAGGAAGACATTGTATGGTTTCCGTTTCGGCTAAACTCTAGTTGGCTAAAGTCGCGTTTACCCCCGAAATTAGAAAAATCAACTATAATAATTTCCTTGACGCGTCTGTCCGTCCGTGTGAAGCCGAATTCAACTCGAAGGGGAAAGGAGCTAGAGCTTAGGTCTCTTCGGATTCGGATAGAGCGCCCTGAGAAACCCCTAAACTGATAAAAAAAATTATGAAAAAGTTTTTGTTTAAATTATTAAAATTAACTTTGAAAGTGGCGCCTTAATAAAACGAGTGGGGGGCCCTCTCCATGCCATGGAGGCCATGCCCCCTTTCCCTTCGCCCCTCTTCCCCAGCGCCTTCCCGCGCCCAGATAGCTTTTTAAGTTACTTTAATACTTTTAATACGTTTTAATTATTTTAATTTATTATTTAAATCATTTAAAGTATCGGGATGGAATCTAAGTAGTGTTTGAAAGGGATTTCGGCTAGGGGGAGGTATCAAAGTAGTTTTTAAGGGGATTTCGGCTAGGGGAGGTATCTAAAGCCATCAGGACGGTTTTTAGGTAGTTTTTGAAGCGGATTTCGCCTAGGGGGAGGTAGCGAAGTAGTTTTTTAAGGGGATTTCAGCTATGGGGGTATCTGAAGCCGTTAGCGTGGGATTGATGGAGGTGGGGAAGGATGTGGTGGTGTGAGACATGTAGGATAGCCCGAAGGCCAGATGGTTACAGTCGCGAAGCGACTGTAACCATCTGGTTTTATAACAATTATAAGTCTGGGTTTCCTTTAGCTAATTTTTGGTCCAAAGTGAGTTTTCGTATCTCGGCGCTCCTTAAAACTACAGCGCTGTCAATAGTACCAAAATGTAGCTCTTGCTCTGTAGAATAAGTTTGAGTCAAAAAATAGCAAAAATGAATATGTTGGGGTGTGAAACCCGCGGTACAATGAACCATTGCGACATCCTTTTCAATTTTTATAAACTTTTGAAAAAAAATTTCTACGAATTTTTGATGTATGGAAATAGCTGTTGGATAGTAATTCGACCACGGCGAGCATTAACCGGACGTATGACTGAAAAGTTGGGGGCGGATAGGATGAGGGGTGAACGAGAGTCTTACCAAGCCTTTCAGAATTGCTTCTTCGTGGTCCAATGCTCGTCGGGTGCCGCCTGGTCGGCCGTCTTCGTCATGATGCGCGTCATCCTGTCTCGCCTGCTCGCCGGCACTGAAGTTGAGGTGGGTGCGGCGGGGGAAATTGTTCAAAGATTTTGTAGAGCTGCTTGAATAGCAGTAGATTTTTAGTAGTTGCAAATTGCTAAAAATTGTTATAAAACCAGCGCCGATCCTCCCCTGCCCCACAATTTGAAACCTACTATATATAAAAAATAATGTCTGTGTGTTTGTATGCCACTTTGCATGCAACTTCCGTCCGCGTGTCCGGAGGATATCTCAAGAGGGGCGGGGTGTAAGGAGATGTTTGATACATCATTAGATGCGTAATGGTCTCGAGATGACTGCACAAATATCAGATTTTGTAAAATATGTTGTTTTCGACATTAAAATTAGGTTTTTCGTAAGAATTCGACCACCCACTTTGTTAGGAAAAAATTAGTGTTTGGGGCACAATTATGGGTAATTAGTAATTGGGGCACAATTATGCAAAATAAAGAACATCATAGGATTAGACGGGGGCCAGGGTTGAAAAGTCGCGAAGCGGCTTTTCAACCCTGGTCAACTATAATAATTTGCTGTGGTCTCCGTCCGTCCGTCTGTTTGTGTCCAACTCCGTCCAACTGTCCAACTCGAAGGGTAGAGGAGCTAGAGCTAAGCTCTGTTCGGATTCGGATAGAGCGTGGTCAAAAAATCCCCAAAATAAAAAAATATTAAAAATTTAGTTGAAATTATTAAAATTAACTCTGAAAGTTTTTTCCTTAGTAAAAGGGGTAGGGGGCGGAGGTTGGGGATGATTTTGGGACATGAGACTAGGTCGCCATGCCTAAACCTATTACGGTGTCAAATTCAAATATATTTTCCATTTTCGCTATCTTTTCGACTCAGAAATACTATAGCCTGATTCTACAGAGCAAGAGCTACATTTTGATACCGTTGCCAGCGCCGTAAGTCCAAGGAGCGTCGAGGTTGGATAAGGGAAACCCAGTCTGTTTTTGGTGTTTCTAACATGTTTTGGTGTAAGCAAACCTCTTTATACAGTAATTTGACTACGGCGAACCGTTTGAGATACTCGGCGCATGAATAGGACCTATGGCTGACTGTAAAGTGTTTTTACTAGGCTGGCTTTTTAGAATGGGACCAAGCCCATCTTATGCAGAATTTTGCGCTGATTCCGAATCTGATTTCCAAATTTGCTGCCGACATTTATTTAAAAAGTTATTCGACATTTATACTAAAAAAATTGACTAAATCTGGATTTTTTGCGTTATTTTTTAAGTTGTCGTCACCTCCGACGTTAAAACTGGCTCGGTAACAGTTTTAGAGGTCAAAGCGCGATTTTATGCAAAAATCATTTGTTTTTGTGCAAAAAGCAAAAGGAATTGTGCAGGGCGGGGTCCGAACCGCTGCCCTGTGCTTGGCAAGCGAACAGCTTACCAATGCACCATGGTGCCAACTGGGAAGGGGGCTTCGGGAGGGTAGCTAAAGGGCACAACAAAAATTAGGCCCAGGCAGGGAATAGTGGGCCAGCATCCGAATTTATGCCGTTTTTAAGCTTAATTTAGACCCCAAATGACTTTTCAACGCGAAGTCCGCAGCAAATTTGGAAAACGGATTTGGAATCAGCAAAAAATTCTGAACAAGCTAGGCTTGGTCCCATCCTAAAACGCCAGCCTGAGTAAAAACACTTTACAGTGAGGAACCGGGCTGAGGGGGGGGGGAAGCTGGGGTGACGGCCATTTCGCCTAAATCCGTTTCGCCTAAACCCGTTTCGCCTAAATCCGTTTCGACTAGAACCCGTTTCTCCTAAAACCCCTTTCGGCTAAATCCCGTTTCGCCTAAATCCCGTTTCGCCTAAATCCCGTTTCGCCTAAATCCCGTTTCGCGTAAAACCCCTTTCGGGTAAACTCTAAGGTTAGTCGGCAAAAACGACTTGCTTGGATGTAAGGAAAACATAGGACGGTTTATTCATTCAATGATTAATACAGAGTCTTGTAAATAATTTCGATAAGGGCTCGCGGGTTATTGTCGTCGTAAGCCTCACACATCGCGCGCTGTTCGTCAAAATCCCGGCTGATTTTGCGCTTCGGCATGCAGGCGATCTCATTCGCTTCGCGAATTTTGACGCAATCTTCTGATGCAACGCATGCAGCCTTTATGGAATTGTTGCATTTTTTCCCGGTTAAGCATGAGCCAAAAACGTCTTTTAGGCGAAACGTCTTTTAGGCGAAACGTCTTTTAGGCGAAACGGGTTTTAGGCGAAACGGGTTTTAGGCGAAACGGGTTTTAGGCAAAACGGGTTTTAGGCGAAACGGGATTTAGGCGAAACGGGTTTTAGGCGAAACGGGTTTTAGGCGAAACGGGTTTTAGGCGAAAGGATTTAGGCGAAACGGGTTTTAGGCAAACGGGTTTAGGCGAAACGGGTTTTAGGCGAAACGGGTTTAGGCGAAGTGACCGGAATTCGGGAAGGTGAACTGAACTCTAACCGCCCGTGGACCATGGGCCCTCAAATCAACGAAGTTCTAGGTGCTCGGTTTGTGGCATGAGCTGCGCAGCGTTCGCCCGGACGCCATCACGCAGCCCGATCAGTACATGGTCGTCTACATGTCGGTGCTGGAGTACATCAAGGTACACCGCCTCGGGCTTTCCCCTAAGAGTTACTTCTTTGTGTTTAGGCCCGAGTGCCGGAGCACAAGGACAGGATCGACGGGTTCCTCGCCGACGTCAAGGGGGCCATGGAACCTCCCAAGTAGAGAATCAACCGAATACGACACGTCCAAGCATCACTTTTTGCGGCCAAATGATGGTAGGCTGGAGTTTGGTACGAGTCTAGCCCCCCCCTCCCACCGCAGCAACTTTTCAGCCATACATCCCATTAATGCGCGGAGTATCTCAAAATCTTTACCATGGTCGAATTACTATTAATAAGTTCTTTTTTACATCAAAAATTAAAAGAAATTTTTTACTTTTTACAAGGTATTCAAATGTGAAAAGACTAAGTCGCCATGCCTAAACCTACTTTGGACCAGTAAAAATTAACTAAGGAAAACCCATACTTATAATTGTTATCAAAATTTTCTGGCAATTTTGATGTAAGGAAATGGTAATTCGACTCCGGCGCACATTTTGAAACACTCTACGCATTGATAGGACTTATGGCTGAAAAGCTAGGGCTGACAGTAAAGTGTTTTTGGTCAGGATGGAAATTCCATTCGGGACCAAACCTGCCTTGTGCAGAATTTTTCGCGCTGATTGTCGAAAAAAATTGGTTGGCCACCGGAAAATGTGAAAGCATTCGATGTTCAATGTTTTTTTTCAGGAGGTCCTGGACGATGATGCGCCCGTCGCCGACCATCCTTTTTATGTATAGTAACACGCCAGGGTATACCGTGACCGGCCGTTTTTGTATCTGTTCTTTCTCGTATGGCGTTTTCTAATCATGAATAAAAGATTTCTGCAAATTTGCTGTCGACATTGTGATTATGAATATGGTGGTTGGGACGGCGAGTCGAGGGAGAGATAGAGAGAGAGAGAGCAGGCAGAGAGGGACAAAGACACAGAGAGAGAGAGAGAGAGAGAAGAGAGAGAGAAGAGAAAGAGTACGCGCGCGATAATGGGATTTTTGAAAATTGGCTGTAGACGTTGTGATTATGCATGGATGTTGGGACGATAGTCTATCACGGAGAGAGAGAGAGAGAGAGAGAGAGAGAGAGAGAGAGAGAAAGCGGCAGAGAGACAGAAAGACAGGCAGAGAGAAGCAAAGACAAAGAGAGAGAGAGAGAGAGAGAGAGAGAGAGAGATAATGCAGAGATAGTGCAGAGAAATACGTGAGGGTCGTTAGAAGCAACAGCTGATGACTATTAGCCATCTCTGTCGGTCGGTTGCCGGCGGAAAACGTTTTCGGTGCCTTTCGGTCACTGTTTCTGTATTTTACGGGATTTTTTCTACTTAATGCACATCTTTTCAGAATTCTATGCGCGAAAATGAATCGATGCTTCAGCCGGAACCAAGTAATTTATCCAGTATTTTTGGCGTTGCATACGACAAATAAATAATGAAAAGGATAGTCACAAATTCAGCGAAAATTAAAGACATTTCTGCAAGTCTCTAGAAAAATTCTTTAAAAACAAGAGAATAAAATCGGACACGTAACTTCGCAACCAAAGTAGTATTTTTGTGAGGATGAGCCGTGAGTGTATGTGGCTGTTGCTGTACCAGCAGCCCGAATAATCTCGCTTCAAAATCTCGTCCTCAGTCAGCCACCATCCATCCGGTCAGCAAGCACATGAATTTTTCTCGCGATCACGATGCGCCTCGAACGAGTCTAGGACCACTTTTTCTTCTGAAGGAGCCTCGTGTGTCGTGGCCAAGGACTGAAAATACATAACAATTTGAGATTTGCCTTAAATGGGCCTTTAAGGGGATAAGGAGGGCCTACTTAGATGAGGGCCCATCTATAGTTGGCAGGTAGCCAACTGGGTCAGAGACGACGAGAGAGGGCGCCCAGGGGAGAGAGCGCAGAGACTCCCTTTCCCCGCGTCACCGGTCTTTGGCTGATTTACTTGGGCCCTCCCGATCCCTTTAAGAGGAGGCAGAAAGCGGGAGAGAGAGAGAGAGAGACAGATAGAGAGATGCGGAGAGAGTGAGATCCAGATCGAGAGAGAGGGAGAGAGAGAGAGTGAGAGAGAGAGTGAGAGAGAGAAAGAGAGAGCGAACTGCTGAAGACAAATTTAAAGCCGCTTCTCTCGCCATCTTTTTTTAGCGAATAATCTCTGCTAGCTTGCCCACCTGCCGTGCTATCGCCTCGAAAAGTGCATTAATATTGTGGCCAGCTTTTGCGGAGGTTTCGCAATATGTCGTCCTCAGCTCCTCGGCCATCCGCTTCCCTTCTTCTTCGGAAATCTAAAGGGACGGTGACAGGGTTACGGTAGGAAATCACAAATAACCTCCCGGTCCTCTCTGTCCGATTTATTCCCGCAAATCATGATTGCGACATCATTGGTGCTCTTTTTTCGGACGATATCCACCCATTTGTGCAACTGGAAATCTGGTATTTTTAGAGCAGATTTTGATCTATAAATTACGGTTTTTGCCAGTATTTTATGTTTCGTACGGGCGTACTTATGCGTAAGCGTACATATAGATATGGTAAGGTAAGATACGGAGGTAAAACAGATCTATAAATAAACCTCCGCAAAGGTGTCCCGGCTCGTCACATCAAACATCACAACTGCCCCTCTGGCCTCTCGAATATAGGCCGGGATGAGGCTGTGGAAACGCTGAAATGGCAGTAATATTGTCCCCTGAATCGGGATATTGCTCGATTTTGGGGCCACGCCCCTTTAAAAGTATGTTAATGTACGACCGATAGCCGGATTCGAAAAACAACGGTGTCGCCATCCCTTTAGCAAGAAGCAGAAAACGCAAGGTTCGACCCCTTTGTTTGGCTAGATCTCGACAGCTACGGGGCAGGTCAAAAAACCGGGTTTGAGGTGGTGCCAAAATCGTCCGATCCCATTTGCTACCAAAAGGAGCTTATACGCGTCATTTGGAGTGTTGCGTATCTGTCGAGACCTAGCCAAGGGAAGCGGTCGATTCTGCCGTTTCCTAGTATCTTTAGGCTCCAGCAACAATGCACTTTTTGAAGATAACCGCTAAAAATGTATGAAAAACACTTGAAAAAAGTTATTTGGAGTGCCGCTAGCTGTCTAAACCTAGACGCTGGAAGGGGTCGATTCTGCCGCTTCCTAGTCCCTTTAGGCTCCAGCAACCATGCCCGTTTTAATGATAGCGGCCAGCAAATGTATCGAAAACACTTGAAAAAAGTTATTTGGATTGTCGCGTAGGCTGTCTAGACCTAGTCGTGAGATAGGGTAGACTCTGTCTTCCTAGCCCCTTAAGGCCTACCGACAATGAATTTTTAATATAAGTTACGAAAATCTATCAAAACTATTTTGATGGAGTAATTTGGAGTGCCGCGTAGCTGTCTAGACCTAGGCGCTGAAACGGATCGACTCCGAAGCTTTCTACTGCCTTTAGGCTCAGGTGGTGAAAGATTTTTTAAGATTAGATCCAAGGTTTTTCAAGTGTCGCGTAGCTGTCTAGACCTAGTCGAGGGAAAAGGTCGATCCTACCATCCTAGCTCCTTTAAAACACTTACCTCCTGCCCAGCCGTATCCCAAATCTGGATCCGTACAGCCCTCCCATCAACAATCACCGTTTTCCCGGTAAAATCGATACCGATCGTCGGGATATTTGTCTCCACAAAACACTGGTCGATGAATTTCGTGATTACGGTAGTTTTACCGACACCGGATGCCCCGAGAAATATCACCTAATGAAAAGAAATCAAAATGCATGAATTAACAAAAATTGGCCAAAAACCTTTAATTTATCCAAATCCCCCGAGCCGATCGCGTTCATTTTCTGATTTTGCTTTTTCAACTTCGAGACAAAAATCTAAGGGTATAAATTGTAGCTTCGGAATCACATTCACGGCCTGAAAACGTCGAAATTTTTGCATGTGAAATAAATGTAATAACAGAACAATAAAAACTGCAAAAAGACTGATTTTTGAAAATTTATGCGGACGAGCAAGACAGCAGAGAGCCTTAGAAAATTGATTTTCCCCGGATATCGCGATCCGAGCAAAAATTGTGACTTTTAAAGGGATTGGAAAAGCCGAGAATCGACCCTTCTCTTGAATAGGTCTAAAAAAGAACTACAACTGACGCCTAAAATAATTTTTATAGCATATTTAGCAAAGCTCAGGCGATGTTTGTAGCGTCATTTGGAGTATTGCGTCGCTGTCGAGGCCTAAGCGATTGGTGGGTTGATCCCGGGTTTTCCAACGTCTTTAGAGGCAAAAACTGACGCCAAAAAAATGACTTGGTTTCGATCAATTTCAGCCTTAACAAAGATAATTCTGTCTAGACCTAGTTGAAACGAGGGTCGATTCTCTCGCTTCTCAATCCCATTAAACTGGCGAATTTAATTAAGCAAGCTTAGCTTCATCATAATTCAGCCCTGAGAAAGAGAAATTTATTGGTGTAGGGTAGCTATCGAGACCTAGTCGATGTTAGGGGTCTATTCTCCGCTTCCCAGTCCCTTTAAAATCAAGGATTTTGTCTAATAGATACTTGTTTTAATAAAATTCAGTCTTGAAAAACTCAGCTAGCTGTCGAGACCTAGTCGATGGTAGGGGGTCGATTGTCCGCTTTCCAGTCCCTTTAGAGGAGCAAAATTTGTTAGTATAAAACGCTTTTCGTAATTTTCAATAACTAAAAGCTATAACTTAATAGTAATAAGCATAAATACGACCAAGCGTGGCGCGAGAAATGGCTGAATGGTGTCGAATACAATACAAAAAGGACCCTGAATATCGGCCAGCTGGCCCCAAATCGATGCGTTGGCCGATCGGGAAGGGGTCGCCAGGCAGGGCAAAGAAAATAAAACACAAAAAAGGGATGAAGGGGACAAGACAACTGAAAAGACAGAGCGGAATGAATGCTGACACCAAAATGGGGTGGAGATAAGCATCTGAAGAGGACACCTGACAATTTGGGGGACACGGGGAGGGCCACTGCATATTTGTTAGGGGAGGAAATTCAGAATTTGGAGGTTAGAAGAGAGAGAGAGAGAGAGAGAGAGAGAGAGAAAGTGAGAGAGAAAGTGAGAGATTTTACCGTAAAACCGGCCCAAATTTCGTTTCTCTCTCCCTGGATCACTCTCTATCTCTTTTTTCCGCACCTGTATCTCTCTCTCGCTCAGTTTTCCTTTCCCGTGTCCTCCGTTTTTTTGCTCAATTTAAACATTTTATTTTAAAGGGAGAATCAAGCGCCAGAATCGACCTCGCCCTAGGCTAGGGCTCGACAGTTATCCGCAACTCCAAATTACGGAAACGAACGCCATAAATTTGTGAGAAACTGCCTTAACCTTGCTCAAAATTCGCTCCTAAACCTCCAAACAGCGGATTTTTGGCACTATGACCGTCTTTTTTCAGCATACAATGTATTAGGCTGTGGACGATAGCAGTTTATCATGTTGTTCGGTAAAATAAGCACAACCATTTTTGTTTATCAATCCAATCGATAAAAGGACCCGTGAAGTGTGAAAGCAACGTTTGTAGGTGATGGGTGAGAGAAAGACAATGGGAGAGAGCGAGAGAAAGAGACCGAGCGAGAGAGTGAGAGAGCCAGCGAGAGAGTAATAAATAAAGCGAAAATTAAAGCAATCGCTCGATACGTCAAAAATAAGTTCGAAAGTCACAGCAAGTCCAAGACAAAAAAGTTTGGATTTTAGAGGCCTTGGCCGATCTTCATCACCTCTTTCCAGACTGACTTCATTTTTTCGAGTTCCGCAGCGTGTTTGAGATTTTCGGCTTCGGCAGCGGTTGCCTAAAAATTGTGTCAATTTAATGTAAATTTCATCCTAGAGAGAGAGAGAGAGAGAGAGAGAGAGAGAGAGAGAGAGAGAGAGAGAGATAGACAGACAGAAGTGGGAAAGAGAAAGTCCAACTACCTTTTCCCTCAATTCCCTAATAATCGCTTCCAAGCCAGCCCTCTCGGCATCAACAGCCTTCTTCTCCAACTGCCGCTCATTTTCGTACATTTTTCTAAAATAATCAAGTTTCACTAAAAATTGGATGACCTACCGTATCCCCTCGATTCGTTGCTCTGCATCCGAATTGACGGTGGCCAGTCGACGCTCGCAGTCTTCGAGTTGTTTGTTGGCCGCCGTCTAAAAACGTGCTTGCTCGAGATTATTCCAATGATCTCTGCTAGCATGCCTTAATTAGCAGACAGAGGAATGGGAGGCTAGCAAAGATTCTTTAGGAAAATGCAAGCGTTAGCAGCAGAGATCCTTTAATTGCTAGACGAGAAAGCTTACGGCTTTTCGCTTGTTTGCCTATTTCGACCCCAGGACCCTTTTCCCTTTTTTTCGCCAGGATTTCAGTGTCTCGTTCGGCAGTCTGTCTTCGGGATTCTATAAAAATATAATTCTTATTGAAAAAAAAACTTGAGCTATGCGGCCCGATTGTAAAGAAATTATGGTTTACCTGCCAAGTCGTCCGTCAAAATCTTCTTGTCGAGCATTAGTTCTTCATTTTTCGCTTGTTTTTCGAGAGCCAGGCTGGAGGCTCTATAATAAAAAGCCGTTTAAAATTGAAAATTCCATAATTCAAAGCGTTAAAAAAATTTTACCACACAGGCCTCCAGCCTACCTCTCAAACTTGTCGGTCATCTCCCGGCAGGCCTGCCGAAATTGGGCCGTAATTTGCATTTCTTTCCGGTTTTCCTCCACGAGAACTTCTTTAGCTGCCAGTGCATCGGATAGACTTTAAAAAATCGGAAATTGTAAGTTATAGTCTGTAACTTACTCGGCTTCCAAGATTCGATTTCTGTCCGTCAGCTTCTCATTTTCGGTGCGTAGGAAGTGGGGCTAAAAATAGGGTTTTGCTCGCACTCTGTCTCTTTCTCTCTCTCTCTCTCTCTCTCTCTCTCTCTCTCTCTCGCTCTCTCTCTATCTCGCTCGTTTTCTGTATCTCTATATCGCGTTCTGTATCTCTCTTCTATCTCTCTCGTTGTCCATGTCTCTCTCTTTACCTCTTTCTCTCTCTCTCTCTCTCTCTCTCTCTCTCTCTCTCTCGCTTTTCTACCTCAGACTCCCCAGAAGTAGCAAATCGTTGCATCCGCTCAGCATGTAGCAGGGAAGCTTCTCGGCTGGTCAGTTGAGCTAAAAATTAAGAATTGACAAGCCAGAAATTTTAGCGATGAGTATTTGCCTTCCTGGTCCCTTTAAAAGCATCATAAATTGACAGTAAAGCCAGGCGAAAAATTTTGTACCTTGTAGCTTGGCGATCTTCTCCTCCAGGCTTGCGACCAGTGTTGCGGATGGCTGCGTACGGTTCTGAAGTTGACAGTTGAATTGATGTTGTTAAGGTTTTGATACCTCTAACCCGTTTCCAAGTTGGTTAACGACATCGTCAAGCACGGACGAGACGCGATTGGACGTCTAGAAGATTTAAGAAAAATGGAGAAATGGGTTCAGTTACTCACCTCCGCTTTTTCGGTGAGCACCTCCGAGTCGGTGGACCTAGAATAAAACATACCAAATATTTAAGACAATTATAATTCATGGCGGTTTTGATGTTTTTTCAGTTTTTTTGCAAAGAATCGCTGCTAGCCTGCCCCCCGCACGCCAGGGAACTAGTTCCTGGAAAGTTCTTCGCGATAAATGCTTGAATTTTTGCTTTGAAACCTGTATTCAAAGTATTTTTCTACGCTCGTTTTCCTCAAATAGTCTCTGCTAGCCGCTGGGGTCTGGTTTTGGCTTTATTGTATTAGGCTGGAACATAAGTGCGCGCAATCGAACTTTGGAAATTTCTTTCTGAAAATTTAGTGGCCAGATTCCGATATTCCCTCTTTGCATATATCTATTGGGTTCATGAGTATGTGGGATCAAAATTACAGGTTTTTAGTCCCAGTAGTTTTGAAGATTTTTGCGTTTCTCTCGAGGGCACTTCAAATTTTTGACCCGGACATCTTTCCGAACCGCCATAAAGTCACCATAGAATTTGATCATCAATACGATAATAAGTTGTATCTACTGGCTGCATGCCGAATTAGCCTAAAAAGGAAGCCAATTTTCTTTTGTGTGGGCGGGCTGAAGCGATTTTTCGTTTTCGCTTAAATCTAGCTTTGAAAAATTCTAATAGGGAAGCAACGCGATTCCGTCCCACACATCGAATAGAGAATTTTATTGCATATCCGGTCATCCAAAAAACATTTTGGTTCTTGCCCGTTTTCCAGTCCGAAAATTACAAAGAAAGAAAAATATTGCGCGAACTTTAGTTCCAACCTAATATTTAAATAGATTTAAATAGGACTTTTAAAACGAAAAACTAGACACCTCCTATTCTCTCTGCTCGTATCCAAAGAAGCTGCCATGGCATGCTTCCACTTTAGCTGCCTTTCGATGACGTTTGAAGCTACCATATCAGCCAATCTAAAAATTATAAGCTGAAGCTGACAAGGAGACGTTTTTAGGTGGGCACGGAGTTTCGGAACGGGACCTAGCCTATCTTGTGCAGAATTTTTTGCTGATTAAAACGTACTTTTAGAATTGCGAAACGACCGGAAAACCAAAGTTATGAGGGTTTAAAGTGTGAAAAAAGCCCAAAGGGCCATTTTCAAAAAAATATATTTAACAATGGGGACGCAGAATAAATGCTTACGCTTAAATCGTATGTTACTAGTAAAATGCTTCGTTTAGCACCACCCCTTGAAAATAGTTCTTTAGGGTTGGGGGGGAAAAAATTTTTTTAAAAGCCGATTTTTTTTTTAAAATTGCGGATGCGTTTCTAAATTGTTTTTTATTTTTTAGCATAAAACTTTTTAAAAATTTTAAAAAAAAAATTTTAAAAAAAAAAAAAATTTGGGGCGAACAAACCATAGAACCTTTTGGGGTTTGTTTGGGAGGCCCCCAAACCCAATTTTTGGGGCTTTTTTTAAAAATTTTTTTTTTTTGAAGGTTGTTTTGCTCTAAAGTGTTAAAAACTAAAAAAAACCCCAAAACACTTTATTTTGATTACCAGGTCAACCAAGGAAAAATTTTTCCAAAACCCCCAAAAACCCCGAAAATCAATAAAAAACAACATTACCTGTTGATGATGCCCACTCGTCAGCGCGAAGGCCAAAAACGGAACCAAACGAGCATCCTGAATTAATTTTGGGGGAAAAACC
>JBBGBA010000320.1:0-80000 GCA_038088335.1 Mesorhabditis sp. LJ9110
AACTATCAACAAACAGGCGGCTTACTGAGCATCGGAAGGGGTGGGAAAATCTGTGGGCAGCAGCTTGTCCTTTTTGGCGAGCTCGTGGAACCCGGCTTCGCACAACTCGCGGATGGTGAAGGGCGACTTACGGCTGCGTAACTTCTTGCGGTTGGTTTCCCTAAATTCAATATTCAATCAGTAAAACTTTGCTTACAGGCAGGTGGTGATAAGTTCGAGGACGATCGATTTCAAATTGCCGTCTCGTATTGGGATACTTAGCGCGACAGAAAGCGCCCCTAAAACCAGGATATTATGTGGATAGGCAGATGATACCTGTCAGCATAGACACCAAACGCAGGTTGAGGTTGCACAACTTGGTCGGATGATTCTCCACCGACACGGTGCAGGCGATGAGTGCATACGGCGGGAGGAGCTGAACAAATATTAAAGAAATTACACATACATGGCTATTTACCTCGGCGAGGGTTCTGGGGACAACGTGCTCGATCAAGCGGTTGGGTGGCCAATCGGCATAATCTGAGTTAACAGTTGATACAAAGGTCAAAAACGGTGATATACCAGCCAAAATTCCCGACAACACCATGTAGACGTCCTTGGCGAAGGAGGTGCGCTCGGGGAGGGACAATTTGTCCTTGTAGCCGTTGAGGGCGGCCAGGTCCACGGTGATAGGAGTCGAATTGTTATCCTAAAATAAAAAATTCCGGAGACAAGGCGGATGCTACCTTCAACTGTATGGCCTCCTTCTGGATGAGCGAGTGAAGCTTTGCGTCTAACTAAAGCAACAGGAGATCAGAATTATTAGGCAGCATGGGAACAACTTACAATCACCTGCGCTGAGAGGAGATCTTCTAGGATTTCAGATAAAACCTCGCTGCCGCCAGCTTCTCGGTGTTGGGCCATAGCCTTGGTCGTGGCCTCAAAATTGAGCCGGAGCGGCTAAATCGCTTGAGGTCGCCCTAAGAAATCGATAAGGTAATATGGATAATTTTGCACCGTGATAAGACCGATCGGCCTGATGACGCCCTCGGTGTCAAACAAAAATTTGCGACATTCGGAGAGTTCAACAGACCATCTAAACGCGAATACCCGTCAGCAAGCGATGCTAAGGTGCCGCGCGTCACCGTCGATGGGAATTTTCGAGTCAACATTCCATTCGCAGCCTCGAATAAAGCTGTGGATGTGTGGACCGGGGAACCATATCGCCGTATGTAGGCGGGTAGATGAAATAGTAAAACCTAATAATGCAAGTGAGGAAACAGGGAAACGCTTACATGCATCTTGTGGGTAAAGAATTTGATATCCAAATTCGTTGTTAGCCGACACAACGTAGCGCACCAGCCATCCAATTTTGTCAATACTGCCAGCTGTCGTCGTGAATACATGATCTGAACCAAGTGTTGGACAAGGGGCAAATGCTTACCGCATTTAAAGTTCCTATTCCCAAAACAAGCAGCCGAAAATTATCGTCAAATTGACCTTCGGACAGTAAGCACAGTGCCGATAGGCCAAACATGTATAACTAAACCGCGGTTAAACCACTTTTCCAGTGTCTCACGTTTTCTTTCATGTGGCCGGTCAAGTGTTGAGCATTCGTCCACTGCAGTCGTCTCTCGTGGCGCGGCAATCGAATCCGGGATAACACGTCATCGACATCCTGCTTTTCAAACCGGGCGCCGGCGAAGCTTCTGGTCGTATCGGCCTTTGGGAAGAGGAAGGGCACTGACACTAAACTCTACTTTATCACCAATTGCCATAAGGCGACATACCATGTAATAACATTTTAAGCACCCCCTCCGACATGATGTGAAAGTGGTCGAAGGCTACGCATTCCACTGGGACCATGTCGTGTAGCGGAGATACCGGTGAGATGAAGCCATGCTGGGATTTCAGGGCGTCGGCCCGAGTGCTGTTCATTCCGCGACCTGAGAACAAATTTTGGTAAATGGGTGTGAAGCTTACCTATGGCCGCAGTGCTTTTGTAAATGGTTTGTCATAGCAGAAGGAAGCTACCGTTAACGCAACCTGGTTGTAGAGAAGGCGTCTTGCCTATAAGCAGAGAATTAACTCAGAAAACCCATCCTTCTAACCTGATCATCGGCAGCTATGGTTAATATTTGGCCATCATATATTTGATCCATCGCCAATTCGACGGTGGAGATTGAGATCTGGACTTGCTAAAAGAATCGAAATGATCCTGTATATTTGTCATACCTGGATAGCCCAAGCTAGGGTTTGCATCGTCGGCTTGCAATGTGGAGTTCGTATCAGCGCGGCAAGCATCACATTGCGCGTGCTCATCAATAACTTGAACGGCAGATCGGCGGCAGCGAGGAATATTGTCCAAATGGAGCCCCTATACTTCATATATATGAATCAAAAAAGTTTCCTTACGTGACTCCTGCTACCGGCATTCCATCTGTCGACAAGATTAGATTTAGCGTTGGGCGGGCATTCTCCATCCAGTGGCGATAGCCGACGAGCGCCGGCGGTAGGTCACTCGGTTGATGAGCCTAAATGGGGTATATGAATTGCAAACGTTTCCTACCAATTTCCTCGCTCCGTCAATCTCGTCCTTGTACATACCATACAACGCCCTGAGCTGCGCCGGAACATTCGCGAATAATATTTCCGCGGTTGGCTCTTGACAACTAAAAAGTTAATTTTAATTGTTTAAAAGTTAAGCCAACGACTGACCAGATCGGACTCTGCGATGGGCGGTTACATTTGCAGCAAAAATGCTGGGTGGTCGAGATCGATTCAGCTTTGCCGGCTTTCAGTCGCCGCTTGATCTCTTTCGTTTCAACCGGATCCGTGACAAACGCATCCAATAACGCATCAATCCCTATAAGGGAAAGGTTCTTTTTTTCCAAAACCGCATTAATCACCTTGTTCTGGCAGCTTATTGGCCTTGATGTAGAGTAGTTTCTTGCGTATGGCCTTCTCTATTGGCGGTATTGCCTCCAGCTCTCCATCGCTTTCCACTGGCGGATCTGATTCTAAAAAGAAAAAAGGTCTAGACATGCGAGGAAAGATATTTACCTGTGAACGGTCCTGGTTCAAATATGTCGGCTTCTTGTAGCGCTTCCACATTGTCAGAGCCCACGTTGGTTGGCGGCAAATTGATGCTTGGTGCCGATCCTTGCGCTCTGGTGAAAGCCTTCCAAGCGCAGCGAAACACATCCTCCTTTTCCGGAGGTCTTTTCCGGCCACGGCGTGCCATCGTTCCTGAAAAGTGAAATTATAGTGTATGATGCCGCAACCCTGTCCCAAAACAACAGAATAAACCCCCAAAATACATGAGAAGTTGTGTGAGAGTAGTTATAAGCCGAAGAAGGGAGTTTAGAAGTATAAAAAGTAAGTAAAGTTTCAAAAAAGCTGAAAAAAAATCTCGAAATATGGTTGTTTATAACTAATTTGTTCGAAATATTTTGTTGCCCCCCGCCCGGCGACTTTTTGTAGTTTGTCGTCTATTTTCCACACGAAATCGGGTCGATTTCCAATAGCTCTCGGAAAATCAGTTGGAAATCGAGCGGATCCCCCCGGTTTCCACTCGATTTCCATGTGCCGCGTCGCGTGCGGCACGCGTTGCGTCGTGTTTCCACTCGATTCCGTGTGCATCCACACGAAATCCACCCGATTTCCATGCGTTCCACCCCAAATCCAGGTGGAATCCGATCGGATTTTGGGTGGACCCCAGGACCTGAGGAGAGGGTCGTCATTAGTGGTGTCCCGTCTGAAGCAAGGACCCTCTGGGGTTTGGGGCGCCTCTGACTTCCCTACTTGGCCCTGTGGTATAGTGGCTAGCGCGTCCGACTGTGGAGCGAACCATCGCGGGTTCGACCCCCGCCCGGTGCGCAACTTTCTTGCTCTAAACGATATTTCATCGTTCTGACGGTCTTTAAGTGCCAAAATGCCCAAAATGGCCCATTTACAAATTGCTACCGTTTTGCCCTAAAAAGCTTCATAACTTCTTGAATCTCGTCGTTTCGCAGCTTTTGAAAACGGTTGCCGCTACAGCGCAAAGTCCTGCACAATTTAGGGTTGTTTCCATAAAGAACTCGATTATCACTAAAAACGTGTGAATAACGTGAAAGACGCCTGGTCCGCACGTCATCCAATTCCGACTTGAGATTTTGCATACCCAGAGAGCTCGACTAGACAAATTATTGGTCATGCCAGTGCCTACGGCTGGTACCGTCACCCCGGGAACCGGTGGGATTACGGTAACAGCACCTGAAGATACTTCAGAGTCCCGTCGAGATCTAATAATACACAGAATCTCAAATCAAAATACGAATGACGAGCTGAGACCATTTCATTGTTAGGACAGCAATGTTTTGAGAACCTGATCCGGAACGCTCCAGACCTATCAAAATTTATAGAACAAAAATTATTTTCAGAGGCTATGAAACGAGCGGTGATATGGAAGCCTCAATGGAGGAACTTCATAACAGACTGAACAAACAAACGAACATCTCTGAAAATCATCACCAATGCTTCGCCGTCTCAAAAGCACATGCTGGATGGTATTCGGTGACTTGCCCATTGGCCCCTACTATCATCCAGTCACAATTTGGGCAGCGCCACTATAGGAAAGTTCGCGTTGCTCGCTACAAACCATCGGAATTCCGGTCCGAGTACAATGAATGCTATGACCTTGTATTCTTTTAATTTGCGATCAGATCTCTCTTGTTTGCGCCCTCGCAATTTTATTATATCCATGAATTCCGCCTTCGTCACCTTCTAAACTTCCATCCAAAACTCACGACACCCTTTTTATAGCTTATTGCGTTGAATAAATAATTGGGTCCTTGTGGAATCCGTGAAAAACATTTGGCACAACTATAAGACACGAAAATAAGAAAAATTGGTTCGCGTTTTGGCAGGAAAAGCTGATCACGACGTGGTATCCGCCTGAGACGTTTCGGGCAAGTTTGTGAAAAAAACACGGTGCAGATCCGCTCAAAGTAGGCCCTTTCGACGTAAGGTATGTGTCCATCCCCGGGACGACCCATTTTGTCGTTGTTTCGTGCGTCCTTTAGAAATTTTTGTGCCGTTTTTCGCGCCACGCACGCCAAACCTTTTGCTTCGCGAGAGGGTTTTTTGTAGCATCGACCTTTTGGAGGGTTACATTAAAGGGATACCGACGGCATAGCTCGATGACCCCGATCCGCTTTTTAGCAAGTAGCCATCAGGGCAGAGAACGCGCCCAGAGGCGAGACACAGAGACATTTGCTTCCTCTCACATCACCGATTACATAAGCCCTCGTTATACCTTTAATGCATACAGTGGCTTGGCGGATTCAAAAACTGACAATCATTCGGTATCCCGCTGCATCTGCAGCAGGTGCATGTAGGTCATCATGGCCAGTAGAGCTCGCAACACTCAGTATCCATCTCCTCCTACCATTCCGTTTTTATCTGGCCTTAGCCTCATCCTGTAATATTAGCTCAATAAAGTATATCTTTCTTTCTAGCCCGGAGCAAAACGCCGTTTCTCTCACACTCTCTTGCTCTCTCTCACTCTCTCCCTCTCTCCTTCTCTCTCCCTCTCTCCTCCCCTTAACCCAAAATATTTCAAGATGCGGTATCCTTCCGGAATACCAGCGCTTCTGACTTGGTCGATATGTGTGCTACAACTCGCCGCGGCCGCCGGCTCAATTTCCAGGCCGCGCGACCATGATCTGCGCCAAGTCCTATCTGCTGATTACGACGTGAGTATCAGCACTACTGGGCCATAATTAATTTGTTGTTCATTTATTAGGGCTTGCATCAAGCTTTAACATTGGCTTTCCACGTAAATGATACATTTTCAGAAAGTCAAGGCTCGGGAGAACGACCTGAAGAGGATTTTTGGGCTGGACGACTGGCCACATGCCGTGAATCTCAGTGGAGGAGATGAACGTCTTTATGAAAAAGTCATCAAGTAAATTTTTTAGCTCAAAGGATTTTAACCAGAATTCCCAATTAAATACCATTTTTTCAGACTGATTCCCGACATCCTGGAGGTGAGCGGACGTCTGATTTTTGTGCAACATCGTTTTTGTTCCATTATTTGCAGAAACAGTAGATTTAGAAACCGCGTGCTCTGTATTTTTGTTGCTTATACCCCATAAAATATTTTGTGTTAGGCATACGAAGAGCTTTTCGTGGATCGATGCCGCGACCCTATCACCAGGGAAGAAGCAAAGATCTGGGCTGAACATCGAGGATTTGTGTTGGATGCTTTTCTGGCATGGGATCGACGAAATTCTACCGGAAAGCCATTTCCCTACGGCGAGGTCGACGCCTTTTTTCAAGGTAGGATAATACTGGATTGGGTTGGCTCACTTTGTGACCCTTGAAATGACGTTTGGCAGCAGGTCCTTTTTCCACGAGTCGTGGAAGCGTTGCAGTCGGAGGCGTCGCAGCGGGGAGAGAAAGAGTGCGCACAGAGAAGAGACGCAGACAGAACTCTGCGTCTCTGCCCGACCCGAAAATGCCGTAATGGGCGTGCTGTCAGAGCACCTTTAAAGGGGCTCGGAAGCCAAAGTCGAAATTCTTGTGGGCGGGGATTGAACCTCTTGAACAAAAACGAAAGGGTCAATGCCGACTTCGAAAAAGGTGTAAATATTGCGATGCGAAAAACTAAAAATATTTGAGTACAATCGAAATGTTCTCGGGGGTTTTGGGTGCGCAGCGATTACATGTCGTAATGCTTGGAAGGCACTCAATCTCCCGAATTAGGCGATTCTCTGGTCAATTTTTATAATTAATAAGTTTATGATGAACAAAATTCGGTGAGAATTCCAGAAATAGCGTCATACTTTTGAAATTCAAGCGTTTTTACGTCCAAACAGGGGCAAAAGATCATGCGGCATGGTCGCGTCACGGGCGCTTCTGGCTGTTTGCCAGAAATCAACGCACGGGGCCGTGGACCAGATTTCGGAGCCCCTTTAAGGACCATAAATCTAGCAATTCATTTTGGTTATAATCATAATTTTTAGAGTTTCGCGACATCTACGACGTGATGCCAAACCCGGAGTTGTTCGACGTGAAGTCGTTGAACATCCCTGAACTCGACATGGGTTCCGCTGAGGCTTCTTTTGAGGCGTTATTCGACAAAATGGAGGATGAGAACTTCCGCGGTCCGATAAATGCTACAGCAGTTCATCGGTAAGAGTTTGATATTCTGCCCACCTAATCAAAATTTTAGCTGCTTCTGGAGGCAACTTATTTTTGACAACAACTTCGCCGCTATGGACATCTGGCCGCATCTCCAAAAAATGGGACCCGATGTGGGGCTGTTGGTAAGAAGCATGGAAATGTTGGCGCTATTCATAAATTTCAGTCTGCGGTCACTCACCTCTATCATAATCACACAGGCAAAGATCCGGAGGCCTTAATGACCCCAGTGTATGAGCTACAAATGATGACCATGATGCTTCTTCAGCGGAACATGGCTCATACATTCGAGGTTTGTCCTTCCATTTTCAGTTGTTGTTCAATGGGGAGAGGGTTAACTCGGATTCGATTATTATATACTGGTCCCTTCCCGACGTCTGGACGACACTGGGAATTTTCCTTGAATGAGGTCCAGGAGAGCTTTTCTTCCAGAACGCCTGGCCGGTGGTGCACCAAGAAGCCTTTCGTGCCGAGTATTTGGCTGCGAGGATGTCGGGAGCCACGGATCAGACGGCAATTATGAAAAAGGCCGTACAAAACGCCGCCCGAAAAATATCGTCGATGACAACGCAGTAAGTGTTTGTGCGTGTGTGAGAGAGAAGATAGATAGAGAGAGAGGGAGAGAGAGAGTGAGAGGGACCCATAGTAAGACACCCAATTTCAGCTGGGCCATCCAAGCTACTATCGTCTCCACAAATCAACCAATATCCGTCTACAGCAAATATTCCAACTGTTCCTCTCGCCATGGAGAAGATGGCCTCCAATTCCTGATCAGCCGTCGAACCTATACCCATGATTTCAATAACGATATATATATGGGTAGGTGCGGGGCGGTAGTGGACCCTGTTTTATTTGGCGACGGGGGCAGCTCCGTGAATTTCGCACAATATTCTTCTATCCAAATTATTTAGTAAATTACCATGAGCTGCAAGGCAATCGTTCGGAGCTGACGAATCCACGAGGAAAACCTCAGCGAATTATCAAGGATGTCCTACTGTGAGTCAGCCTTTTTTTAACAACCCAGAATTACGACCCTGCATCAATTTCTTAAACCATAATTTTTTCAGAGGCTATGAAACGTACGGCGATCTGGATGCTTCGATGGTTGAAGTGGATAACAGACTGGACAAGCAAACGAACATCTCGGAAAATCATCGTCAATGCTTTGCCGTTTCAAAAGCACATGCTGGATGGTATTCTGGATCTTGCCCATTAGCCCCTACTATCATCCAATCACAATTTCCGCGCCATTACTCTCAGAAAACCCTCGTCGCTGTCTCCAAGCCGTCCCAATTTCGATCGGATTACAATGAATGCTATGACTTCCTGTTCTTTTAAGAGACTCAATCTGATATTGTCTAAACTTTATGCCCCTTTCCGAACCTTTTTTTAATGCGATTTTTCCTTAATTTTCCTTAATTAATTCCTTTCAAGCGCCAAACCTTTTTCTGTCAGTTTCCCACCAATAAATCGATACTAAAGCCAAAGGGATACATTTTACACCATAGCGGTATTTAGAATAAGGCATTTCTGGAGAAATATCAGAACACGGCAAATGGTAGTTTGTCGGAGGAAAAGAAAGATTCGTGTGTGAAAATTTGACGCAGAGGGCTTCGTAATATAGTGATTGACGCGAGGCTTCCCGTTAAAAAATGTCGGCAGCAAAACCCTTCGGAATATGGCGGCAGGATTTCTATAAGAAATCTTACCTGGCGGAATATGTTGAGCGTAAGCATTTTTGTTAACGCAGGCCGCTTCGCGAAATATGGACGTAGGATATTTTCGAAGCAATACAAAAAGGTTTTCTCAAAATGAAGTGAAAGTGAGTCGTTGTGCCAACCTAAATATTCTCAAAGCCATTTATACAAAAGCAAGAGCAAAAGCAGAGTATTTGTGCATTTAATGTGATCACAGATGTTGAGCTCATGCCTTCAAAAACCCTCTAGCAGATGAGTTTGTTGATGCAGGCGGCTTTGAGCTTGTTGATGGCCTCCTCGGTGAAGCGTGGGCGACCCGTGTAGTCGGCATAAGAGATCCACTCCAATTGGGGCACCATTCCGACAGCACCTAAGATTATTTATTTTATTTTAACGGCCGCTGAAGGCAGAAATAAACAGCCTAATTTTGGCTAAGTCCTTTAATAAGGAGATTCATTTTACGGTCTGTTTTTGCAGATAAACCTCCAGAAAAATGGGCGTTTTTAGTTTTCTTAGAATTTTACCTTAGTATAATACAATTGAGTCATTAAATTCTATTTATAAAAGGCACGTGTACCTCTTTGTTAATGCAAAAATCAAGAAGATATTGCGTTTTCCTGGCTCTACCAACCTGTAAGGAACGATCGGTACATCCAGTCCCCCGTATCCGCACTTCTTTCAACGGGCACATCCTGAAAAAAGGCGCTCAAACTGACAGTTCTGTTTGTTTGGCGTCCCTACTATCGAAACCTTCAAATGCTCAAAGTTGTACTCCCTATATTATTTATCGAAACCGACAAAATGACGGTCAAGTAAAGCGTTTTTAAAAAGTACTCATTAGCACACGAAAATTCGGCATGGTATAAATAAAAAAAAATTTGGGCCATGGACACAGAAGAATTAAAAGGTATAAAAGCTACCCGATGGTCCACGCAAGGGATCAGATAATTTCATGAAATAATTTAGGTCTATTCGCTCGTTTAACGTTTAACCGTAATTAACAAACCAAACATCACAAACCTCGCCATTTTCGTCAGCCCCTTGTCCGAAACATAGCGGCAGCCATTAAAATTGACGTTCTGAAGATGGGCACAATTTGCGGATAGTAGTGAGAGGAATCGATCATCAACACACGTCATGTAAGAGCTTTCCAACTCCTAAAAATCAGAAATTTTTTTCTCAAAATACACTCAAAAACTTACCGTTATCTGACGGGCCGATCTGGCAATTGTAAACAGCATCCTGTACGAAAGTCGCATTTTCGACATCTTCAGGGTTTTCAAATTCGCGCCGGGACCTCCTAAATTTCCAAAGATACATGAATTTTTATGTGAAAATTTGTAGAAAAAAGTAGCTGCCCTATTCTTAATTAAAAATGAGCTTAAAAACCCAAAAAAAACGCACGGCTAAACAGCTTCTGAAAGAGCAGATTGCTCATCCCCTTCACGTCGAGGGCCAAGTGGGACAAGTTCAAGCAGTACTCCCGGATAAACCGTAGCACCGGATCGAAGAGGCGCACTACGGAAATCTGAATTTTTACCGTTTACAGGAAAAATCGTAGCTCAAACCTGTAATAAGTTGATTTTTGGGCCAATAAATGGTAGTAGAGTACAGAGGAGATTATTAGCCGAGTCAATGGCTTGCTGAAAATTTAAACTTCAATTTAATTAATCTTAAAATTCCTCCGATTAAAAGATTTTAAAGTTTAATTTCTAAAACCCAAAATGAAAAACCACAATACTATCTTCGCGACACGTGACGATGAGATCGATGCTCTCGAGGAAGAGCAGATTTTCGAAACTTTCCAACTAAAATGGGTTTTTGCAATTTTCTGAATCGGTTTTCCATCTAGAATTCATAGCCAATTATTGATATGAAAAGCTTATGTAAAATTAACAAACCAATCTGGCCACGTCCTCTTCCCCGGAAACGCATAACCGGATGTGTTGAAGGGTTGGAGGGAGTGAGGGTAGAGTTACAAAGAAATTCCCTAAGATCGAAATTTATTTCCTTCTTTATTATGGCATAAAAAAATATTAAAAACGAACCGTATAAATCCACATTTGTAAGGCAAGCACCGTCGATCCGATAGGGGTTTACTTCTAGCATTTCTTCATCCTGAAACACGCTTTTTTGACGTGAGTACATTTTTAAATATCTTTAATATCTCAATCGTATTAATTTTATTTGGATCCCTATTTCAGGCTTTTGCTATTTCACTTAGGTAAACATTTGGGTAGCCATGTGGCTTCCAGTGCCGTTTACCCGCGAACGCCCTTTGGGGAAAATACGAGGTTGTTGACGAGGCTTTAGGTGGTCTAGCTGGTGGAATGACACGGTCAGCAGATTGAAAGACAAAAAATAGACCGGAAAACCACAAAGACAACGTCACGCTAAAGCACAGTCTGCGGAAAGCACTGAAAAATGCTTGCAGGCTTTTCCCTATGATTATTGGCCAAATCCGCTTGATTTCAGAGCCCAAAACTTTAAAAAAGGAGCTATCAAATACGCTAAATGCTGCAAAAAAACCAACCTGGAAAAACCGGGCCAACGACAACTGCCGCAAGTTCTGGCAACTCTGGCTGAGGTGGGCCAAAACTCCGGGGGAATCGGGGATCCGGTCGAGGAAGTCGAGCTCGAGCACCTGAACGAATGATATTTAATTTTTCCAAAAATTGCTTCCGGTGAAAGATCATCAACGACTTTGAGAATAAACACAGTTGAGCAAGGAAACCTGTTGCTCAAATGTCATCTCATTTTTTGCAAAATTCTTTTCCTAACTGTCTTCTCCTAAAGTGGACTCACCGACAAATTCTCTCCCAAGTAATACGCGATATGGTAGAATGATGACTCGTCGAGACCCGTGCAAGTATTCAGATACAGGCCTTCGATGTTTCGGTTCCATGATAATAGCTCGCGCAGGCCCTCGGAAGTGATCTGAAAAGATTTAATGTTTCTCTAAAGGTATAATTATCGATGTTTAAAGCGGATACCCAAACCGATCCAAGTTTTACGCGTGTAAAAGTGCTTAAAATCGTCTAAGGCGACACACGTTATTTATGGTTATAAAGCCTCAAATATGTAGTTTTGGCGACTAACGTAATCAGTGAGATTTAATGGGTTTTTTAACGTTATAATATCGTTCTAGTAAATTCAAGTTTAAGTAAAATTTTGAAAAGCCAAAACAGAGTTTGTAACAACTAACCTGTTTACAACCGCTCAAATCGACCGTCTGGAGATGCGGAGTTCTTATATAAATTAACCCAGCGTCGGTGATCTAGACTTTTCGTTTTTAACGATTGTTAACCTCCTCACCTGCGCATTGCCCTCAACTCGAGGAGCCTCAGGTTAAATTGCCTTCGTGACCGTCTGCAGCCCATGGTCGCTGATATTTTTGCAGTCAATAAGGGTAATTCGTTCCAGAAATTTGTTGTATTCCGTCAAGTGGTGCAGCATTTGGTCGTTTACTGAAATAAAAGTTATAATAGCATATGCCTGAAAAAGCGATAAAACTTTAAAAACAGCATTTTCACTTATTCCGTTTTCTAGGTAAAATTTATGCATTTTAAGAGCAGAAAAATGGTTAAAAGTGTTCATTTTACGTTACCTTACCTCTTCCGACAAATAGAAATGAATGGTCGTCAGATTCATGCCGAATATCGGAAACTTCACCAGATCGGCGTTGTTGTTGAGGGAAAGCTGCAAAAATAAGCTTACTTTCTAGCGTTGATTTATAAAGGTAAAAAGTACTAAAATCCATCTAAAATTTACTCGATCATGGCTCGACAAAAATGCCAAAACGCGCTCCTTGCAATTCGTGGGGATGTAGCCGAGGTCCAGATCGATGCGCTCGCGGCACACCACTAAAAGTATTGATAGAACTTGCTAAGCTTTTCGGGCTTATATTTTCGCCTTATTATCACTTATTAACCCATAAAACTTTCATTAAAACATCCAATTCGCGCACTAAAGTTTAGGCTGTTGGACAAGTTATCAAAACCTTTTTAAAGCCGGTTTTTAACGCATAAAATTGCGGTAAACCCTTGTTTCCTTGATCATAAGCTTTTCAAGTGGTTAAGGTACCTTCCTGTGCATATTTAATGGACTTTTATAGCGTTTATGACCGTTCTTCTGGATGTTTCAGGAAATCTAAGGCGTTTTTCAAGATTTTAAGACAGGTTTTCCAAATATTACTCACCAGCCAGCGCGTATTCGAATAAACTTTTCACCATCTTGAAATTCTAAGGTAATATCACTTCATTTTCCGTAGTAAATAGGGTAGTTTAGTATAGTCGTCGTCGTCAGGGGAAAGGGCTAACTATCTGAAAGCCGGGAACTGTTGAAGTAAGAGCTCGCGAACGGGGCCGAAAACACTCAAATTGAGAGCAGATGGGCCTTTAGGGGAAAACAACCTGAAATATCTCCCGAAAAGATCGACAATCCAGTTATAATCAAAAATATAGGTCATAAATATAGGAAAAATTTTGAGTAACGTAAGAAATTCTTGAAAAATTATGGTAAAACTAAGTTTTGAGTCGTAATTGAAGCTGAGGCTTTACCTAAAGACATTTTTCAGACTTGAAAAGCTCAGAAAAAGCTTAATGCTTTAATTTGAAAACTAAATCCACAAAAATCGAAACGATCCGACCAGACTGCTCGAGGAAGTCTGACGGGTTCACGTCTCGAACCGCACACACAAAAAAACCCGAGGCGAACCTGGATGCTGAAATGAGAGTGTGGAGTGCTTTTGCCTCGAGTTGGGACAAAGAAAGCGAGAGAGAGAGAGAGAGAGAGAGAGAGAGAGAGAGAGGCCCTAGCGGAAGAGGGGCCCAACATTACACTGTCGCCTCGTCCATTCCAGTCGACCCGCCTGACCGTCGTCAGCCGGGGCTGCTTGCAGTCAGCCGGCTGGGAAAGGGTGAAGCTTTTTAGGACCTGGGAAAAGGTCTGTATCTCTCTTTCACTCTCGCTCTCTCACTCTAGCTCTCTCTCTCTCTTCCTATCTCATACTCTCGTTCTCTCCCTATCTACCTCTCGCTCTCTCTCGCTCTCTCACCTCTCTCTATCTCTTTTTCTATCGCCTGATACCCCTGTGACATCCGCGTGTTTAATCGGGTGAACACCACTTTATCCATCTCCCAACCAGTCAGTCGTCGTTACCTACCCGATGATTGTTTGTCACCACTCAAAAAAGCCCTAAAGGCTAAAGCTACCCGGGCCACAGCTAAATAAGCCCATTTTTTAGGGTTAGAGATGCACGAGGAAGTGGATTTAAGGTAAACGACAGAGTGGAGTAGGTGCAGGAAAGATTCGAAACCGGTTCAATAATGTATCCGATTTATTCCTCAAAAACCACTGCAATTTTTCCTATCAGCACAGAACACGCGTGGAGCAGAATTGAAGCTGAACGGCTTCTCAACGCTCTAAATAACTCTGTCAGGTCAGAGACCGGTAGCTCTATCAGATTCCGCAAAGGCCTCTGCCTGTTGTCTGCAATTTCCAAAAAAACACAGCGTGTAAATTCCGCAACTTTACTAGCCAACGGGTGACTAAATGTATTGTAAGAGAACAGGGCTTGTCAATGGAAAAGTATCCATGAGAAGGCAGACACACGGGGCATTCACGTAGAATCCGGTTAAAAGACAACAACATTTTCGACAAATCGGCAGCAGGGATTGGGGGGCATAACATAACATAGCATAATGAGAGGAGGAGGAGGTAGATGAGAAATGTGGAGATCAACAATCAATCAATCAGTTAGTAGTCATTCATCGTCTGCCGGCTCGGCCTTGATGTCGGCAATGTTCTTCAGCAACTCGGTGTAGTCGTACTGAAAAAAGGGAATTATATTCGGTTTTATTAGCTCATAGGAGAAGCTTATTAGCGTCAATTTAATTTTGTCTTGAATCGTCACCAGGCCGATTTCATGCAGAATTTTGGGCTGATTCCGAATCGATTTTCAGAAACTACTAAACGGCCATTTTGAGGAAGTTACAAGTACAAGGGTTTTCGCTGGAAAAATGTACAAAACTACATACTTTGAATGCCTATAAAAATTCTAGAAAAAACATCCAAGCAAAAACAATTACCAAAACATGCTTGGAAAAATTTGCGCCTTTGAATGCGCCTACCATACCCCCATTTGCCAACATTTTGAAAAGCCTTTTCTGAGGTTTTTATAGAGAGTTAAAGTATGTAATTCCGTACGTTTTTCGAGCTGGAAACCCTTGTAACTTCTTCAAAATGGCCATTTTGTAGTTTCTGAAACAAGATTCAGAATCAACACAAAGTTCTCCACAAAATCAGCCTGATGCCGATTCAAAAGTCAATTCACACTAAAAAAACGCCATTTTTTCACCAAAAGCTCCAGCCACAACATCAAAAACCGACCTGCTCGGGCTTTTTCTTCGGCGGTCTGCCGCGGCGCGGCTTTGGCCCTTCGAAGACAGGCTTGGGGAGTGGAGGGCGCTGAATCACCGGCTTCGGGATGGGCTTTGGTATGAGCTTCACGATGGGCTTCGGCTGCGGCACAGGGACCGCCCTGTCCTGCTCGAAGCGGATCGACGCCAGGGCGACGCGCTGAAACGAGACAATTTTCCTCAAGGACCAGGTAAGCGTAAATTATGACTATGGATTCACGGAGCTTTTGCAATATCGGGGGGACGTTTTACTTAGAAGCCGATCTTCTCAAAATAAATAAAAAATGTTTCTGTTATAAAGTATGAAACGTTAAAAATCTTTACTAAAAAATAAAGATTTTTAGTAAACTTTCAAAAATCTTCTAAACTCTCTAGATAGCTTTTCTACCTAGATGTAATTAAACCCGGATTAAATCTCAAATAAAAAACACTGACCCAATTAGTCATGTCGACGTGGTGATGGCAGAAGATCGGCAGCTTTCCCATCTAAAAACGCATTTTATTAATTCGAAAAACCATTTTTTTTTTTCTCACCTGCTTTATCCTGGTGAAGATGCCCTTCGCGCCGGGTATCATCCGATCGGCCAGCTCGGCCTCTTCAAAGGAGAGCACCGTCTTCTTCGGCTTGAAGTTCACCTCCCGCTCCCAGTCACTCTGCCGCGGGTCCATCACATTGCGATGGCCGCAAACGACGCACGTGTGTGCCTAAAATATCGACATGAGAGAGCGAGAGCAAGCGAGAGAGAGCGAAGAGCAAGTGAGAGAGAGAGAGAGAGAGCGAGAGAGAGAAACGAAAAGACCGTATTCTCCTACATTTCTCCAGCGATATCCAGTCGACACGGTGAGCGCCTCGCACACCTCGTCCTCGTCGGTGTCCTGCCGCTGCGGGACGAAGCTGGGGTAGACAAGCTTCTGTGGAGGGCGGAATGGAGCCTAAATCAGCAAGTCTACAGGCCAAAAGATAGAGATATTACCGGATGCCAGGGTGGAAACTTGGAAGTTGACGGCAATGAGGCGAGCGAGGGGAGGGAGGTAGAAACCGGAGAGGCCAGCGTGTTTACCACCCTTCCGCCGATGTATTTTGGCACCTAAAATCACACATTTTAAGTTTTTGAAAGTTCCATAAATTTTCCGGAAAGCGAAAACTCTAAGCCGTTTTTAAACGCCTAAAATTATACCATAAATCGTCCAGTAATCGGACCGGAAGCCCCGGGTATGAGCGGCTTGCTGACGTTGGTGATCACCGGCCGAATCGGGCGACTCTAAAAATCAGATAGTTATAAAAAAAGCTATAAATTAATACCAAAGGCATGCCACCAGCTGCCCCGCCCAGCGTCATCACCATCGGCTTCTTGTCTGCGCTCTGCTGGCCAGCATCCGATGGCCGAGGTGCGGATGGTATCTGCTTCAGCTCGCCGCCCGCGCTGCGGTACTAAAAAGGAAAATTTTGGCCTACAAAATTGAAAATTAAGCAAATTTCGATGAATTAAAATATCCAGTAAAAAAACTAACCACAATCCGCCTGGTTACCGGCGTTTTGGGCTGACCGGGAGAAGACGTGGAGGGTTCGGCAGGGCTGTGCTCCGAAGAGCTCGTCAGAACGCGCGACGGCGTCACCTTGATGATCGTTGGGGCGTCGGGCTTCTGAAAAATTCCATAAATTAACGGGTAACCCCAAACAGGGTCAGCTTAACAAAAAAAAAACTAAAAAAAACTAGAACACAAAAACTGACCGCAATTGTATAGCCGAGCTTCCTCCCTTGCTGATCGGTAGGTGAGGTCTAAATTTGCGAATTGGACGATTTTAAAAACGTTAGACTTAAAAATTAAATCGATGATTCCAGCTCGCTTGCAACCATTTTCATTTTTCCAAAAGAGCAAAAAATTGACGTTTTATTGACGTTTTTAGAAATTTTTCCACCCCCGCTAACAGACCAGCATCGATTAAAACGGCGTACAATTCTGTAACAACAGTAAACATTTTATTACTGGACGATAGAAAAGTCGATTCTCCGATTGTTTAAATTCTATTTTTTAAATCTGAAGCCTAAAAAATGATTTTCCAAAATTTTGAATCTTTACCACTTCTTGCTCTTCCGGGAAGTCATCCTCCTGATCCGGGTCGATATCCTGCAAGACGGCGTTCAGCACGTCGCTGAGGTCACGCTTCTGGCCGCCGACCGGTCGCCCGCGTTTCTAAAATCTGCCTTAAAAAGATGAAAAACAGATTTTACCGGTGCCGCCGCATCCACCAGCGCCGTCAGGGGAGAAATTGGGCGAGTTAGGTTCTACAAAAAAGCTATACTATCACCTCCAAAAACCTTACCGCTGACTGAAAGCTGGGCGACGGGACGGGCTGGCTGCCATTGAGCATCGCCCGCGCCGACTTCCAAAGCTCCCACTCCTCCTTGATGTCGTTGGTGATGTGGCTGCGACAGAACCCGACGCCGGTTCCCATCTGAAAAAAATAAGATTTTCCATGTCATTTCCAGGCCAGAAATAGAAAAAAAATCGGAACTGGACTGTTAGCGAGGGGGGGGCGGGTTCGACGGGGAATTGATTTTTCCCAATAAACACGTACCGCCCTACGCAAAAAAAAATAAAAAAATCATTTTATAGCATTTTAAACGGTTTTTAGTTTAAAAAGCTCATAAAAGATCATAATTTTTGAAAATTTCTGCCAGTTTGGTCAAAGATGCGTGAAAATTGGCCAAAAAGGTCAAACTTTCGACTTTTAGAATATTTCCTTTTTATAAATACCTTGTAGCCTACGAGCTCTCATAAATTTTTCGAAAAATTCGCTTCGCTCAAAAATGTAAGAAAAATGGCTAAATGTTAAAATTTTAAATAGCTATAAATAGTTTCTCCAACGTTTTAGCATCCAAAAACTAAAAAAAAAAATCCTAAAAGGCGCTACTGATGACCAATAGATATTAGACGGACAACAAGAATTAGTTCCTCCTTGCTAACAGTCCAGTACCAGGACACCCAACTTACATTCTTGACATTGTACCGACAGAGCGCCCCGTTCAGCAAGAACAGATCGTCGAAGAGGCGAATCTCGGCCGGGTCGTCGACGAAAACCAACGACCGCTCAGCGCCCGACCCGACGAACCCGCAGATTTGGCACATGTTGTTGCCCTAAACGAAAAAATCTAAACTCTGGACGCTACCGCTACCTGCAAGGCTTTTTGCTTGAAATAGGGTTTCCCGGTGGGGGCGGGCAGGGTGGATTTTCGCTGGGCGGCGGCCTCATCAAACTTTGTGCACAAATGATCCCTGCAGACGTACGTCGGGTTTTTGGCTCGATGACGTCCGTATTGGCTGTGGTTCTGAAAACACATCGTATTCAGGATTTTTAACTCTACAAAAATCACTCCAAAAGTTGGAATTTAAAAATTAAAATTCTTTTTAAATTTAAATTTCAACAAAAAGAGTTTTAACTTCATAATTTATAAATTAAATCTGGAGCCATTAGATTCGCGTAAAAATTCTGAATAAAGCGTACCAAAAACGACACGGACACCTTCATGTTGCTGCCTATCACTTGGTCAAGTCGTTGCGCTTGCACGCGCGTCTTCACGTGGATGCAGTGCTTGCGCGGCGTCTCCGAGGCGCACACGCAGCAGCAGACAACCTAATAATGGAGATGACCAAAATACGCAAGTTACTCACCATGGCCGCTTCCCGCTGGTCCAACAACCGCTTGCCCTCCTCAACGTGGCTGCGGCAGACGTACGAGTTGCCGTACTTGACCCATTTGCGCATGTTGCGCAGCAGCTGGGTGGTCTGGCCGTCGGCCATCAGCACGTCCTCCATGTCGTTCGCGTTCTTGCGCGTGATCTCCATCTAGAAAATGGGGATGCTGGGTTGTTAGCGGGGGGGACTTTTTCCGGTAACAGGCCAAAACGCAAAAAAATTTCGATTTTTCTTTCAATCAAAAATTACTAAAAATATTATAAACAAACTTTATTTATTATTAAGAGGCATCAATTGACCGCTAAACGAGCCAAAACTAACCAAGTTTTCCATCTGCTCCTTGTCTTTGGTCTCGATCGTCTTACGGCACTTTACGCATTGCACGTACGCCTCCGAGCGCATGGCCGAGACGACAGGATTGGCGGGATGATCGCTAAAATAAAAATTGCTAATTAGATACGCCTGAAAAGCTTACATCGCCGGCGCAGTCAGCTCGTCGATTTCCTGAAGTATCGAGCTCCAGTCCTCTTTTCCTTCGTTTGAAGCGGGCTTCTCTTCTTGATCCTGCTCCTCATCCTGCTCCTGCTCTTCCTCATCCTCCTGCTTCATCTCGTCCTCATCGACCGGCTCGGGTTTCTAAAAACCCAAAAATAATGAATACGTATCCAAAACCCACAATCTTTTTCAGCATATAGGGATGAATTCCCTCGTGCTCATCGTCAATTTGCTCATCTTCGTATTCATGGGCTCTGCGCTTACGTCTTCTTCCGTCCTAAAAATCAATCAGAATCGGAAGATGCCGTAATAAGAATCATACAAAAATAGAGAAACCGTAAAATAAAAAATTACCGGCTTTTCGAGCAATTCCCGGAGCACCTCCTCGGCGTTTGGCTCCACCCTGACCTCTTCCCTTTTTAGCTCCTTACGGGGCCGCCCAGGTCCAGGTTTCTAAAATTCGGGATTAGCTATCGGAAAATTTATAAATACGGAAACCAATAAAAATTACCCTCGGAAAGCTCTCCGAAAAAATGGCGAGCGCTTCGGAAATCTTTCGCGCCTCGTCGTCACTGCCTTCAGCACGGTCCTCAGCTGGTGCTCGAGCATCCACTTCTCCGCCCGCCTAAAATGATAAAATACCCTCGAAAAAATGGATATCACCTCTGTCGGCGCAGAAATTTGGTACGGGGCACTCTTGCGGAACATTGCCGGCTTGTACTGCTGATCGCCGCGGAAGTTAGTGTCCTGAAAATGGGCGTAATTATTGGCGTCTCCACCCTTTTTCTTAGGGTTCTAAGGTAGTTTTCCATTTTAAATAGCGAAATTGTCTCTAAACGGTTTTGTTTACTGCTCCTAAACGCAAAATCCTTACAAATTCTTATTAAAAACTATCAAAAATCTCCTTTACGACAAAAAAATGGCTATTTTTGGCCAAAATTTCGACGTTCTTCAAGTTTTTAGATAGCTTTATGGTTAAAATATAGTTCTTTTTACGAGAAACACTAATAAAATACTTCCTATTAATTTACTAGGCATTCTAAACCTACAAAAAACCCATTATTTTGGAAAGAATTTGGGCGAAATTCAGGACGCTAAGCCTCGCAAAACCAAGAATTACCTTGAGCTCCTGCTGCTGATACTTCTGCCATTTGCGCTCGGCGTCCTTGGCTTGAACCTCGTCCTAAATCAGTTTCTGGATCCAAAAAATGGGTTACGAGGCGAGCATGTGTTTCCGGGGTGAAGTGGCTCTCGCAGATGATGATGTTCTTCGAGCCACGCTAAAAATGGATAAAACTACAGCTAAATTTTAAATGAATACCTCCTTCATCGTGGTGAAAAAGCGCTCTTCGCGTTGTTCGATCGTCTCGTCGAGCACCTGGGCCCCCGTCCAGCTCATTATGTTGCGCATCGCGACACGGTGGCCCTCGTAATTTTCTTGGCCGCAGAGGTAACAGGTCGTCTAAATAAATCAATAGTTAAACAATTAAATAAAAAACGCATTATAAAACGTAGTCTATGAAATAAAAAACGCGGCAAAAATCATTTTTCATAATTTTTAAGGCCAAAAAACTTTCAAACTCACATCCAAATCGGCAAAACTCTTCAGATTTCGGTCGTATTTCGCGTTCTCGGTTTTCTAAAGAAACAGGAGTGTTTAAAAAAAAACAGAAAATTCCAACCAAGATCGCTCTCATCTGGGCGGTGACGTGAGTCTTGCAAATCTGGACTCGCCCCTGCCTGGCGAGCATGTCCGGACGATCACGGAGGGCCTAAAATCAGAAATTTCAAATACCGAAAGTCCAAATTACGCTCATAGCACGGCTAATCGACCCATCCGTCCCTAACAAAGCGTCGAGGCGCCGGGCGGCCATTCTGGTTAGGACATCACGTTTCTGGGATGTGTTCAGCTTTTCCTCGCAGATGCAGCATTCATGTCTCTAGAAAAAAGATATATTTTATCGCAAAAAATATAGTTTTCCCTTACCAATTGCTGGCGCTGCATCATCTGCGAGACGCCGACAATGAGATGGTCGGCGCAGATGAAGAAATGGATCTGATCCTAGGAAAAGCTTTCCAGAACATTGATAAAAATCATACTCTTAAAAATCCACGCAATTTCTCGTCCTTGTAATTCCTGTTCCCCGAAGTCAGGATCTTCTCGACGCGCAGCGCATCGTCCCAGCGAAAGAAGCGCTGAAAAAGGTTTATGATTAGGAAAACAGAAGAAAACTCACCAAAGTTTGCCCGTCCTTGCCATCCCCTTCCGTGGCACCGCACTGGAAGCATTCTCTGGCTGTCTAAAACTGATTATAATTGAAAAATCGTTCTTCCAAAGTTATACCCTTTTCTGGACCTTATGCCCCAGCTTCGACTGCGGGTGCTGGACCTTGCTAATCTTGAGTTTCGGCTTCCAAGCGGTAGGCGGTGGTGGGGCTTCGAACTCTTCCGGTTCCGGTTCGGCTTCTTCCTCTTCATCTTCCTAAAATGAATTTTTATTTTAACAGTTTTTACCTGTTGTTCCATTATTTCTAGGCTAGGGGCCTCATCTTCCATCGTCCAAGTATCTGGAAAATTGGATTATTACGAGTTTACTGGCGATAAAAAGCAAAAATGTCATTTTAAGACGTAATCTCTACCCTACGAATCTCGGAGGCGCTGTAAGATGTTATTCCAAACTTTTCCGCCTTTTTAAAATCGTCATAAATTCGAGGAGAAATATAGATTTTTAGAAAATATACAAAAACCAAGGGCGAAATCTCATTTCTCAAGCTTTCCCGTCTACTTACGCTAGCTAAAGGTATCAAAACGCGACAAACTTGATAAAAGTAATCTCAAAAAAGGCAATTTTGAATCGGGTTCCCTCGGGGTCATGTGGTTATCGCTAACCCGTCTTTTCTGGCTACAGTACCTCCATGGTATCGGCTCGACGTTCGCGGCGGGACCCAACCTTTGGCAGACACTTTTGAAGGAAATCGGCCCCGACATGCGTGGAGAGGAGTGGCGCGTAGTCCGCCAAAAGTTGCCCGGCCGAGAGGGTTTCCGCGAAAATTGAAACAAAACTAAAAAACTAGAATGATTGTTGAAAAGTTTGATTGTGAAATGTGCGTGGGAAGAGTGCTTGATCGTGACAAATTTAGGTTCTTTCGCATTATCGGGGGGAGCAACTTTTTTTTTCTAAGGATCCAATTTTTCTAATATAAAAATGGCCGAGTTAACCATTTTTCCTTTTCCTACACGTAAAAACTTTACACAGTTTTTTTATTCAAAAGAAATGCAAAAATATCGGTTTTAGAGCAAAGTCTGCCATTTTTTACCGAAATTTCGGTTTTCGGATTTTTTAAAAAGTTTTTCGACAGTTTTCTAGCTGAAGTATCGTTTTTATACTAAAATCACCGCGAAAATAATGCATATTAAGCCCCCCGTAAATGCGAAAGAACCGTGTTGAATTGTTCCATAAAACGTGTAAACATTTATTGAAAACATGAGCACCAATCATTAAAAGAGTTTCCAACATATAAAAGTGTTAGTAGCATGAATCAACTGGGTGAGGAGGGCGAATATTTTTGTTGAAAGGCGGACGAAAATACAATCGACCCGTGGCTGACATTTGGAGTGCAAGAAAGGGGAGATACTTTAAAAAGTTAGGGTTTAGTCGGGGCTGGCGGCTTCTTGTAGGTCGGGCGTCCGGCAGGTTCAGTGGTTTCCGGCTCCGCTTCGGCCGGTGGCTCCTCCCAATGGGTGTGGCGCTCACAGTAACGGACGCAGACCCTAAAATTTCAAATATAAAGATTTTAGATATAAAACATAAAAATTACAATTTTATACAAACTACAAAAAAGATCAATGAACGAACCGATTATCCTTTTGTTTCCGGGCGGCATAGTAGGCGGTGCAGCGCTTCTTCGAGTCCATCGTCAAGCCGTAGGAGCACCTGAAGATGGAAGAAATAAAGTAAAAAGAAATTTAATGAAAACAAAGGATTAAAATCAGGTTCTTTTGCATTATCGGGGGCGAGGATTTTCTTCGTAATAATCCAATTTTTTTAAATATAAAAGAGCAGTGTTTAAATTTTGATGTTTAATGCACAAAAAAATTGACAAAATAAAAATAAAACTAGGCCGCTTTTCGATTAAAATTTAGTTAACTTTACGAAAAACACTATAAAAAATACTAATACGCCCTAGACGGTTATGTCATAATAGAAAAAGTTGCTTCGTTATTGCCAAGAACAGCAAATTCAATTAATATAAAGCGTTTTTAAAATTTTATCTGAAAACTTACGTATAAGTCTTGACAGAGGCCGTCCCGCCAACAGAGAGAATCATCACGGCTTCTTCCTCTTTCATATCCCCGCTCGATACGAACTCCTGAAAAAATCATTACAGAAAATTCAGCATAAAGATTATATCAATAAAAATCAAATTTTGAATACTCTCTCACCTCAGCAGCCGGCCAATTGTCGAACGTCTTCTCTTGCAGGGCCATCGTCTCCATGTTGTGCTGTTCGGTGCAGTGGAGAAGCAGGGCGATTTGCGTCTGAATTTCGAAAATCAACAAAACCAAGAAAAAGCTATACCTTGATCTCCTCCGGGCACAACGGGCATTCCACCGGATCTGCAAGATGGCTGGGGCATCCCCAAGAAATGTGCTCCTCGACTACGCCTAAAAAAAAAACATTTAAAAAGTCTGTTTTTCAGAATTACCGATAGAAAGTTGGCGGCCGCAGGGTCCCGGGCATGTTGTGCGCTGATTACGCCTGTAAAGAGGTTCCTTAGCATTATCTGGTGCGGGGGACCGAAATTTTTTGTGCTAATCTAGTAATGCCTAATAACTTCATAAGAAGTATCTTGTGTGTTTTTCGTAAAAAACTATATTTCAACTAGAAAAACTAGCTAAAACTTCCAGATTTTCTCAAAAAGGCGAAATTTCGGTAACAAAGGGACATTTTTGGGCAAAAAAAATCCATATAACTTGATTTTTTAATGAAAAATGTGTAACACTGTTACGCTTAGGAATGAAAACGTTTAGAAACACTTCCGCTATTTATGTTTGCAAAATTAGATCCTAGAAAAAATTTTGGTCCCGCCGATAATCCGAAACAACCCGGTTTTTATAATCATTTTGACGCAAAAATATTACGCAAATTTTATTATTATTAAAATGATAATTAATCAATTTCTATTCAGCAACTTCATAGCCTTATAAGCCACATAGAAATGTATCACTAACCCCGCCCGGACATCCGAGTTCAACGATTTCAGCTGCACCTTCTTCACTGTCTTAGGACAACCATAGGCCATGTGCTCGCGAATCACGCCTAAAATTAACAATAAATCAGGTAGCGTTTCGACTCACAAATTGACAGCTCTTTCTTGCAATCTCCAGGGCATTTTCCGCGATCGACTTTCCTGAAAGCAAAGTGATAATCAGAAATCAAGGGCAAAACTTACCATTGCCCGGGCCCGGCCATCTTGTAAATCGGCCGCAGCAGCAGCTTCTTTTGCGGATTGTAGATTGGTGTTCGAGAAGAGACGAGCTTGTCGTCTAAAAGAAAATATGTTCGTTCAAAATTTTGGATAAAAACAAATCGGCAGCTCGTCAGGTCACGGCTCGTCAGGCCTTACCAAAAACGCACTTCTGGGGGGTGCGGGCCCTCTCCCCGCGGATAGTGGGTTAACCTCCCAGGCGAGCCCCCCACACCCCCCGGGTTCGGTTCCTCTGCGGCGCAAACTCCCCCATTTTGGCGATCTTTGTTTTGCTTTTTGCTCCAATCTATCACCGATCGTCTACGGTAACACAAAATCAAATCATACTCGCGACAAAGTCCCAGAAAATAGCAAAAAGCGGCTAGAACCCGTTTTAACAAAGTGTATCCGAAAACAGTCGCAATTTCGCTCCATAACCAGCGTTCAGGGTTGCTATTACAATTTTTTTGGCTTAGTAACGATAATAAATACGCTCTGATGCGTTTATTTGGCAAAATTGGGCTACAGCAACGGAGCTCCTGCTCCAAGCGTCCAATTCCCCGACTACCTTGGATATTTTCTTAAGAGTAGGTTCATAATTCAGCAGTTTTACGATTAATACTAGATTAAATTGATATAGTTACCTAGAAAACCGCCATACAAGGCTCAAATCTTTCCGGGTGGGGTGCTAGCATCGAAATACTAGGATCGCCATCGGACAAGGGGTGATCTTTTCCAGAACTTCCGTCATTAATTCAAAAGCATGTATCGTGTCTCCACCCAACCTTTTAGCGAGATTTGATTGTATTTTGATAAAAACAGGCCGAAAAACTAGCCATAAACCAGCTGGATCGAAGATTTCGAAAACTTTAGGCTTTAAAATCTCCTTATTTTGGTGAGAACTCTCGTCGCGACCCACACAGTTCGATAGAGAATTTTTTTCACTACCAAGTTCTCACGCCTCCCGAAGATTCGAAATAGTATACAAAAAGTTATTAGAAGAAAACGCAGATTTTCTGAGTTTTTAATATGGGCGGCGCCGCCCCACAGAGCCCCGAGGGCAATAGGCGCGCCCCGTACTAAAGTGCCCTTTGACGAGCCGTGAGGTTTCTAATCGCCAAAAAACTCACCGCGCTTGTCGCCGAGCAGGAACGTCTTCCGGTAAAGGTTGATGCTTTTGTTCTGCTGAATCTGAAGCATAGGGGTCGTCGATTTCACCTCGCCCTCCTTTAACGCGTCCGCCAAGGTAAACTATGAGCACTTAGAAAAAGGCAAAAGCCTAAAAACTTACGCCAAGCCCTTGGTTCGCCGAGCTGGCGGCGGATGGGAGCAGGTGGTGAAGGGCTTTCGTCTAAAAAATAGGAGTTGATCAGATTAGATAAAACTACCTCCGATGTCCCAGGAATATCCTCGATGCGCATCGTGTCCGAACTTTCCACCATCACGAGGTTTTTCTATAAAAAATTATTGCTTTCTTTTTCTAAAAAGGACGATATTTCTCCAGAACGTCACTTTCCGAGATAATACAAGAAAACGATCATATTTATGCGGCAACGTCAACCATACACGCCACGAAATCAGAAAACTAATTTTAATTTCCATGCTTTTGGATTTTATTTGGTTTTCCAAGTTTACCGGCGAATGAAAATACAAGAATTATTTTGCTTCAGGTATGTTTTAGCTTTTCAAAAGGTGGTAAAGAGCGTCGGGACTGTCTAACAGATCAAATCAGGCCAAAAAAAGCGTTAAACTTAGAAATTAAAAGTAGGAATATAACATCTAACGCCTCCCAGCAAGCCTTGTTGGTTAGTGGACGACGCTCCCGATTGAGCCACGCGAGGCGCCGTCAAGAGTCTTCTCACGTACCGACCCCGCGCCCCGGCTCGATCAGCGTTCAAAGCACGGCTGATCGAGAAAGCAAGTTTCAGGCTCCAAAGTGAAGCCCGTTTGGAAGACGGACTTTAACTATGAGAAAAGAGCGAGATTTATAACTCTTTCCGCCCGCTCACCCAGTAATTTTATATTTATAACGCTAAAAAGCCGAAAACCCTTTAGAAACATTCGATTTTTTTCTAACAATTTTTATCAACGGGACCGGAAAAAAATCGATTATCTTTCAGGTTGCTTGGGACACGTCTTTGGCTTCAGCGTTGTGAAAATACGCATTTTTATAGCGATCTCCGGTCCGAAACCAAAAATTTTGAGTTTTTGAGGGTAGAAACCTCGGGAAATCTTCGAAAACTATCATTTTCCGTGTATTAACTGTCCATTTAAACCCAGAAACTGCATGCGGGTTGAAAATCTCGGTCGGTTCCTGAATTCTGGCCCCTTATTTGCCCGTTTTGGTCCGCTGCACAGGGCAACCCTGTGGCGCCGAGGTTATGCATTATCTAGTCTTGGTCACTGAACTATTCACCCCTCGAAATGCCATCCATCACCAGGCTTGCCGCTGGGAAAAACTGACCCTCACGTTAACATCGCTAAAATAAACCCGATGTCACCGCGATCTTGTTTTCCTTGCACGGCCAAAACTGACTGACGCTCTGACTAATCGCCTTTCCATTTCAAAGTGCGCATTTTCCACCTTGTTTTATCATGTGGTCGTACAGTTTCCCAATCGATTGCTTCAGCCCGATGGATATTTGGGGGACGGCCAAGCCGTCCACCTCACAAGCCGACTTGGAGTCGATATTTGGCGAGGTCAACGCCGACATCCGGCATTTACAACGGAATAATCAGGCTCAGAACCCGTAAGTTTGCCAATTTCCTGAAACAACATTGTATTTAGGGCCACTCCACAATCCTCAAATGCTTCCTCTACGTCAAATTTACATGAAAATGGACAAACGTTGCAATCGCCGTGCTCGCTAGCCCAGTTCAAAAGGTAAAACACATTTCAAAAGCTGAATTTTTTATAGATTACGCGACCTTTGCGGTGCGATACGAGATATTTCGAAGAAAAACGCCGATTTGAGGGAATTGGTAGACCCGGAAGGCCCGTTGAAGGAACAATTCAAGCAGTTGGATGAGGTTTGTTGGATAAAATTATAAATACCTGCGTCAGGCTGCCGAACTACAAAACCAGGAGATCAACAACGAGTTGCTACGCCAAAAAGTGGCCGAATTGAGGCGACGACTGGCCGCTCGAGGCTGCAAATTAGCGACGTCGCGCAAGAATGTGCCGATCGGGATGTGAGGCTAGATCAGCTCGATTTGGAGATTCAGGCGGCTGAGGAAAAGGTTTGTCGGCTTTCTTTACAAGGCTCTATGAGTTTTCCGGTCCTCTAGAAAACGTCAGGAATCCGAAAGAATAATAAAAACTTAGAGAGAAAGACATTAATTTTGCATTCCTAAAAAACGGTTTTTAGGCATCCCTCGCCCAAAGCGCCAACGATAAAATCGAGACGCATTGCGGCTACGTGAGGGAACTCGTGCTGGACCGCCGGAAAGAGATGATCGAGGATCTTTTCGATGCTTTTCGAGTCCAGGTATTTTTCCACGTGGATTGTTTAACCTTTTTTAGGTTGACCGTATGGATTTGACGTACAAAGACGGAAAGCGGACCTGCGCATGCGTACATTGCGATTACATCGCCGGAATTCATCTACCACGAAGTGACTCGATGACCGGTGAGTTGACCGAAATTTTAGCTGAATTTTGATTTTTTTTCCAGGCCATCCCGAGCTAGAACTCTCAGCCGCCCTCGGCCACGTCGTCAGCTTCATGGAGAAAATATTCTGGGTGATGGACGTTCCGCTGCTGTACCCGATGACGTTTGCCGGCTCGTTCAGCTGGGTGACCGACCCAAAAAGTGACAAGAAGTAAGAATCTTTACACCTGAATTTTTTCGCCTTTTCTAGGTTCCCCCTATACGGCTTTCGCACCAAGACCGAGCGCGCAAATCTTGAATTTGCCGTCCAGCTTCTCGATTGCAATATTCGGCAGCTGCGGATACAGTGTGGCTTCGACACGCCCTACTCGATCGGCACGATTCGAATGCTGCACGAATTTCGGCAATGGATCAAGGGGAAGTGGTGGGTTTTTCAAATGAATTTTGGCTCATTTTTTGTATTTTTTCAGGCCAAAAGGCCCGCAACTCGAGCGCCCCTTCGATTCCATCTTTTCCACGGCTTCACTAGTTGGAAGAAAGCCAGTTGATGAAAACGCGCAGGTACCGATTTATCAAGCAAAAAAAAAAATTTTTATCTAGGCTAACCAAGTAGCGAATAGCCTTGTCCATGCCCTTGACGTCGCGCAGCTGTGTTACGAAGATGTCCATCGTCATCCACACCGAGAAAGGTATCTTTTTTAATTCCAGCTTTTTACATTGAAATAAAACTGAATGGTTGTGTCCCATTATTGGTGGCGAAACCCATTGTTTACTTATTATTTATAAAGGTCGATTCCATAAATTTGTATTAAGAAATAGAAGTATCTTACCCGACATAAAATCACCAATTTTTAGCCAAAAACCGAACTTTTTTGATGTCTAGAAATGTCTAGTGACTTAATAGTAAGTATTGTATTAGTGTTTACAGAAAAATGAAACTATATTTAACAAGAAAAAATATCTGAAAACCTTAGAATTTTTTTGAAAATTTTGAAATTGGCTTTTTGGTCGAAATTTTGTTTTTGTATTTTTGTGGTTCAACGTTTTTTATTATTTATGTTTAGGTATGAAAAATAGTTCAGAAACGCCGCTGTTTATGCTTGAAAAATTGTATCCTAAGAATAATTTGCCCCCCGATAATGCCAAAGAAGCCTATTTCCAAGGTTGTTTCATATTTTTTCGGCATGAAATATAGCGAAAATTGAATTGAAATTGAAAAATTGAAAAACACCCGATTTAATAAATTCAAAAAAACTACGATTTTTTCAGACACGTGACAATGGGCGAAGAAGCCGTGAACGTCGATTTCGACTCGTCGGTGCTATCGGCTAATGGTGCGCTAGGATTATAATAATTTATACTGGTTTTCCCGGTCTTTTCCCTCTCTTTCTCTCTTGAGATGTGCATATCACTAGTCCCTTTCATATTGTCTGTGATACCAGCCCGATTGATATCTTCGATCTTCGCTTACTACTTTCGTGTGTCCTTACCTTACGTTCCTTTTCCTGCCCCCCGTATCAAAATGTTGGTGCTCACCCCTCGTGCCGTTTGTCGCTCATTTTCAACTTTAAAAACACTGTGATAGTGATTGGAATTTTTGGTGATAAATAATTGCTCAAGCGACTTGAACGAGAAAATGAGACACCGGAGATCCATTGGTTCTTTTTATGATTTTAGGAAAAGTGGATTTAAGAACTCTATGATTTTTTAGTTGTAAGAATTCCTTCTGGTACTGCAACATCAATGTGAGGATGCAGAATTCTATAGAGGGTTGGTTTCAAAACAAACTTTATTTTAAGGTTCTAAAAACATTTTTCCAACTAAAAGGTTTTCCAGCTGAAGCCGCTGATTTTTTACTTTTCGCGGACTGTTCCGCCCTAATAGATAACGATAACATTTGTCGCGCCATCTGGCATCCGGCCCGTTCAAACCCCTAATTATTGAAGGCGCATTGATAGACGGTTTTTTAATGATAACACCCAATCGTCTCAAAAACCACTTTTTCGTCAGGTACGATGAACGGGGACCCACCGGCCGATAAATCGCCTCTACCGGATGAGATCACGGATGATGAGGACGATGAAGAGCTGCTCGAGCCGCGTCTTCACTACACTTTACTGCAAAGCACTGATGTAATTGAGGTAGGTTTCTACAAATCTTTAGCTTGAAACCATCATTTAAACGATCTAAATCTGCTCTTTTAGTTGTACAAAAAGTCCATCACGTCCTCGATGGCGTGTCACGCCAAATTTTTGGCGCTAGGCACCCATACAGGCCAGGTGATTGTCATGGATCATCTTGGGAATGTCGATAATTTAAATATACCGGTAAGCAAAATGCTAAAAGTTTTGAGAACCAATTTCTAGCCTTATAAACCTCACCGAAGCCCGATTGGCCGGATTTGCATCGACGAGACCGGCTCGTATATTGCGAGTTGTGCTGGGGATGCGCGAGTGGTGGTGCACGGGATCGGGACGACGGAGTATAATCAGGTAAGGATTAAAAATATTTAAAAAGATCCAGGTTTGACTTACAAACTGTTAAATTAAAAATAAAGAAGAATCGGGCCTTTCAGTCGATCAGTTTGAACACGGCGGCCCGCTCGATCGCCTTCTCACCAAATTACGCGAAAAAAGACTCTGGCCAGAGGATTCTCGTGGGCGAGCGAGATTTGCTGATGTACGAGAAGGGGCTGTTGTTTACAAAGCCACAGGTGCGCAAAAATAAGTTTTATTAAAGTTATGAATTGAAAAATTAAAGAATTTTTTAACAAAACTCAGGCTTTCCTACATAAAAATTTCGAAAAAAAATTGTTGATCTTACTTTACAAATTGTTTTGCTTACGAAGTTTATTCAGGTGCTCTTCCGCGGTGCCGAAAAAGACGGCTTCATCACGGCGTTGACCTGGAAGAAGGCGCTGATCGCTTTCACAAATGAGCAGGGAACACGGATCATGGATGCCGTTCTATTAGCGAAGTAGGTTCAATTCCATAATTACTATTTTCATTATTTTTTATGATTAGAAAATAGGTACTGAAAAGGAAAATGAAATCCGAAACATTCCAGAGGTTCTCCAGCTACCATAACTCACGCCCCACCAGGCCACGACGTTTCCCGGCTTCGCTCAACTCGTTTCACGCCCCAGCACTGCTGGCTGGACGACATGACGCTGGCCATCGGATGGGCGGATAGTGTCACGATTTTGAATATTACGCCCAGGGATCAGGTATATCGACAAGAAGCTTTATCCTCTAAAAAAATAGAAAATCCTGAAAAGCAAAATAGAAAACGATTGTTCATTTTCAGGGAAAACGTGAGGGCAAGATCATCTACACATGGACGGTGGAGGTGGGAATTTGTGGGATTTCCCACATCTTGCCCACGAATGGCCAGAAAGATGCGGAAAACGAGGAAACGCCGGCGGTCAGTCCAAAAAAGAGCAATAAATTTATTAAAAATACTTTTAGCCATATGAGCCCTGGGGCGAGATTGTCATTTTCGGGCTGAAACCCGGGGAAGAAGAGGATGGAAATCTGGAGGGTTTCAACGACGTGGCGGTAGGTTTTGAGGGTTACGTTTCGATCGTATTGATTTGTTTTTTTGTAAATTTATACATTTTTTATGCACGAAAATAAACAATTGTTTTCAGTCAGTTGCTTCGTTGAGCGTCGCCTCGTCCGGAGCTCCCCCATCGGCCGTTGTAGCTATTTTGGAACCATCAAATACACGGGAATTTGATTTACAGGTGGGAAATACTCTCGCGAAAATTCGGCACTGGACTGTTAGCAGGGGGCTAATTTTGTTTTCCACCTGCGATTTTTCGTACATTTTTGCCTAAAAAGTCGATAATTCTCGAGCATTTTTGTAAAATTTCTATATCAAAAACTGTATAAAGTCCTGTACACATATACCCCCCGCTGACAGACCAGTACCGGAAATGCTTAGGAAAAATTATCTATCGACCCTTGTTTAGGCCGAAGATCGAATCGGCTTCAACACGAAGCCGCATTCGCTGCCGATCCACTTCTCGATGACCGGGTTGCCCGAGTTCAACTCCTACTTTTTGATGGGCCCTTCACAAATAGTCACGGTTGGTTTTAGACGTTTTATGAGCTATTTCCGCTTCTACAACGTCTATAAACATTTTTAGGCAGCCCCAAATTGCCCGGACGACGTCGTGCAATGGCGCCGCGACCACGGCCGGATCGAAGAAGCCTGGAAATACGCGCTACAACACAAAGATGAAATCACCGACCCGGCCTGCTCCCCGGCGGCCATTTCTAGGTATCAAAAAAAAATGATGATAGCTGAAACTCTAAAATTTAGGCAATTGATAGAAGAACTGCTGAAAGAAGGGCGTGTCAAGTATGCGGCCAAGTTACTGCAAGAGGTATGAAAATTTTATTGAAAAATTCAAGGTCTCTTGTTAGATTTGCGGTGAGCAAAAGGAAGAATGGGAGGTGTACGTGTCGATGTTTGAGAAAGCCGGGCGATCGCTACAGCTGGCAGAATTTTTGCCGATACAACGACCCCAGTTGGAGCCGGAGTGCTATGAGTGGGTTTTGGGCAGGTTTAATGCGTAAAAGTTTCCTTTAGGGTTATTATAACATTTTTTTACATAAATTGAAAGTTGGAAAAGCTGATAAAAGCTTTTTATTTGGTTCTTTAACATTATCGGGGGATCTTCCTTTTCCATGTTAGCCCAGAAATGCCTATTCGTAACAGTAAATGTTTTAACATTGTTTTTAGCAAAATTTATATTTTTAGTGGAAAACTAATTTTAAAAAACTTGAAAATCTAAATAATAGTTTTTTATTTTCAAAATTGGATTGTAAAAAAAAATAAGTATCAGGTTCATTTAAAAAATAAAAACGGATAAAAAGCTCATAAAAGGGTTTTAAATATTAAGAAAACTTACGAGATATCTTATGGGATATAAAAAGCGTTACAAAGGTCTATTTTTACGCTCGATTTGAAAACAGACCTAACCCTAAAATTTCAGAGAAATCCTGCACACCGCCCTCTACCACGACTTGAAGCTGTTCCGAAAGTTGGCCCAAAGATGGAGCCCCGATCTGTTCGAGTCGGAGCCCTGACGGCCCTCACAATGCAAAGAATACGGAAGGATCTGCCGATGGAGAAGTGAGCATCAGCTCCAAAATTTCTACAATCTGGCTGCGTTTTAGAGGCCAATGTCTGCCGAAGAGGAGCAGGACCTTTACCAAGCTCTGGCAAATCTCTACGTGGCCGACCGGAAATACGACCAAGCTCTGCGCATCTATTTCTCGTTCAAGGACAAGTTCATCTTCAACGTCATCAGGAAGCACCAGCTTTTTGAGCAGGTTGGTAGACACAAACAAACAATATCAATTAAACCCTAACTTGAATTACTAGTTATAGTTATAAAATTGCTATCTCTAGGTTAAAGACCAGCTGACCGAGTTGATGGTGATCGACAAGGATCAGGCGCTGTCGTTGCTGCTCAACAACGAGATGTCGGTCTCGCCGAAGGAGGTTATGGATCGGATAGCCCGAGATCCAAAGTTGCAGGTAAAATTAGTTTTTCTACGCTTCAAATTCCCCTTTTTCAGCTAGCCTACCTGCGAAAACTCTTCGAACGTGATCAAGGCGACGAATACGCCGATCTGATGATCCAACTCCTCGCCGATCTCGACCCGGGCTTCTCCCCTTCCTACGCAAGAACAAAGCCTACCACACGAGCCGCGCCCTCGATATTTGTAGCCAAAAGGAATATGTGGATGAGGTTAGTTTTACAAGAAAATACTAAACTTTGAACTTTTAGAAAGTCTATCTCTCGTCAAAAGCGGAAACGCGTGAAGCGTGAACGTGATGATCAACAGCAGAAACGACTAGATAAAGCATGATCTTTGTCGAGGTTAGTAGCAAAACTAGATCCAAAAAATCGAGAAAAACAGAATACGGCGATGATGAGCTCTGGTCTCTGCTCGTCGATGAGGTGATCGCGTCGAAGTCGGCGAAAAATGTCAGCCAACTGCTCGAAACGGCCGGTACCTCCATCGAGCCATTGGCCATTATTGAAAAGGTAGGAACAAAGGTCAAAACCTAAAAAGTCTGCGGTTTTCAGATTCCGCCGGAGATGCAGATACCAAAATTACGAGATTTGCTGGTGAAGGTGCTACGGGATTATGAGTCCCAGGTAATTCCGGAACCTATTTATGGCCTTAAACCCCCTAATAAACCTAATTATAACAATCTCTAGAATGATAGCTAATAACCCAATCGCCTTGTCTAGGTCGTGCTCCAAAAATGCTGCCATTCGGCCACCCTGGAGGACGTGACGGTGATGTTCGACCTATTCTACAAACAGGCCCGCTCGGCCGCGTATTATCGCCCAAGAACAACGTGCGCATTGTGCGGGTACGTTACGCGCCACGCTACGCAAATTTTCGTAAAATGACGAAACCCTGAAAACGGACGAAGTCTTCTAGATATCGGATATTCGGCGTAGACGAGCGCAAGGAGGACATGAGACTGTTCGTCTGCGGCCATTTGACACATTCCAGATGTTTTGATGATGTGAGTTGACTAAAGGGCTTGAAAACACCCTGAAAATAACTGGATCTGACTCCTAAATAAGCCAATAAATTTTTAGCACAATCGCCTCTGCGAACAGCGAAAAATCCCCGCGCTGGAAGCCTGCCCGATTTGCGTCGAAGATGACGCGCTGTAGTGATACGACGACATTTTCTTGTGATGGACCCAACTGCCATATTGCTCAGCTTTTCAACTATCATCTCTATGACTTTGTGACTTCTATACTTTTTATAACAGCTGACTCCCCCAGACAGGTAGCCCCATTCTGTGATCCTGTGACCGAATTGCCTTTAAACTAGATGTATTTTTTGTATTATCGACACCAGCTCTATGAATTCTATCGAAAGTTGAGGTTGATTGGCTCATTTCGCAAAAATGATAAAATTCTATTGATTTGATCATAGCGCTATTAAAAGCATAATACAAGGCATAACCCCGGTCTCTGCCTACCAAGAAAGGTTTACAATTTTTTTTCTTAGTCTACAGCAATATAAAAAACTATGGACATATTTTTAATTTTATTTGATTGGTATTTTATTGTTATTTACTTGTAGCCTTACTCCTCCGCCCAGTCTTTGCGCTGCCACCCTCTGCGTCTCTAGCATCCGCAGCGCTCCAATCGCCGTCCTTGTGCCGTGCGCTGCCGATGCCCACGGGGAATTTCCTCATTTCCCATCCCCCAGTCTCCACATTTTTTCTCCTTTCTCTCGCAGAATTCTTGACTTTTTCTTTCCCAAATATTTAGTGTTTCGTTAAATTTTATACCGTCCACGGTTTCTCGCTATTGCAACCATGCCTCTCCGCTTCCACTTTGTATTTCGCTCTCAGTTTTCCTCCTAAATATTTTCCAACCTGTATTTATTATTATTTTTCAGGAAGATGCAGATCTTCGTCAAGACACTAACGGGCAAGACCATCACCCTCGAGGTCGAGGCGTCGGACACGATCGAGAATGTGAAGGCCAAGATTCAAGACAAGGAGGGCATCCCCCCAGATCAGCAACGCCTGATTTTCGCCGGTAAATTTTAATTTCTTGGCTCGACTGCTGGCTTGGACCCATTGGAGGTTTCCTCCTTGCAAAGTTCGGATGTCACCGCTGTGGCTATCCATTTGCTGGGTCCTAAAGCAAGGGTCGTGTGGCGCTCCATCGCCTTTTGGAGATGCCCGGCCCCTGCGGCATATTCCTTATCTTGGCTGAGCTCCGTCGGGGCCGTGAAAGCTGAGAAAAACCATGCTGTAGACAATCAAGGTGTTATAGTGCCGCTCGGTTCTTCCTTGTTTTGTGACCATTCTATATTTTCTTTCCAGGAAAGCAACTCGAGGACGGCCGAACACTTTCCGACTACAACATTCAAAAGGAGTCGACCCTCCATCTTGTTCTTCGCCTGCGAGGAGGTACAATTGTGCTTTCATGTCCGCAACTTTCTCTTTTTGGGTATCATCGAGCCGTCCCTCCGACAACTAGCCCAGAAGTACAACTGCGAGAAGCAGACTGCCGCCGCTGCTAGCCCGTTTGCCGCCGCGTGCCACCAACTGCCGCAAGAAGAAGTGCGGACACTCCAACGATCTGCGCATCAAGAAGAAGCTGAAGTAAAATGGGATTTTTATTGCTTGGATGAATTGTTGTTTCAATTCAAATTTTGCTATTTTGTGTATGTATTGAATGGTGAAAGCTTGAAGAGGCGAGCACAATACTGAAACTGCACAAGCTATCATTGAACAGATTACAAAAAGAAACTGCTGTTGGTTTGCATTTCGTCTTGGTGGAGATTGGATGGCTCGGGCGGTCAAGCGCGAATACGAACACCACAAACCGGTCGTTTCCGCGATGATGCTTGTTCTTGCAGGCGAAATTTGGACCTCGGGGCAGCGGCGATTTCACGCCGTTAGCTGCCGCTGTACTTGCCGTAAGCTTATGCGCCGTAGATTTCACCGATCGAGTGACATCATTTGGACGGATCAACAGGGAAGGGCAGAGGCGGAGACGACCAAAGGACGCAGAAAAACACCCCAGAAACACATGGCAGACGCTAGGGCCTAGGCACATGGACTCGCAAACGGTCAACAGCCGCCCGGGCGTGGGTCGCTGCCTTTATAAGTTTATGGTTTACAGTTTTTCAGAACGACCCACGTAGCAGCGCTGAAATACTTCGAATGCCATTCGAATTTTTACAAAAAAATTGGCTCGCTTTCGCGTTTTGCAATAAGCGTGTTTTGCCCGCGCAATCCTTCGATAACCTTTTTTTCTAGTCCCACGTTCCCTGCCATTCATTTAGCTTCATTTTACTGGCTGACGCGTAACAAATTAATCGGCACCCCTGTCATCGCGTCCAGTTTTTCGTGGAAGTGACATAGAGGCTTCGCCCAAATTATTAATCCACTAAATGGGGCAACCAGACTAATGGTTTTTTGCATTTATGCACGTGGGATGACGGGGTAGCGTGATGGGCCTGTTTGCATTTTTCAGGAGGGCGTGAATTTCTTTATTTTTTCTCGTTCGGGATAAGAACTAGTAAATACTGAAAATACTTGCTAAACGTTGTTTTCGTTGTTGCAAGACTTTTTGTGACAATTTGCGCCTATTTTCGTGCTTCCAAAGCTTTCCTAAACTTTTGTCTCCGGTCCTCGCCACCCTAATCCGAGTGTTTATCCGATTTTGGTGCACGGGTGGGCTAGAATATCTAGTTAGGGTTAGCGACGTGCCGACGGCCAAAATTTGCCACATCGAAAAACACCCCCGGGTGGGGATTCCCACAAATTCTCAGCCGCGTGCCATAGCCGCTAAATAATAAATAAGGGTTCGTATTTATTATTTCTCTGCTATCTTTCTGCAGATGTTTTTGGGTATACTCGAACACCTAATTTTCATGTTTAATCCCGGCTTTCGACTCTAGGTTTTTTGGTTTAGTAACAACAGCTAACCTATGCTTTTCATGTAGTTTTTGTTCTTATCACGCGGTAGAAGAGGGTGGACCTCTAGCATAAAATTTATGGGGAATCTTAGAGCTTCAGTCCTTGACCATAGACCATTGGCTGGCCTTTGAATTCAGCAGCTCCCAAATGCCTTACGCCCCGGGTCCATAATAAAAGTTCAACACCTAAGGGCAGGTAGAGGCCATGGGAAAGACGTCAATTTTGAACGAAGGTCGTCTAGCCTTTTTCCATAGAAATGCCTTGAGTTTTGAAAGAATATTACTGGGTGGGCTTTTAGGGGGTGCAACTTTTTTTAATCTTTCCGACTATACCTGTTGATAATATAGGTTTTTGGTAGTTTTAGTTGCTAGAACCTTAGAAAAATTGTTTAAATAATTTTAAAAGCTAAAATTTTGAACTTGCTGAAAAAGTTTGGTTCGGCCCCCACCGCTAATAGTCTAGTACCATTCAACCCTTACTCGAACCGGGGTATTTTCTGATTTTAATGCTGTTTCAACCCCTTCAATTCGGTCATCTGGCCATCGGATTTTCTCTTGTTGATTTCAATGCTGTCTCTTGATACCTTTAATGCCCTGAAATTTTTTCGGCGATAGTAATGATGACTTGACACGTATTTCCTCGGGTTTTCGACCCCTAATTTCATTTTCCGCCTCCATGATGATACTCGGTTGGATGTCTCCTCCGCCATGGTGATGACGGGTCCTTGGCACAGAATATTAATCTGAATCCCCCGCATACACGCACCCCGTCGTTGCCAAAGCCGTCACTGACTGGAAAAGAAGAAGATGGAAGAGGGCATCCCCCGGAAAGGCGAAAAACAAATTTCGGCTTGTCGTGGAAGAGAGAGAGAGAGAGAGAGAGAGAGAGCCGAGATCTACTAGAGCAAGAGAATAAGGCCCAGAGGCTGCTGGCGGGGACGTGGAAGGAGATGACGTCGTCTTCTTCTTCTCTTCTCCTTTTATCCTCCTTCTCTGGCGACCGCCTCCGGGTGCATTTTTCGAATTTCCGAGATTCCTGCGACGGGCTAGGGCCCTTTTTAGGGGGGAGGTTGCCTGCCCGCTTCCCTATTTTGTGGACTCCCACGCAAATAGCCGGGGTGTGAGGTGGATGGAAAATTGGAGGTGGATGATGATTGGTCTACGGTGGCTGGAGGTGTGGAATAGAATGGCATAGGGTTTACGACTCAGAATTTCGAGAAAATGGTCAGAATTACGGATTCAAACAGCGGCATACGTAATTCGGTCTTTCTAACGATCCCAATTTTATTTATTGCCATATAAAGGTGGTGATTTTTATGCATTTTAATGGGTCTCCGGAATCGAATTTTTCGCAAAAATCTAAGTATGCTAAAATCGAAATCCTTGAAAAACTCTAGACCATTTTTGGGACTTTTAAAGGGATCAACAAGGCAGCACCTATATCCGGGCTTTTCAAAAAAAAACCCCCCAATTTCGCTGCGGTATGCTTTGATGAAATTCCGCAACTTAAAAATAGATTTTCAGGAGCTTTAAATATAATTAATCGAGTAATTTTAAATTCTTGACAGTAAGCCTCTTGAGATGTAGGTATCTTCAAAAACAAGCCTTAATTCATCGAATTTAGCGGCATTAAAACCCCCCTGTTTTAATTCAGAATCGGCCAGTCACTATAATTCGAAAACTTAATCTTTTACTATAAACTTAAATTCAGAGCTTCCTTTTTAAAAGCTTTTGCAAACTGCAAAAACTTTTGGATGCTTTTTTGCTACCTGTTTTCAGCTTAAAAGAACAAATTTCTCCACTCCCCTCCGCTGAACTATTTATAAACCCGAAATGATTTCTGTCCCAAAAGTATTTTATTTTGACTCTGCCCCCGTTTTTAGAAACATCAAAATCATTTTGCTTTGTCTTTGGGGGCTATTCTCGACTCTCAATAAGACGTCATAAACGTCATTTGATTTGAATTTGTCGAGCCATCACATTATGCGCTCATATGTTTCCAGGGGGTGGTCCAATTTCGCCGGCCGGCCGCTGTCCATTTTGCAAAATACCGACAGAATTGGGGCGCATATATTTTCTGAGACTACGGTGGGCAGCCGATGGGAGAGGGTTGACGAGAAAGAGGTGAAGCTCTTTGATCTTTTAGGGCTATGGTGACGCATAGAAGTCAAGAATCTTTGCTAGCATGCGACCCGGAGTAGATCTGCCGATTTTCCGCAAAGAATCGCTGCTAGTATGCCTTCTTCACACCGCACAATAATAAAAAATCCGGCGATTTTGCCCAAATGATCTTTTCTAGCCTGCTAGCCAACCGATTACCCGCAAGAAACCTTTGTTAACATCCCGATGCGGGATAGCAGTTTTTACTTGTGTAACAAGTCGCTGGGATTCCCAAATCATCTCTGTAAGCTTGCCTGCACTGGATAGAGCCTCCGGAATTTGACTCCTAAAAATGACCGCTAGCCCCCTCGGGCTTCCTCGATGGTCTCTCCTAGCCTGCCCCCAAATCAGATGACGCTTTAGAACATCGAAAAATCGGTCTGGCCCTAAATGATCGCTGCTACCTGCCCGCTTGAATCGGTGTTTCGAGTGCCTTCAGCTCCGAAAGAATCATTGTTAGCTGGCCCTGCTTGTGAGACCATTTTTCCAAAACTTTTTGGTTCTTCCCCGCGGCTACGAATTCTTCCTCAATGATCTCTGCTCGTCTACCCGGCAGATCCGCAGCTCCCAAATGGTCTCTGCTCGCTTGCCATGCATTGCTTTTCCGATTCTTTCCCCAATACCTGAAATTTCCATGTAGTCAACCCAAAATGTACCGGCAAATTTGATCCCACCGTATGTATAGCTTTCGTTCCATCGCGATTATTTCGCACCCAGCCCCACCCCAAAAAAAAGTTAACTACGTATCCCCGAAACTAGCTATTAAAATACGTGGCCCCAGGACAAATTCTCGTCACAAATTAGGGGGTTATCAGCGGCGAGCTGAATGCAGAAGAATGACAGAATCAAACAGAAAAACCGGCTAATCATTGGGCTCATCCGCCGGTAGAAGGCCAACCATTTCACGGCGTCATTTTCTGCGAAACGAAATTGCGGGAATTTTATAGCGAAACTGGCGATCGTATTCTTACGGAATTATCTCTATTGCTGCAAAATCCGTGAGTGTACTGTTTACGCTAGCTATATTGTATCTTGATGACGATGGAAATCTACCGGAGGAAAAAGCCCGGACGCGCGGAGAGGTTGGAGTTATGTCATTTTGTTGCGGAAGAACTTTAAAAGGGTTTTGCTTGCTTCATTACGGTAGTATATACCTTAATTTGAATATTCGGTTTCAAGCTTTGAAGGATACTGTATTTTTTTAAGAAATTTCTACAGTATGCTCCCTTTCAAGTGCATACTGTGGCAAATCAGCCTAAGCCTAAGGATACCGTAACCGTGGGTCTTTCAAGAGTGCGATTCCCTGCGATTACAGCATCAAATACCGTAATCAAATGGATTTTTGTTGGAAGGAAATGACGATTGATCACATCGTAATCTATTTTTCCGCAAGGTTAGACTCCCATTTTCCACGAATTTCATCCCGCCCCCTCAATTCCTCCCAATCCCCCTAGTACCCTTAGTTTCACCCCACCGGGTTTTTCATGGCCCTCTGGGCGTGTTGCCAACCCACACACAAGCCATTCGGACACTCCGCTTTTTCCAGGAGAAGGGCCAATCGGAAGGGAGAGAGAGAGAGAGAGAGTGAGAGATAAAGAGGGATTCAGAGTGAGAGGGTGAGAGAGAGCGACGCTAAGGATTCTTGAGAGAACCGAGACACACAAAGCCACTTCCCCTCCAACTTGGGTGGGCGTGACGTCGTCTCAACACATCGATCCTATGGACATTCCCTTACTCTGGGGAGAGGAGGGAGAGAGTGAGAGGGAGAAAAAGGAAGGGGGCTGTTTTAGAAGAACTTTCAAGAGATGAGAGATAGAGAGCGCGCGAGAGTGACAGCGAGGGAAGAGAGAGTGGGACATCTAGAGATAGAAATAGAGAGATGAAGGTCACATTTTGGCTGATTACTGTTGCAGCTGTATGGCTTTTGGCTTCTGGTTTCTTGGTTTTATCAGCTCCTTCTCTCTTCCATAGACCTCATAGCATCTCTGCTAGCTTGCCTCTAGATTAACGAATATCTAAATGTGTCACAGCTTGTTCATTGAGCTTGTTTTGTGAGCAAAATTCCGTCTTCACCTACGGTACTCCTGGATTCTAACATGTTCCGCAGGTTCACCTCGCCTGAATGTGCGTCAATCGCTATGCTTTTAAGAGGAGTGACACCTCCAAATCAGACGAATCCATGATGCTCCTCTCTACGTAATCACATCATCCACACCCAGGGCAAAAAGGCCACGACTGAGAGTAGAGAACACTCCAGATGGGAGCCAGATGTACCCACTGGTTTCCTCATTAGAAAAATACTGATGAGAGTGAGAATGATAAAATGACAGAGAGAGAGAGGGTGAGAGAGAGCGAGAGAGTATTGAAACTGGCTGCTTCGCCGAAATCCAAAAGGATCTTTGCTAGCTTGCTCGATCCCGAAAATCGGTCTATCAAGTGCCCTGCACATGTTTCAAATTTTTTAGGACTCACTGCCAGTTTGCCTTAAAAGCAATATTGCCTGAAGCATTTCAAGGACAACTCAGCAGTGATCTTTAGGGAATTTTCTCTACCCTAAATTTCCCTCAAATTGGCCGAGTTCCAAGCGTCCCTAACTAGTGCAATCCCTTGTGGAGAGAACCCAGAGGAAAAAGGGCAGAGCCAGTGTGAGAGAGAGAGAGAGAGAGAGAGAGAGAGCGAGAGAGAGAAAGAAAGCCAGAGCCAGAGAAAGAACCCCTAGCGTTGGGAATTTCTGAAATCGGCGTCGTCGTCGTCGCCGGGGCCCCATAGTGGCCCTAAAGGGAAGGGAAAGGGGGAGAAAGGAGAAAAGGGCCAAAGGAGCATGAGAGGAAGAGAGTCAGGGCGAGAGATAGAGATAGAGAGAGAGCACGAGAAAAAGAGGGCCACCCTGAGGGCCCACAGCGGCCCATGATGTCATCTCCCCCCAACCAACCAACCACCCAACACGCTCGCTTCGCCAATAGAAGGCCCGCGATTCTTTTTCTTTTTCCTTTTCCCCCCTGTGATTCTTTTCCGTTTTTCAATCGACATCTCCCCTTCAGATGAGAGGGCCATATTTCCCATATTTCATCGGCCGCAGGGCCATCGACGTTACCTGAGGCTATTTTTGGGTGATTTCGACGGCAAGCTCGTGATTATTTTTAGCATGCGCGGGTAGGGGTTGACGTTTTCATGAAAGCTGGTCATTTTCGAGCCATTTTTCTGCTTCTTTGTGCCTTTAACTTAGAATTTTGTGCTTTTTAACGTATTTTGGTAATCTCTATGCCATAATTGCGCAATTATTTTTCAAAAGCCGTTATTTTTTACCCTTTTTTTCAAAGGTTTTTGAATCTTGACAGGCGGAATTACGCATTTTTTTTACTTTTTTTTTATGAGGTATCATTAATGTGTTATGTGTTATGTCTTTCCTGCTATTATTTTTGTATTTCTCTCCTATTCGGCTACCCACCTACCTCAAAGTTTCACAAAAACATAAACTTTTGCGTGAGAACCGTTGAAATTTTTGTAGAATTCTCTCACAACTACGGTTTTTTTTGAATGGCCAGCATCATACTCGAGTTTGTGGCCTTAAAAACAACACGAGTCTGAGAAACTGTTCCATTTGTTACCTGAAGTTTGCAGGTTTCTCCCTCTCTTTTCTCTCTCTCTGTATCTCTCTGTCTTTCTCTCTCTCTGTCGCTCTCTCTTTCTCTCTCTCCCTCTCTGTCCCACTCTCTCTCTCTGACTCTCTCTCTCTGATTCCCGATTTTCACCACCACTACGTTCCCAAGAACGTTCCACTCCTATAGACACAACAACTGCTGTCCATAGGTGTCATTTGTAGTCTATATCCCTTATTTTTCAGCCTCTTCTTCTTCTTACTTTGTCCTTCTATTTGTCCACCCAGCCACCCCCTAATTCGACAGGACCATTTAATTTTGTAGTCCCTCTCGAGTCAGCATCTCCCGTCTCCATCCAAAGTTCTTTGGCCATTTCGTAATGAGTTGTGTGTCGTAGTAATGACTGGGAGGGGCAGTTGTTCCCCGTGGCTACTCATTCCACCATCTCATCATTAGCCCACACTTCACCTGTTCCATCAAGGAGCGTCACGACGCGTAGCCAAATCGCGAAATGGAAGAGCGAGAAAGAGAGGGGGAGAGAGTGAGAGAGAGAATGCGAGAGAGGGGCTGAGAGAACGACAGATACAGATCTTTTCTGGCACCCTCCCTTTAAAATGACAGGACCTCCCGAAATTCGACCTTTTAAGATACCCTTTAGCAGCAAAAAAGTTCTTGATCTTTCGAAGAGAGGGAGAGAGAGTCGCGAGAGAGAAAGCGAGAGAGAGAGAAAAAGAGAGAGCGCAAGCGAGAGAGACAAAGCAAGAGCCAGAATTAAGAAAAGCCCGTCCGAATTCATTGACATTCAGCGCCAGCGGCGGCGCCTCGGGGCAAAAAGCCGTGGAATGCTTTGATGAATTCCAAGAAAGTTCCTTTTACGCACCCCTTTTCTGAGCCGCGAACCCAATTTATCGGGTAGCCAGAATAATTCTCATTGCAACCGTGGTCATTGTTGCGGGCTTTTCAGGTCACAAACAAGGTTTTGCAACTTTCGACCCTCGGGTTTAGTCAATTAAGGGGCCTAAGAAGGCGAAAAAATATGGTTTGTTCCGGATTTTGGTGGTAATTTGTGGAATTCTAGTAGCTTCTAAAAACTCCAGGGATTCTGCTTTCCCGGGTCCTTTAAAATGGCCCAAAAGTTAAATAATGTCTGGATCGTCGTGAGCTTTTTTCTTGAATTTGAGGATTCTAAAGGTGCTGGCCAAGCAGGAAATAGCTGAATTAAATTTTTAGAGGCCATCGATACTTTTCTGCAGGAAAAATCCCATGAATTCTGCCCTCCCAAGCCCTTTAAAATCGCCCAAAGGCCGAAAAACGTCTAGATTCTCTAGTTCTTTGAATAGCTGCAAAACCACACCCTGCAAGTACGATTCCGTACAGTGAACAGTCTGCACCTTCCTTCCCTCCCTCCCTCCAAAGTTGTTGATGTTGGGGCCTCGTGGCGATCACTTTTTTTTGAGGAAACGGCCCGGCTGGATGGCCTCGAATTGATGGTGAAAAGCCGGCCGATTCCTTCCACCTTCCGATTTATTTGCCCACCACCTCTGAGGTCTAGAAAAGGCCGTTTTGCAGGGGTTCGTACTTTTGCAGGAGTTATGGTTTATGGAAAAACGGCCTCGAACTCGTTACACTCACTACATCGTTGTCGCTCTCTCTCTCTCTCTCTCTCTCTCTCTCTCTACACGAAGCAAAGTTTGATCTTTTTGATCGACCACTGATTCATCACGATATATTTTCTGTCGCTTGTTTTTGACCAAAAATACACTCACATCCAAATGACACCTCCTGGCACTCCGGCCCCCGGTTGGCATTATCTTTGTTTTGTTTCCGTTTTTTTTCGGATCTCAACATTTTGCTCGCGGCGCCTCCGGCGTTCTCCCGACGTCAGCTGTTTTCCTGATTTTCCGGAGCATCTACTCTCAATTTTAAAATTTCGGAACGACATAAGATTCCGGCTGCTCCCGGGCTTTAGAAATTCTAAATTACAAATTTTTGATTACCGTGGTTTTTATCGACATCCAGGTTTTAAAATCGCGTTTTCAAAACTGAGTACAAACTGTTTTGCAAAAAATTTTTTTTGAAGTATGGGTTTTACTGCTACCACTACACCGTATCATCTCTATGCAAATGCTCGTTCCCGAACTTCCTCCTCCCATTAATCCCCCGACCCCTGGCAAGTCCAAATTCCGTCGGACACGCTTGACGCGTCCTTTTGCAGCAGCTGATCCCTTTAATTGCATTTCATCTGTTCATCTCTCTCTCACTCGCTCTTCCTCCCTCACCTCCACCCACACCCGTAAATGTCATCAATCGTTGGCTAGCGCTAGCAAAAAATATTTTAATGCAGAAAGTGCGTGGCTGGGCGATTTTCAGCTGTTCCAGCCATTTTTTGAGGGTGGGTTTGGCAGCTGACTATCCATTTTTTGGAGGTATTTCTGACATGATCGTCAAAGATTCTGAAAGTAGGTCGTACGCAAAAGGGCGCCATTAAATAACTATAAAAAGCTTATCAAATTAAATGAGAGGGTGGGCTAAACATACCACTAGAAAATCGCAAAAAATTGTTGTTTTTTTACAATTTTAAGGACTTGAATTAACTTCATAAGTTTAATAGCCCTTATTTTCGATGTTTAATTGTATTCGCCGGACCAAAGCAGCTCAAAAGTTGATTAAAGGCATCTAGAAAGCAGGAATTCTATCAAATTTGCCTACCTTTCCGATATTCCGATAGTATCTAGAACACTCTTCAGATATGTTTCCGTCGCTGCGGCCCCATTTAGCAGTTTGTTAAAGTTGATCTTCTTTTGCGCGTTCAGTTCACATACTGTAACCCTATTTGGCTTCCTGCCAAAAATTCCTCCCTTCGCGGTCCCTTTAAAACATGAAAATTCGCATTCCTAGGATTTTTTGGAAACATGATTCCAAATTTCCACTCGATTGCCAACAACAGTTGAAATACACCCGGAAAATACTCAAATAATACCTTTAGTCAACACAAAGAAATTGGGCCTCAGAATGTCTATTTACAATAACTCCTTCCGGGGCTCTTTTGACCCAACAAAAATCAGGAAAAACGGCGGGTGGTCTGTTATCAAAAAGCAGCCAGCCAGAAGAATAAATAGGGAAGAAAGGGGGAGAGACGGACGTCACTTATATGCCGTCAAAATATGGCCTTTCCGGGGAGGGAAGGGGGGACGAAATAGAAGACGAAGCGCTTTTTAGGGAGAGGGCTCGGATTTCAAGTAGTTAGTAGTGGAGCGGAATAGGCAGTAGAAATCACGGGGGAACAATGGCCGAATTTTCGGATTTTGGCGATAGAGAGAAAGAGAAACGAGCGATGGGGAAAGCGAGAGAGAGGGTAAGCGAGAGATAGAGCTAACGAGAGAGAGAAAGAGAGAGAGAGAACGGAAGTGAACAAGACGAATTACCATTGGATTTCTTCGATTTTCTGTTTTTTAACGCAAATCTGCCTAAATTCTGTCTAGCCCCCCGGTTACCGTAGCAAACCATGTGAAACTCACGCGATCGGAAACAGAATCGTTGCCTGACCGTGTGCTCTCTACCCTCCTAGTCTTGGTCATTCTAGAAAATGGCTTATGACACCCCTTCCGAGCCCCTTTTCCTCATGGAATTTCCGGCATAATCCTCTCATCCTCAGACCGTTGATGCGCTTATAGTTATCACTCGTATTTTCTCGCCCCGAGCTTCATCAGCTTCAACTCATTCATCAAACATTGATGCCCAGTTTTTCCTCTTCAGGGTCCAGCGGGTCCAGTAGGGACGATTTTTGAAGAAACTTCATATTTTTTCGTGTTAAAAGGGGCTGGGAAGCGGAGCACTTGCGGCGTTATTAGGTGCTCTACGTAGACGTCGAGAACTAGTAGCTAGCAGCGTCAATTTTGGATTTCGTGGCCCCTTAAAAATGCAATTAGACCCGATTTGAAGGTATTTGACTTTTAAACGAACTGGAAAGCCAAGGATCGATTCCATAGGACCATTAGCTCTCGACAGATACGCTTGACGTCAAGTTACACGTCAAATCGCAAGTTATAAATTGTCTTACAAGTATCAAAGGTGTTTCTAGCGTATAGCGTAGCTGTCGAGAGCTAGTGGTTGGAAGGGGGTCGATTTTGGCCACTTCCTGGTCTCTTTAAAAACTCCAGTTCTCCTGATTTTCCAGCCTTTTCATAATTTACTTCCATGTTCTGACCTCCGACCAAATTGTGCCTTGACGGTCTGAGCAAAATCCGCACCCAAACCGGGTCTCCGATTCCCCTCTCCCTGTAATGACTACGGTAGTGTTTGATGCTGAACTTTCCGCCTATCCTCTCCCTGTCCACCATGTCAAATCGACCGATCAGCTAATCCCCTGGAAACCCCCGTCGAAACGCACCGGAAAACAGGCCCCCACCCCCAACCCCACCCTCGCTAATTTGATCATCGATGGAACGTGGGGTGTGCTGGGGGTTTTATGCGAATTCTAGGCATAAATCGACTACAGAACGTTTTGTCGATTTTTCGGGGACCATAATTCGATGTACCAGAGGGTAATTGAGGATGAATTTTGGGTTAGAGTCCAAACTAAAATTTTTAGAGCAGCGGAAATCGGGTATTTTAGAAGTTAAAGTTAAAATCATCATTTTTGGTTGAAAAAATTCTAGATTTTTTCTCACAAAACAAAACCCATTTTTTGATTTTTTGTGTCTAATATGTAAAATTTGGGGCTTTAGAAATTAAAATTGCGGTAAAAATCCAGTGTAAAATACCATTTAAAAAAAAAACAAATAATTTTGATTTCGCGGCGGGAACTATTTACAGCAGTTTCCCTGTTTTTATGTCATACTGTAAGAAACTGGCACCATGCCAAAAACCGGAAAAGATACAACTTTTGTGAATTTTTGGCTAGCGGGCTCGGATACTGTAGTCTCAGAATTATCACCCTTTTTTTTGGCTTCATAATAGAGTTTCTGACCCATGTTTGTAGCCTGAACTTGCCGATTCTAAATAAGAGGAGGAAGCAGATTCATCCATTCTCCCCGTTCTCCTTCTGATAAATTGTGACTCAAAAATGCTTACAAAGGAAGGAAGGAGCGTGTGTGCCGGTGATTGCTCTTTGCATTCTGTTTGCCAGGGCCTGGCCAGAGGGTCAGACGGGTGAAAACTACACTATTCTTTCGATTTTTCGTACCTAAATATTGACAATGAGCGCATCACTCTTATGTTTTTAACAGAATTGGAATCGGCGTTCCTCCAAGACCCCTGTTAGCTTGCCCCGCCTTATCTGAACTTCTTGAACTCGGCGTGAGACGCTTGTAGACTTTTCGTACCAGTTGACCGCTCGATTTCCTCAAGAATATCCGCTGGCTTGCTCAGCAGACAGAAGGAGCCGGAGCTAGAGAGAAAGGTGAGAGATAGAGTGAGAGAGAGAGGGAGGGAGAGAGCAATTGAAAGAGAGTGCGAGACCGATAGACAGAGAGAGCGAGTGCGAGAGAGATGAGAGAAAACAAGCTACATTTTTTACCTCACTCACCGATTTTTTTTTTTCTAGAATAACCGCTAGCTTTGCTCTCGATTCCGTTTTCCAGAAAATAACTTACTTCTCTACTCTAGTCCGGCCGCCCCCCCCTCTCCACCCTCGCCACCTCTCCATAATTATCTCCCAGTTTTTCGGTGATGATGAGTTGCACCTCGTGGCTTCCGGATCAACTTCATTACTTCATAACTCATACGTACTTTGACGTCGTTTTCCAGAATAGGCTGTATCTCTGATTTTCTGCAGTATTCCGGGTTAATTTAAAGTCTGAATAATCAAATGACGACCCTATTATTTTCGTGATCTTTCTAGCTGGCATTTGCATGCTTGAATCGTGTTTCCACCGGCTTTTCTACAGCGTTTGCCAAGGAAAGAGCCGGAAACGATGAGGTCACCTATTACCTGGAAAAAGCCAGAAAGCGAGAGAGAGGGAGAGAGAAATAGAAAGAGAGAGAGAGAGGGAGGGAGAAAGCGGCGAAAGAAACAGCGTAAATTTAATCGTGGCACTCCAACCGCTAAATGTCTTCATCCCCGGAAAAGGGCGACCCGGAAATTCCGGAGATATTGGCTGGCTTCTGGCCAAACACCTTGGAGCAACGTTGTTTCATTTAGGTGTCGTAAACAAATCTCACTCTCTTTCTCTCTCTCTCTCTCTCTCTCTTTTTAGTCTCGCTCTCTCGCTCTCTCACGCGCGCGGCTCTCTCTCTACTTCCTGCTTTCAGCTCCCCCCTATCTCTCACCAGCTCTCTGATCTTAGCACCTTTCACTTTTGGGGCCATTTTTATATTTGCGAGGGCATCATGCGTAGCAGCCAATGCAAGAGAGAAAGAGCATTAGAGAAAGGGACCTCTAGAGACCACGAGAGAGCGATAGACGCAGAGAAAAAGAACCCCTGAAAAACGTCACGAACCGCCCTCCCCCACCGCCTGTATATTGGCCAGCGCAGGTGATAAGCCTTGTAGAGAGGCAGGGCTTCAGGTCAGCGCCCGCAGCCACCTCTGCATTCCCCAAAATCTCCTCATATTTTCGCCCCCTCGCGTCAGCCACTGAATCGGCCGTAAATACCTGTAAAGTGGGGTCGTATTCCGTTCCGCTAGGCGCCTATCAACGCCGAGAAATTTTTATTTTTACTGCTATTTTTGGCTATCATTAACTTGGACGTAATTTTGACCGTATGACAAGATGCGTGACGGTTCAACGGAGGCGTCGGTAAGCGGGAAAGAAATTCAAAAATTTATAGAATTTTCAAATCTTACAATAGCTGATTTTTTGCAAGAGCTTGTATAGCTTATTTGTTGCTTGTCGAGTTTATATTTTATAGTTTTTATGGTCCCTAAAACTAGTAATTTAAGGACGTTGAACTTTAAAATACTCTCCCTGTCACTGTCCCTTTAAAATGAAAACCAGAGCTACAGTACTTCAAAGCCATGCCCGCTTTACAGGGCACCCAGGTCTGGGTCTCACTCTCTCACTCATCCATCTCCCTTACTCTTTCGCTCTCTTTCTCCTCTCTCACTCCCTCTCTCTCACTCTCACTCACTCCCTTTCTCTTTGTCTCTCGCTCTTTCTGTGTCTCTCTATATCTCTCTCGATTTCTGGCACGCTTTCTTCCTGTCACCATCCCTTTAAAAGCACAATTCCCAACGATCAAAGAACATTCTAGAACCCTCTTCCATATGCCAGCAACTCGAATCATTTGATCATCTCCTCCACTCGGCAGTGTTGTCAGCCAGATTCCATGCTCTTTTTCTCTCGCCGAACTCTCACCCTCCCACTCTCTCGCCGCGCTCCGTGTTAATAGGATTACTGTGGAGGGTGGGGAGCAGAGTGAGCAGTGATGTCAACCACACTCTCGGGTCCCGCAAAGAATCAACAGTCCCGGGGGGGGGGGGAAGAGCGATTTTTGAAGAAATAATTCTTTTGTTTTGGATGGCCTTTGGGGGTGCCTTTTTCTCTGCGTCTCTCTTTCTCGCACGCTCTCTCTCACTCTCTTCTCTCTCTCTCTCTCTCTCTCTCTCTCTCTCTCTCTCTCTTTCTTAAAAGTGCGTCATTTTAACGTGAAATTTTGTGGTTTTCAAAACCTGCACCAACAAAGTGCAAACTCGGTCTTAAAAGTACCAGGGAAGTGAACTTTCTTCACTTTCAAGGCTTTTTGATGACCTATGAGGTATTGGCTCCGAAACTGCACAAATTCCGCACCCAAAATTCTGTTAATTTCTTGGTTTCCGGCCATTTTCCGGTAGTTTTTCCCTCCAATCCTGCCGCTCTGGGTGTATCCCCAATTTGTGTGTGTGCATGTGATAACCTCGCTGCGGAAAACGCCTTTGACGTTTTTCCGGGACGTTCACCTGCTTGATTCTTGCTGCCACAATCGAGTGGATTGTTTTGGGTGTTTTCGGGGAATTTTGAAATGTAACTTAATTTATTTTGGGCAGCCGAAGCAAAACCAAGGAAACCGAGCCTAGCCAAGCAGCCCCGCCAAGCCAAGCCCATGCCAGCCGGCCTAAGCCTCAGCCCAAACCCAATCCTAGCCAAGCCCCAGCCGAGCCTAAGCCAAGCCCAAGCCTAAGTCTAAGCCAAGCCAAGCCAAGCCTAAACTACGCTTAAGCTAAACCTGATCCAGTTCCTGAATCCCATTTCAATACACTTTTTGAACCTTACTTTACCTTGTGCCTTTTCTAGCCCAACCTGCCCATTACCGTACCTCCCCAGAGATTTCCTCGGAAAACCGGAAAAGTCCACCTGCCCTGATCACACAGCAGATATACTTTTTCAGTCCATTCAGCTCGTCAGAGCCCAAGAAAAAGAATAATTGAAGCAAAAAATTGGAGACTCCCCGGGGAATCTCAACCATTGGGCTCTCTCTCGCTCTCACTCGCTCTCTCTCTCTCTCTCTCTCTCTCTCTCTCTTTCGCTTCTGTACCACCCGCAATAATCGAATCAGAATGTTTTTATCAGGCGCGTGAGGGGGCGTACCACTTTTTTTGGGAAAAACGTCACAAATTACGTTTAGTCGGCGGGATTAACAAGCGGTTCCAAGAAAAAGCTGCAAAAATTGAGAAGAAAACAGTGCTGAACTTTTTGACTTACTGCATTTGTAAGGTGTTTCTGCCCTAAACTTCAACTTTTTATATGAATTCATGGAAAAATAAAAATAAGATGTTACCTATTCCTTGCCGTATTCTCAGCTGAAAAATTTGATAAGATTTTCGCCATTTTCGAATCCCCCAATGCAAATTCAAATTCACGGATTTAGACGTGAAATCTCTTTCGCAAAAAGCCCAATTTCCACCCATCACAATCCAGGCCCAGCGCGGTGTCGGTAGGATTCGTGGGGAAAATGGAATTCTCCCGATAGATTGAAAGGCCCCGGCCAATATGACTGGATTTGTCATGGCCTCCCGGCGTGTGTAGAGGGAGGGCACGTGGATGTAATAATAAAAACCGTCATTTTGCTCGTGTTTTTCGGGACGATACGCCGTGGACGTCCGGGGGCGTACTCAAAATATGGCCACCCTCTAATCTCTTGAAAATGACCCGTTGAAAATAGATAGATATTTGATGTGTAGATGGAATTTTAAACTTCATTTGTATCGATTGTAGCGAAATTCCGTACATGCTATTAATGCTTGTTTTTGCAGCCCTGTCGTGTCAAATGTGCCACGACCCCATCAGGCAGACACGAAACAACAGAAGCGGATGATGGACGAGGAACAATCCAATGGACATCATCACAATATGATCACCACAACGAATGCCGCTACAACGGGAACACAGAAAAAGTGAGTGCTTTGGATGGTTTCGTACTCCATGTGTTGATTGTTTCATTGTGTAATCATTTAATAAGCATATTTTACGCCTTAGTAACTACAGTAAAATTGAAATAAGTTGTTAAAGGGAGAATGACAGTTAATTTTTGCCTGAATTTCGTCGAAAATGCGTGATTTGGATGGTTCTGTACGTTTTGTACGGCTGATTTATGTTTTTTTAGGCCTTAAAATTTGTATTAATTTGCCTTTAGTCATTTTTTAAAGGCAAAATGGCAGCTAACGTTTAAGACTTTTTTTGGATGCTAATTAAATTTTTAAATTATTTTTAAAAGATCCAATGACGTTTTCCCATTATTCTATTTTATTTACCGGCATACTAGAATTTTAAAAAAAGTTTAGATGGCAATTAAATGTTGTAAACAGGTTTAAAAATCCAAATGACGTTTCTCCCATTTTCTATGCTATTTTTAACCACTCTTCCTGTCATCCCAACAATTCCACTCCACTACTGTACACATGGCTGGTGATAAACCGTACCCACCAGAGGGGGAAGAGACCCTCCAGCCTAAAACAACTAATTGAAAGCTGATTAAACGGGGGGAAGAGCACAAAGCGAGAGAACGGGTTTTTGGGCGAGAGAGAGCGAGTGAATTAGAGAGTCATAGGCCGAAGAGAGTGATAAGATCAAAAATGACATCAGTTGGCGGCCGGCGTGGTGTGGGCTCTTTATGGGGGGAGCGCCATCTTTTTGCGACCTGATCTTTGCGTGGTTAGGATCGTTCTGGAAAAGTGCGATTGCGCTCGTGGAGTACGGTAAATTTGAAGATGGCGCATTAAAGACAGTGGCTTCACTTCTACGTCCGGATAGCGAAATCTGATGTCTTTGATGGATTTTTCGCCCTTTGAGTTTTTTTTTTGATTGGTTTTGGCTTTCATCGTTTAGCTAAGGCTAAGCAATTAGAAGCGCCAGAAAGTCCCTAAATCGACCCCCCCCATCCACTAGATCTAGACCAGGACGCGGCGCTCCAAATGACACCTGAAATGCCTTGAATTTTTTGCCTCTAGCTTGCCTCTAGGGGTTTTTAAATCCTAAACCTTAAATTATCCGGCTTGGAATTTAGCGTTCTTCGTAGCTGTCGAGACCTAGTATTCCTGGTGGGTCGATTTTTGCTTGTCTTAGTCCTCTTAATCGTCTAATTTGTCCTAGAAAATTCAAGTTTTAACCCCCTTATACCATAGAACGCATTTAGTACTAGTAATACAAAGTAGTAATACCAAGTAGTCCAAATTATGCCAGTAATTTCCAAAACTTCGTAGTTGTCTAGACCTTGTCGAGGTCGTGGGTCGATTTGCGTGTCACATACCGTTAAATTCGATTTCATGTGTAAGGATTCGAGTCCCAAGCTCGCAGACATTGCCCCACCAGATTCCCATCCCTTCCAAATCACGTCAAACGCCCCCAGGCATTTTTCACACCCTCTACACTAATTGTCGATATTAGAGGGTGATGGGTATGATGTGATGACAGCCCCCCCTAGTCCTTTTATCCCTTTATCTACCTCTCTAGTTTCTAGTCCATCTCAGGATCATCGATAGATCACTTGGGGCCCTCCCTCGCATCGTGGGATTATTGTATAGGGTTTCTAGGTTATTCGGTGCATAGGTACCCCATGGATGGCCATTTTGATGTCAACGTGGACCCAAGGCGTACCCTAAAAGTGACATGTGGCGTGAGGAGGGAGTGAAAGTTGATAAGTGGCCTGGGTCTTAGTGGTCTACTAAGCCTAAGCTAAGCTCAATCGGGAGACTTAACTTAAGACTAAGCCTAAGCCAAAGCCAAGCCTAAGTCAAGCCTGAGCCAAGTCTGAGCTAAGCCTAGGCCAAGATGATTCAAGCTAAACCAAAGACTACACCTAAGCCGAGCCTATGCCGAGCCCAAGCCTGAAGCCTAAAGCTAAGCCTAAGTAATTTTAAATTCGTACTTTCCGAACCACCAACCCCAGAAACACTGTAGTTTCTACTTTCTAGCCCGCTTCCCCAGACCAAGTCATAGAGCATAAGCCCAAAAACCCGTCCTTCCTGGCGGCTTCCCCTCTCGTCTGATGTTTACCCACAATCATCCCCCACCAGCACTTTGCTCCCGCTAAAAGTTGCTCCTCTCCTTCTCCACGAGGTTACCCTCATCCTCCTCCTCCCCTCCTCATCCTCCTCTTTTCGGGAGTAGATCTGATTTGTCGACCTCTCCTCTTTTTCACGGTTGAATGCCCCGCGACCCGGCCTAACCTAGGCAAGGGGAGGGTTTTGGGGGGGTAAATTTTTTTTTGGGTTTGTATTTTTGTCAGTTTTTAGGATTTTGTAACGGAAAGCTTTGGTTTTTGTCATTCTAAAATTTGGCAAAATTGATCTTCTATTAAGCTAGCATTAAGCTATATAATTTTTGCTTTTTTCAATTTAAACCGATTTAAGTTTTAGAATCAATTTGCGTTCAAATATACCGTAAATTATGGGTTTCATGCATTAACGAATTTTGTAGGGATTTTTCACAATATTTGAGATCCCATGAACAATTGGAAATTAGTGACTAACTTTCCCTTCCCGTAAATCCCGTCATTTCTTTTTATTTCCCATTCTTTCCGCCATTTCCCTTGTCTACGCTGCGCCACTTGACTCCTTCCGCACTACCGTAACCCCAGACAAGCCTTATCAGAGCCCAATTTTTTCATTTCCGTGGTTGATTGCCACTGAAATGGGACGAGAAACCTCACTTTCTCTCTCTCTCTCTCTCTCTCCCTCTCTCTCTCTCTCTTCTCTCTCTCTCTGACGTCACCCGCTGCTCAGACCATATCTCAAAAATACATCAAAGATTCCTAGAATACCGTAATCAAGTTATCGCCCGGAGAATAGTTCCAAAATGGAACCGCTATTTTTGGCCCGTTTTTTTGCTCCCTCGGGGATATCGAGAAGAGAATAAATCGACTCTTGACTAGAAAGCTCGGAATCCCGTCATACCCCCTCCTTCTTCTCGCGCTCAAATTCAATCGCATATTCCGCTGATTTGGCCGGCGAGTCGGACATGATTTTTTTAGCCTTTTGAGCTTTTCCTCTTTTTCTATGAACCGGGCTCCTGAGCCACCTCATTTCCGCGTCTCGCGCTTTAAATAGGCGGGCGGTGATGAGGGTGGATTACGTGATTATGGTCTCTTTAGAGGCTAGTGATTTGAGAAGGTTAGGAGTTCTATTATATGCCTAAATTGCATGGAATTTTTATCTGATTTTTTAAGCCGAGCTATTGTTTGGGTGGGCTTCGAAACGGAATTTTTGTAAACAGAAAAATTAAAGAAATGCTAAAAGGAAATTTTGGCCTTTTCAGTGGTGCACGGTAATAGAATTTGAGTTTTTAAGATGATACACAACTTGCCGATCTCACTTTTGCCTTCCCTTGCTCTTTAAAACCGCATCGACAGGCTGATTTTCAGGATTTTTGATGGCCTACTGTAATTTTACATTTCTAGCCCTTTTTGCGATTTTTCAAAGGATTTTTTTGATTGTCTATTTTATTTAAAATGTTTCAAAACATCGAGTTTTCGGGTCTTTTTCCTTGTATATGGTAATTTTGCATTTTCTAAGCGAATTACGCACCTTAAAAATTTTTCTGTTGTGCCAATCTGTTTGAATTTTGTTAAAGTGCATAGTGTCATAGTCGAAAATTCGATTTCTAAGATTATGGTAAATTTATCGTGTGTTTCCACGTCTAGACGCCTGGCCATGACTTCATTAATTTCTTCATCACCTTCGAATCATTCTTCTCCCGTGTCTATTATTATTTTTCTGTTCCCCGAAAAGGTCTTCTTCAGCCCCTCAAATCCCGTCATTTAATATTTTCGCCTCCTGTCTCCCGATCCGCCACCCCCACCTTCTCTTTCCACCAAATCCCCCGTCATATTCTAGCCTTTCGCCATTTCTTTTGGGCCCTTTTTGTCTCCTTTTGGTCTAATATATTTGGATTACGGATAATCCGTCACCTTACTATACACCGAAAATAGCCTATTCAGAATAGTATCATCATATTTTCGTGAAAATATGCAATTTTTGATTAAAACGGTTTTTTGAAAATTCACATGTTTTGCTAATTTTTAGAATCATAAAACCTGAAGTTTTAGCTTTTAGATAAATTACGATATTCAAGCGTAGGTATATTTAAAAGGGAAACAAGAATATAAAAAATTCGAAAATGTAAAAAAATCGAATATTTATATCCGAATAGCAAACGCGGATTTAAATAAAATAATTAAATTAAATTCGGATTTTTATACATGCAATTTGACGTTTTAAAAGTTTAGTTAAAAAAGTAAATTCTAAAAATGTGAAAAAAAGTGAAAACTGTAAAATTACCTTACCCTCTACACCTTTATTTCAAGTCCATTTCGCAACCGAAAACACCCAAAAATTCATTAATTCCCCTCCCCCCACCAGTAAATTCTGCCGTCATTTTGTTATTTTTAGGCCACTGCAGGCAAAAATCGTTTCGCAATTTTCAGGTACATAAAAAGGCGAAAAATAGAATTAAATTGGGGATATTGCTTTTTTGCTTTTTGTTGTTGTTTGTTCTTTCTCTGGACACCTCGACCCGGATGAACCTTGATCCCCTGTTAATTATTTATTTTGCATCGGGCCTGTTAATTAGCACCTTTTAGCCGGCCTTTTAGCTCTCTGGTGGTGGAGACGCGCAATTTCATAAACGGGTTATTTTCAGCTTGGTCGGAGCAGAAAAGGGGGAATGATGTCATCCTGCGAATTTCTTATTTTGGCCTTTGACTTAGAAAGTTCCAACAACCGCAAAATCGAGCTTCAATTAGGATCGTATTTTGTAGTTATATAGATTTCCTTAGCCTAAAAACTTTCGAAATATTGTGTTATTTTGTTTTAAAGGGATTGGCAAGGCAGGGGTCGTCCATTTCCACGGATTCAAACCTAGGAAAATTAGTGTTACCATCCCCTTAAAAGCTAAAATCCGTCAATTTCCGACCGTCAAAAGCTAGTAAATAGGCCCAGCAAACCTCCTGGCACCATCCCTTTAAAGAAACTCAGAAGCGCCAGAATCGATCCCTCCCATCCACTAGGTCTCGACAGCTACGCGATACGCCAAATGACGCATGAAAATGCCGATAAGTTATCGAGACAGCAGAGAGAGACAGGGAGAAAGCAATATGATATAAATCAAGACAGAAAGGGGAATGACCGGTTTCTCCACCCTTGCAGGAAAAAAGCGGACATGGCCTTTCAAAAGAGATCGGGCATTAAATAATTTCAAGTATTTCCCACATTAAATGCGCACATTATTGACATCTTTTTTAGTATGTTTATTAAGTCAAACAATTAAATTTTAATTTTTAAGAGAGATTAAATTTTTAAGAGACTAAAACTACAGTATTTTGGGGATTGCAATAATCGTTAAAGTACCCTTCTTATTACAAATGAACTTCCTGGAAAACCCCTGATTTCTCGGCTGGCATGATATCAGTCGAAAAACGTGATGCCTGAGGGCGCCACCTCTTCCCCAGAAGTTGTTGCATCGCGATTTTGATCGAATTATGGAGGCGAGAGAGACAGAGAGAGAGAGCGCGCGAGAGAGAGAAAGAAAGAGAGAGAGAAACGAAATCCTACTACTAGCAAGGACTTTAGATCCCATTTTGTCATGCTATGGCACGTGTCGGGAAAACATTTGGCTTATAAAGCGTGTTTTCTAGTAGTCTTACGCTTACTTAAATGGTTTTAGTAATTTTCAAAGCCTTCATTGGCCCTTTAAAATAAAAATAGTCTTTATTTAGAATTTTTAAAAGGCTTCGTTTTAAAATTGTACTGATTGGGGGGCATTTTACACCCAATCTTTTGACCGATTTTTAAGCTTTTTTTCAAAGACAGGAAACAACAATTTAGCGTCAATCTTCCCAATGAGGCGAATCCAAGAGCTCTCTCTCTCTCTCTCTCTCTCTCTCTCTCTCTCTCTCTCTCTCGAGCTAGAGAATCAGAAATGGATGACGAGGTCCCCTTCCTCCCTTCTTTTTCACTCCCAAATTCTGCTCCCACGGCTATCCAATCCCTCCCCTTCCAGCACCCTTAACTTTTTTGGTTTTTGGCTTTTTTTAGCGACTTTCCAGGAGTTTTCGCAGGGGAACACATCAGACATTCCAAATGTGAGAATTTGGGTGTAAACAGCTATGTGCGAATTAGAAGTATCCGAAATTTCAAGGCATCCATCAGCTTACCGTGCCTTTATAGGTTCTTTAGAATGAAAAATCTCCGCTTTTAATTTGGCGTTTTCATCTTTCGATCTCTCTCTCACTCTCTTTCTCTCTCGCTCTCTCTGTCTATCTGTCCAGCTGACCCTTGCGCTCTCTCTCTCTCTCTCTCTCTCTCTCTCTCTCTCTCTCTGACTCACTCACTCACTTTCCGTAGTTCTCTCTCTGCTGATTTTCATGTCGTAATCAATTCTCCACTTTTTGCTGTCCCACCCCCTTTAAGCACACAATTTTGAACATAACAAATCCGTGATGTCCACTTCGGCCATTCCGCGCCCTTTCGGACCGGAAATTCAGGAGCTCTGACGAGAAATTCCAGGGGGGGGGTTCTCTCTCTCAGGTGTGTCTGACGAATTTTCCCGCGCTCCAGCGGCGGCGTGGAACTCTTGGTTTATTATTTATTTTCTTCCGTTTTTCCGGTTTGCTGCAAAGCGAGCGGCGTGCGCAAGTGAGCCTTTTTGGATTTAAAAAATCGTGTGCTTTCTCAGGCCATTTTTGCCGTAATCGGGCCGCATTCTAGCGTAACCTGGGTTGATGAAGATGGCGAAATTTTGGATCAGATAGTTATCGATCATTTTATTTCATCAAATATAGAATCAAATAAGTTTGATGTTTCATTGGCTCAAGATTAAATTTGGTGAAACATCAAAAATAATTCCACACTAAACTTTTGTGTATTTCTAAAACTTGTAATGAATTAATTTTAAAATTAAAAATTTTAAGGAAAATTTTTTAACCTTAAGAATCAATTTAAACCAAGATTTAAAAAGTGCGAAAGCTTAATCCTGTTTCACACGAATTTTCCATAATTTCGAAATGATTTGGAAAATTTGAGTTGGTTCTCAAAAGTACATTCAGTGTTAATTTTTGAGGGGATCTAATTTTCATTTTGAAGACAGACGCTCATTTTAAAATTTAGCTAAATGACTGTGACGGGAAACCATTTCGCGGCTTCTAATCCCCCCTGTTAATCCACTAATCCCCCTTTCCACCCTTTTTCAAAATGCTGCAATCAGGGGAGCGTCATTTTGGGGTATTGTCGCGTAGTCGCGTCGTCTGAATGGCAAATTATTTCGGATGATGTGGAATCGTCACTGCTAAAGAAGCCCTGTGGCTAAATCCAAATCAGTGGATTATGATATTTTACAGATTTTAAATAATTAGCATGAGGGCAATTTCTTGATTTTTTCTGTCTTTCCTTTTCATAATAAAAAACTTGATAGATCCTTGCTATAAATGATTATTTAATTAAAACAAACTATAAATATCTAATTGGTTTTTTCTTTGATCTATTACTAGAAGGCATAAGCTGAATCAATTGCCTCATCTCCTGCTCAAGATCTGGGTGCTCCCCAGATCTAACCAAATTCCGCCCCGCTGCTAATTGCAATATAGAAAAAGGGGGGCCACCCACTAGATAGGCCACGCCCCTTTTGTGCGCACATTTTGACACTTGCCTCCTTCTTCTCCTTCTCCACAGGGAACACAGTGCGATTTACAGGCATCAGAAGAGGCAGCTTTTGAGGGCTATTCTGGGGCTTGAATTCCCAATTGGGATATTCTGGGTCCTGAAGCTTCTGATCTAGTGACCTCACCACCGTAATCTCGCGGATGATTTAGTCCATTTTCGTTCTCTTACACACCTGCAATTTCATGTGGGACGAAATTTTCTTCGTTTGGAAGCCAGCCAGTTTTACAGTGATCCCTTTTAAAAAATGCACTCGTACGACTAAAAAAGCGTTACTTTTTCTGGCTACAGTAATCCTGGAAATTATGAACCTAAATGTAGTTTTTTCGAAATCGTTGATTTTGGTTCTGCACCGAAATTACCGCAATGCAACACCAAATGTGTCATTTTTTGCAAAAAAGAATTTCGAAGTTGTTCCAACTAAAAAAACAACAACAAATGGTTCTTATCTCGTAACTTGTATCCCAGTTACCGCAAACCTGCTTAAAAATAGTAGATTTATTGGTCTAGTTACCGTAACTGACCGTCGAATCTATCAAATTTTTAAAAAAAAAATTTTGCATTTTAATCAAAAAAACTTTTGATGCAAAAAAATAGTTTTTTTTTTCTCGGGGAAAAACTAAAAAACCCCCTAAAATTATTTTTTTTTATCAAACCCCCCAAAATCGCCCTGTTGTCCGGGACCCCCCAACCATTTCCGCAATTTACTCTTACGCCCCCCCTTTTAAAAAAAAGGGTTTCAATTTGGGGGCCATGACATTCCTCCTTTTTGCGGGTTCCTCTCCAGAGAGGGAATTTTTTCTTTTCAAAGGCGTCTGGGGGAACTTGAAATGTTTTTCCGGGCAGGCCACCCTTTTTTTTTCAATTTCCGGTGCCAGATTCCTGCCCTCCCCCTCTTCCCCCTCAAACCGGGGGGGGTCCAAAAAAATTTTTTTCCCCCTGGGTTCTGATTTCCCTTTTGTTTACATTTTCGGGGTCCCAGGTGCTGAGGCTATGTAATTTTATGATTTTATCGTAAAAACGTTCCTAAACGATCTGTGAGCATTTTTCTGATGTCACTATTCATTTAAAATGAAGATTTGACGTTATTAAAATTCTATTTTTATTTTTCACTCCGATAATTCCGAGTCACGACCCAAAACGGCCCGGTCAGAATCCCCCCTCTCCGTCAGAATCCATCAGAAATCCTCGAAAAATAAGCTCTCAAAATCAGCATTTCCCATTTAGTCCATATCACTCCTATAGACGCCATGACGACTGAGGATGTAAAGTGTTTTGTTGCGTACTTCAGACTAATGGAACGTCTGTTTCTGTAAAAATTTAACATCTTGGACTTGATTCCTATCAAAACCTCCGCCAGACTTTCAAAAACTTGGACTTGCATTTGGCATCTGTTTACCTGCCCCTGAAGTTTGCAGAAATCCCTCATTCCATGAAGGGCTTCGAAAAAATTATCCACCGCCTTGGGCGGCATTTGCTAATCCGATGACGGTGGGTTGGTTCTGAGGTCCCGAGGGGAAAGAGAAGAGTGAAGAACATTCCGAATCCCGTGATTCCGGTCATTTTATGATTGGGATGGGAGGGGAGAGATCATTCTCTCTTTCTATCTTTCGCTCTCTCTCTCGCACTCTCTCTCTTTTTCATTCGATTTTGTAGCGAGTTGATACGTTTGTTTTGCCATTCCCTGTCCATTAAAACTTACTTTTCCTCTGAATTTAAAAGCGTAATCCGTAGGCTTTCGATGCCTTTAGTGGTCCTTTAACATGAGGAATTTTAACGAGATTGAGATTTTTGCTCTCTCTCTCGTTCTCTCTCTCTCTCTCCCTCGTCTCTAGCTAGCTCGCTCTCTCTCACTCTCTCTCTTTCTCTCTCTCGCTCTCCTCCTTTTTATATTGTAATCGGATCCCCTCCACCAATCAATATAATAACTCAAAATGAAATCCCTTAAAAGGGCCGGCCCACCCTTGGATAATCCCAAATTTTTGGCTCTGATAATCTGTCCGAATTGCACGGAATCCCCCAAATGAATTCGATGAAATGGTTCAGATTCAAAAAGCGTCTTTTGTAGCGAAACGTACTCGATTCGAGACTGTTTGACTTTATCTCGATTTTTCAACAAAAATGCAGCCTTTGCACCTGGATTTTTCGAAGCTTATTCATATGCAGGAAAGCTGGTCGAAGATCAGTTTTTCGATTTTTCTGGCGTCATGGTGAATTTTGCACTTCTCGCTCGTTCTCGCTCTCTTGATTTTGCTACTTTTCTAGCTCTTTCTCTAGCCCTCTCTATCTCTCACTCTCTGCTCTCTCATATAAATCCCCTCGATCCGGGCGATTCTAAAAAGTGTCCCAACTACCCCAACTTCGGCAGTTTTTATCGTTTTTCCCTACAAAATTCAGTTTTCTAATCCACACCCCAGCGACCGTATCTCATCCTCCCCCTTTCCAGAATGAGCACCAGCGACGAGGAGAAATGTCCGGTTCGCTGCGAGGCCGGATGCTCGAGTGGGGAACCGTCGTGTGCACGGGAGATCCCGTCATATGACGTCTTTCTCGGCGGATCCTGCGGGAATACGGTAGGTGGAGCGTCATTTAGGAACGGCGAAATAGACTAGTATGGAAGGCCATAATTTAAGGTTTATCTTAGGTATGGCGGCGACAGCTCGTAATCCCATACTTGAAAAAGCGAGCGATCAGTTACTACGACCCGCAGAGGAGCGTGTGGAGTGAGAACATGATCTATGAAGAGAGCATCGCCAAGGAGGTCAGTAGTAGGAAGGGCTTCAGGGTTCAAGATGACTTCAATGGTCCTTTAAACGCACAAAAATGTCTTAAACGGCTCCTAAAGCGCTTGAAAACGACTTCAACTACACTTAAAAGAAAGAAAAACTTTTTCTAACAACGATTTCCATCCAAAACCCCCTCCCGTTAACGCGTCACCAAGTTGTTCCGCTTACTCCGGTGCGTACCTACAAGTAGTCCAATTGGCCGGCTAGCAGCCCGCCAGGTACACGTGTATTATTTGTGCTGGCTGATCGTTATGTGGTGGGCCCCAAGAATAGGGCCAAAAGGGGGGGCCCCAATTACTCCTCTGGGGGCCAGGGGAGGAAACGGCGTGGTTTCCGCTTCTGACGTTTCACGCGCAACTGGTGGAGAGAGAGAGAATGAGAGAGAGTGAGAGAGAGAGAGAGAGCCAAAAATACCCAGGGCATACCTACACACCACTCCCATCGACACGTCACAGCATTCCAAAAGACCGGGGGCCAGCTAGAAGAGACTCGACGACCAAATGAATTATTCAAATTCCACCCCTCGGCCTCCTCTTAGACGCTGCATTTCCGGGAAGATCCGTCATTTCTTTTGGCGTAAAATGTCATCGCGATGGGGGTGGAAAATGGGTGTTGATGTGTTGCATGGAGCCTCGACTTTGAGGAAATTCAGGAATTGATTTTCTGAGTTTTTCAGGGAGGGTTAACTGCCGTTAAGGCTACCGTAGTCACTCACTAAAATTGAACCCAAAAAGACAATCATGAGGTTTTAAAAGACTTATGAAGTCAGTGCAATCTATTGATTTTTGCTAATCCTCACCACATTTTACTAAAGATTGACTCTTGCAGCAAATTCCAAATTCGCTTTAGAGGATCAGGGAAGCCAAAAAAATTCGATAACGCTTAGAAAATGTTAAAAGCTCAATTTTATGATGGTTCCAAAAATTTAAAATTATTAAAAAATGACTAGAAAGGGTTTTTTGAGGTCTTTTGAGGTTTTAGGTTTTGAGTGAACTCAATTTTAGTTTTGACATATAAAAGCACATGTTTTGCATCACTTATGCCATTTTGTGCCGCATGTTGTAGCGAATTTAATCTGTGCTGCCCGGCTTTCCGGCCCCTATCACCCGGCAATAATTCCAAAAATCGCATCATCCCTATACACGCGCTCTCTGAATTCCCGATTTTATCGCCCACCACTGATCGGGCGGTCCACTAAAAAAATTGAAAAAATTCAGCGACTTGAGCGAGAGAGAGTAAGCGAGAGAGAGCAAATTTTACAGTCTAGGCAGGTTTCGGGGAATTACGGTAAACGACGTGAGGGAGCACAGATTAGAGAAGGGGGTTTCCGGTCGAATGCGATGGTCACGTGAAATTGGGACAGCCAAGCGAAAATGAACAAACAATATGCAAAAAACGAACAAGGAAATAAAAGATTTGAACCTGTAAATTTCAGAACTCCTCGCTGTTCTTGTTCGTGCTCGACCCAGCTACCGTGAACGCCACCTCCTTCCTGGAAATTGCCTATTTTGCGGCCCGAAAAGCCCCAAAATTGGTCGTCGTTTTCTTAGGTAAGCCAGGGAACTTAGTTTTAGTACTTACCCCGCTACTTAGTTTTTTTCGTTGTTTTTCCGTCCTTATCGTTAATCTAAAAAACTGCCTACTTTTATGGATGTTCTGGCGTCACAACCCCTTTAAAAATTAATTTTCAGGAAGAACAGAATGGCGTGAAAAGGCGCATCCGGAAGACATGCCGGATCGGCTCCGGACTTGCCATTTGTTGGATCGAATCCTCGCCGCCCATCAAGTTCCGCTGCTTCATAGCATTGAGGTTAGTCCAGCTAGGGCTACGGTAATCAAGTCATTTTTTAGGAAGCGTTGAGTTACATCGAGGAGGAGATAATTGGCACAAAATCGTGGCGAGAGGCCATGGCCGTGCCAAGTCAGCGGATACCGTATCTTGGTCTCAGGACGGTGAGAGCGGCTCAGAAGACGGCGAGTTCGGCAAAGGTGAGTCTGCTGCCTTTTCTCTCTCTTTTCTCTCTCTCTCTCTCTCTCTCTCTTCTCTCCTCTTATCTCTCTCTCTCTTCTTCTCTCTCTTCTCTCTCCAATTAAAAAAACTTCGATAATCCATTTTTCTTCAGGCAGCCTGGAGCAAAGTGCGCGAAGCAGCCTCCCGCCTAGCCGTCACCGGAGTCGCAGACACCGTCCTGCTGGTCGGCACCCACTTCCTCGTCCCAGCCATCCCAGTCTACTTCCTGCTCATCCCCCTCCTCGTGCTAAACATCCTCCTCATCGGCCTCCACTCCATGTGGAAAAAGGCCAGAAGGCGAAGACCGAGGGGAATCGTGGATATCAGAATGGGAGCTCGGATTCCGGTCCCCCGGATGCATACCGTAATCTCACCCCAAGCCACCCAAGCCGAGCGGAAGATTACGAAGAAAGCGTTGAAGCAGTCGGACCAGCTGTTGAAGTCGTTTGGGGTTGATAGAGATGTGGAGCGGATGGAGATGAACCCGTGGCGGCGGGTGTCGCCTTGTCCATCACCATCTGAGGCTTTAAAGAGTCCACAGCAGGATGTCACATCATCACATGATATTTGGGATGCTCGAGTTTGGGGAATGGGTCAATAAGCAGGCTGCACCATTTTTTGAGTTTTGGGGAGCAAGAGAGACACAGTGAGACCGAGAACCAGAGAGGCAGACAGAAAGTTAGGGAGAGAGAGCCAGAAGCAGTGCGAGAGATAGAGAGTGAGTGAGTGAGAGATCTTAAAACAAAGCTCAACTTTCAGAAAACACGAAATTGTCTACTCGACCGTCCTCGCCTGCGATTCCGTACCTCCTGAAGGCCGTATGGCACTCCTTAAAAAAGGCAGCCGATCCTTCCGCCAAGTACTCTACCACATCCCATCCACCACCACTTTCTTAAGTGGAATGGTTGAGGTCAGCAGTGTTAATAGTAGCAAAATGGAGCTTTTTGGATTGTTTTTGGACCTAAAGAACCCTCGATTTTCCAGATCGCCTACCTTCTCGGCCACTCCGATTGGCAAGTCACCTTGTGCGTTTCGAAAGAAGCGGAAACTCTCCAGTCGAAGAATAGCGACAAGGAGGATGAGGCGGAGAGGGCGTCGAGGAGAAGGAGGTTTGTAATTTGTACTTTGGAGTGTAGCGTATAGCGGTAAAATAGGTTTAAAAATGCGTTAATAGGACCCAGTGAAAAAAACGCAGTCCAACCACACGATACTCGCAAAATTGGTTTAATCGATTTTTTAAAACCTACAACTTAAACGATACGCGTCATTTAAAATGGCGCGTAGGTGTCAAGACCTAATCGATCGAAGGGGTCAAATCTCAGTCTTTCCAGCACCTTTAAAGCACATTTTTACCAGCATATTATATCATTTTTAAAGCAAGGAATTTTTAAAATCTTTGAACCCCATGAAACTAAAGATTGATTTTGTTAATCTGATGCATATTTATTAACTTCAATTGTTCTAGAAATGACTGCTACGCGATCGCGTTCTGCTATCTGAAAGACATGGCCAAACGCCATCAGTGTCGTGTGTTCTCGGAAATGGATGAAGCCTTGCATCAGTGTCTGAGATTGGCTCATAATGGAGGATGCTAATTTCTTGAAACTCCGCTCCTGAAAGATGCTCCAAATACCGTATCCCGACCGGCTGACCTAAATCTATCGTAATCCAAACTAAGCTGAGCCTAAGCCTCGGTATAAGCAGGGTCAGTGTGCAATTTAGCCAAGAATAGCAGTCAATTTCCTCGCCGATTTAATCGTTGAAAAGTTCGAACGACTTTGAAATTTCGTCAAGCCCATCGGTTCTTCCAAGTCCATAAAGGCCTCCGAATGGTCTTAGACAAAGTCAGATAGTTCATCTTGTTCAAAAATTTCTATCAAATAAGACTACTTAATCAATTTGAATATTTAAAATTTTTTGTAAAATTACGGGGCCTCCCAATTGACCTTATCAAATTTTCTAACTTTTCCAATGATTTTGGATTTCATGTTGCTCACTTTTAATTTAGATGATTTTGATTTTTGCAGTACTAAAGATGTCCTATTTTGTTTTTGTCTAACTCTGATTTTTCGAGGCTATTTTTTTGGATATCTTGAGTACCCTGACTTTTCAATATTTCAGGTCAAATAGTTCATAACTCTTGTGGAAATGAGTTTCCCAAAATAAGGTTACTGTATTCTTAATCAGTTAAAATATCTAGCTCAAATAGATTGACGCAAAGTCGCCGGCTACACTCAAAACTTCACCACCTAAGCGGGGCCTGTAAACCCAAGCCTAAGCCAAACCTAAGCCTAAGCATCCAATTTCCTCCCTCTGATTCTAATCGTTTGCTCAAAAAGCGCTCGTAAAAAATTCTATTCCTTTTAAGAAAATTTTGCGTTTCAAAAACCCCCGTTTTTTCTGCTCAATGCCCCCTACTGTAGGCCCCAATTCAACGATTCAAGGTTCTCCCTGCAAAAATTTCTTCTTAAAACTTAATTAAACTACGGTTAATCGATTTTTTGAATAATTTCTATGATTTTCTTTGTATTTTACCTGGTGGTCCGGCCCCCGTTTAACTTTTTGATCTCTCTTTATTCTTAAAAAATTGGCTCTAAAAATTACTATAATTTTTACCTTGATAAAATGCCTGATTTATGTGATTTTTCATTGTTGCTCTACTTTTTAAAAAATTTAATCCGGTTTTCTGATTTTTTTTGCAGCTACCATAATTTAGGGGAAATTTCGTCTATTGTTGTGTTTTTTGTATTGTTTCTAACTCTGTGAATTTTTTCGAGGCTATTTTTTTGGGATATATCTATTCGGGTACCCCCTTAGCAGCACCACCCCCTGTTTCAATATCTTCCCCCACCCCGGCAATAATTGGTGTGATTTTATGATTGTGGTATTTAAATTTCTATGTGTTTTTATGTGTGTTCTCACCAGGGTTACTGTATTCTTAAAATAAAATTTAAAATATACTGTAATTCGAAATTTCACCAGAATTCGAAACGAAAAATGCAGCTTCATACACATCATACACTTCACAGATACATCGTGATTTTCGTAACCAATTACAGGTTTTATAAAACAGCTGTAATATTAATTACTCCGTTAATAGATTATCGTTTTTTACTAGAAACTACAAATCAATTATTTGACCGAAGAAAAAAAAATGCAAATTATTAAACCTAATAAATTGCGACGTTTCGAAAAAGTTGGCATTTTTTTGAAAGCTGCAAATTCCTGACGATTTTTGCCTGTTAAATGAAAAAACGCAATCAAATAATGTTGGGAATTTCTCGTTGTTTAGGCTGTTTCCTGACTCAAGCCACTCCGTCGAAATTCACCATTCAAAATTAATAATCAGCTACCATATGCTCTAATCACTCCGAGACCAAACATTTTGTCGGCTGGTTAATGGAAAGGAAGCGTTTGAAGTGCTGCGCCCGATTTTAGAAGGCCGATGTCCCAAATTCTAGTTGCCGGGACCGAAGCTCGTTTTCCGGCTGCTTTGACTACTTTCGCTCAAGCCATAGTCAGCGGGAAAATCGACGCGACGCGATTAGGTGTCGACAGCCACGGACCGATCCTCTTAATGCGTGTCGATCTCTTTCTTCTTGAAAGCGAGGTGCACATGATGACTTTATGGGTTAAGGATAATGACTACGATTGCTGATTGCATGTTGCAGCGCAGACAATCGGTTAGGGAGTCCTTGTCAAGCCAAATCACACCTGCCTTTTCGCCTCAAAGGGCGGAGGATCTCTGCAAAACATACATACTTTTTTAAATTCCCAAGGGCGACCTGGCAGTGGAAATTTAGGAAAAGCTAAAAGCCCAGCGGGGGATTGTCGCCTAATCCTCAAAATTAATTAAATAAGATTTTTTTAGTGTACAGAGGTATTTAGGATATTTCCCTCTCTGTCTCTCTCACTCTCTCTCGCTCTCTCTCTCTCTCCTCTCTCTCACTCTCTCGCTCTTTCTCGCTCTCTCTCCTCTGCCTCATTTCATTCCATGTCCAAAAGCCAGAATTTGCCATGCCGTGTGCCGTCCGTTGGGGGGGGCTTTGTTCCGTTCTCTCACACCTTTTTCTGTGCGTTCGAAAACGAATTTTTCGGCTGGGTTCAAAGGGGACCCACACCTCAACGGGCCATTAGTCAATAGTTTGGCATTACATTCTTCAGGGATCAAAACAGAAAATTGTTGACCTTTCCAAAAAGCTTAATGGGCTTCTTGTGCAAGTCTGGCCAACCTTTTTCTAATTTTCTCTGGTTTTGAACGTGCTTGGAAAATGGGATTTCGAGTTCAGATTTCCTTGAATTTTCCAGGGCGTTCAAGCGGATTAGCAGGGATTCTTTAGGAGACTTTTCCGAGTTTTTCTGTCTATTCGCCGCTGGAAAAAGCGCAAAGCAGGCTAAGCTGAGTGGCTGAGCATGCTAACCACCTTCCTTAAAGCTTATTGCATTCTGTGCACTTAAAAAAACGCCAGGCAGCAGAGATTCTTTGGCCTTCTTGGTTCAAGGGCTTGAGCGTGAAGATAACTGTTTTGTTCTTCTGTTTCTATTTTGATAAGCTGCGGGCAAGCTTGCACTGATTCTTTGGGAAGGATCCTTGTGTGGTGAGTACAATGAGCAGATACGACTTTGGCAGGCAGGCTAGCAGAGATTCTTTAAGAAAGCACCTTGAGCGATAAATATAATTCAGGTTGTTTTCAGCAAGTTAGCGGGGGTTCTTTAGGAAAGTGTCTTATGTAACGAGTCGGGCAACGGGGCCTTCGGGCAATCTAGCAGAGGCTATTTGAGAAAGATCGTTAAACTCTGAACAAACGTGGCTTGATTTTGACCAAACTAGCAGAGATTCTTTCGGGAAAATATGTTAGAAAGCCAACGAACGTACAGTTTCGGCAACCTAACAGCGCTCCCCGCAGTTTTAAAGTTATATTTTTCAGTAGATTTTTCAGTTTTTTTGAAAGGGTTTCTTTGAAGGTACCTCATCGTTTTTCCTAAATTCAATACCTGTCAGTCCGACTACTAATTCCGATCTTTATTTACCCTCACCCCCGATAACTGCAATTTTCCAAAAGCCCACCCATTAGATTACTCATTTACCCGCACTTTTCGGTCTCTCCCTCCTCTTTCCGGTCTCTTCTCGCATCCAATTTTGCTGGGAATCACTATGTATCCGGGGCCAAACCCTCATTCCCGCGAAAGAAGGCCAATGCACAAATCTCGAATCTTGAATATATGATGGCTAGAAATAGACACTGGGGGCTGGCTGTCCTCCATTGGGCTTATTTGATCTCTGGCAGAAATTTTGCAAGTGCGACGTGGGTGGCGGTCTATTTTCTCACTCTGCCTCTCTCTCTCTCTCTCTCTCTCTCTCTCTCTCTCTCTCTCGCTCTCTGTCTATCTCTAACTCTCATTCTCTCCTCTTCTTTTCTCTGCGCTGACTTGCTTTCTTAAACATGTATTTTTCACCTGTTGTCTCTAAATTTCTCACCAATCATTCTCTCTCTGTCTAGCTCACTCGCTCACCCTCACTCACCCTCCCTCACTCACCCGCTCTCACCTCTCGATCTCGCTCTATATCTATCGATTTGTCTGTCGTTCTCTCTCTCTTTCTCTTGCGGTTAGGCCAGTTATGATATTACCTGTTAATGTGCTACGACATGTAATTACTTCCTCTAGAGCCAAAATACGGTTATTGTCCCATCGTGCTCCGTTCTAATTCCCGATCTCCTCTGTTCAGACCCCCCAGATGACCACCAAAAACAATAAGTTTAACCGGTGACGCAACTATTGCCCAGAATCCCAAGGGAAAACTTTTACAGTAAAATTCACTTCAATTACAATTTCAAAAATCCGGGCAGCGGCTTTGGTTATTTTTGGGGTGGACTGTGCCCTTTATTTTCTTATTTAATAATCTCTATTTTGATCCGAATTTCGTGCTTGCTATCATTGCAAGATTACTGTAACGCGCCACCTTTGACGGTTTATGAAGGCGAATGCTCGCATAGTTGTTTTAAATCAAAAGTCATCGTCGGCTGTTTTTTGTTGTTGGTCAACTGGAATTTAAACAAGAGAAAAAGAGAGAGGTAGAGAGAGAGAGAGTGGCGTTTGAAAAATCAGGGAGCCAAGAATTGCCCTCCGGAAAAGCCCACAATTTTGTACTACCTAATTTTGGTGAGATCCGAAAATTGCAATGCTGCGACCGGTTGTTTGCGCACTTTTTAGGAATTTCAATCTGGGATTTGTCTCAAAAATAGACTTTTTCGAAAAACATCCTGATGGACGCTTTTTATAACTTTAAAAAGTCATTTTCAAAGTAATATCGTTTTTGAAACCCTTTTTAAGAAATACCCAGCCACAGCTTTTAAATTTAATGTGTTCAGATAATTCAATATTTATAACAAGGCATATTAATTTAGACGATTGGTCATTTTATGCTCTACTATCCGTATTTCCTATTTTAAATTGTTTTCTGAATCCAGAACTGTTTAATTTTTACGATTCAGGGTCAAATGCCATGCTGCAATGTTGCAAATTGGCGAATGCGCGCGGTGACGCTTGGTATCACTTTTTTGCTGACCGGATCCATTAATAACTGTGCGGACGTCTTCAATTTTGCTCGTCTCAACATTCCATCCTTCCCGAATGGCACCCATGTACGTTTGGAAATCGGGAGAGAGAAAGAGAGAGAGAGAGAGCGAGAGAGAGAGAAAGAAGAGAGAAAGAGAAAGAGTGTGAAGTGAGAAATCGGAGTACGACCATCATGTACGCAACACTAAAACTCCGTGATTTTCAGGTACCCGAGGGATCGATTTATGAAAATCTGCGTGATGTTGAATGGCTGATATCTTGGATGGGCGTTGGGTCGCTTTTCGGCATCGTGCCGTTCGCAATGCTTTATCAAAGATTTGGTGCTAGATATGTGCTATTTATCGCAGGTAGGAGAATCGTAGATATCTCTCCTTCTCTCTCTCTGTCTCTCTCTCTGTCTCGATCGTCTTAATGGGAATATTCCAGGAATGACATGTTCAATTGTCACCGCTCTTCTGCCTTCCTTTCTAGAGACAAATTATTTTGTGTCGGCGGTGCTACGCTTTATTCAGGTAGGTACTTTTTTACGGGCGCGTTACACCTTAATTTGCCTAGCAGAAATATTTTGAAGGCATGCTAACCAGAGGCAAACTAGCAAACATCTTTAGGGTGTCACATTTGCCGCCGATTTTGGCGTAATTGGCTACGTGGCGTCTCAATGGTCATCGATGGGAGGTGGACACTGGAAGTCAGAGAAAATACGGAATTTTTTAGGGCTCGGGATGAGCCTGGCGATCCTCTCGGGCTTCATCGCGCTTCGCGACGTCGTTCAGCAACCCATCAATGTATTGGTATGCGTCTAGATATTTTTGGAAGTTAATTGCTTCAATGACTACATTAACTTAACATACAGCATGTCCTAATAAAAAGACATCACCCTTTAACTCGACGGAGAAGTATCGGATCGGACTGAGAGTTACATTATTCGAAAGCCCAAGAAACGGCGCGTTTGCAGCAATATTGAAATCTTAATTTTTATCTAATCGCGCCATTTTATAGAGCAGACAAAAATATGAAGCAACGACCGCTGCATCGAAATAACGGCTATTTCTGGTCATTTTGCTTTGAGAAATTGGGGCAACTTCGCTCATATGGAACCTCGAAAATCGCAAAATTAGAAAAAAATGGCTTTTAAAATCGTAGATTTCGAAACATAAATGGCTTTGAAAACTGGGTGCTGTTCTATTCGTGGGGGAAACTGTGGGGAAATTTTCGGTTTGTTATAACTCTTTTATATGATGCTATTTTGAGTTGTAATTAAGACTCTTAGTATATTTTTTGACGCTCTATCGAATGGCATGAAAGGAATTTTTTAAAAATATCGAAAATGTCGAAAACTGGCTTTCGACTCCACGATCCCCTGTGGAAACACCGTATGAACCTTGTTTTTGCTATAACTATTTTATAAAACAATATTTTTAGATGAAATTAAAACTCTTAGTATATTTTTTGATGCTCTATCGAATGACGGGTTCAAAATATAGAAAAACTGGCGAAAATGCCGAAAACTAACATTTCGGCATCAGTTTCAATAGTTTTTTTTGTTTTTGCTATAACTTTTTTATATTACAATATTTTAGCTAAAAGAAAAACTTTTAGTATATTTTTTGATGCTCTATCGAACGGCGTTGCAAAACTACCGAGAAAATAGCGAAAAGATAGAAGTTTTGGCGAAGCATATTTCCCCGCACAGTTTCCCCGCGAAATAGAACAGAACCGAAAACTGTTGCAAACTCGCCGTTCCCAGGGCTTTCGAATGGTGCAACTCTCGTTACGATCCGATAGTTCTGCGTCGAGTTAGAGGGTTTTTTTTTATTAAGACACCCTGCATTTGAGCTTCACAAAACTTTAATTTTTTCGATTTTTCAGCTAGAAAAGGACGCGTGGGCGTGGAATTTTTATGTGATGGCCATACTTGCGTTTACGGTATGATTGTCTTCACTGTGGATCAGTAATAAAATTATATCTTTAGTGTTCAATAATCTGGGTGATTGTCTACCGTGATATGCCGGTCGACTCGCCATGGATTTCCGAGGACGAGATTTTGCGGATAAATGAGGGGAAAAGTTTAAGCCATGTTGAAGGGCGGATGGCGGTTCCGATTAGGGTAGGATTTCGTTAAATTAATGGATATAAATGGTCTCCGGAACGGGCAACGCGCAAGCGGTTGCGTTGCGCCAATGTGAATGGTTTCCGGGACTGACTACTAAAATTAGGAGTAACTTTCAGAAAGCGCTTGGGGACTGGCGTATGTGGGGATTGTGGGCGGCCGCCTTTATCGACACGTTCACCGCATTTTTCTGGATGCTTTACGCGTACGTTTTACTTGCTAGCTGACTAATGAGCAGGGTTCGTCATTTGAATACCCGTACCCCGGACCCGTACCCGTTTTGGGGGTTCCGTACCCGTAGAAATGCGGGGGGACTACCGTACCCGACCCCGACATTTGCATAAGTTCTGCGGGTATGGGTACATATCCGGGTACGGGTACGGGTATTTGTATGCAAGCCAGTGTCCGATTCCTGGTTCTAAATGCAAATCACGGATGGGAGATGGTAGTCGATAGAGAATTCATTATTTTGCATCCAAAAACGAGCTTTGCATCGAAAACCGGAAATACCCTCGGGTACAAGGGTACCTACCCGCACCCGTACCCGGATACGTACCCATACCCGCAGAACTTATGCAAATGGGAGGGTCAGGTAGTACCGAGACTACCGCCGTATGCTAATTTTGAGGGTATGGGTACGGGTACATACCCGGGTACGGGTAGGGTAGGATCCGGGTACCAAAATGACCAACCCTGCTAATGAGGCAACGTGGTTCGGTTAACTGCAAACGGCTTTACCCCCCGAGTTCATTAAATCCCCTTTTCCAGGAACGACTTTTTCGAAAAGCTTAAATTCGAAAAGAACCAAAGAGCAACAATGCTCATACCGCTTGGCGTGTCGTTTTTGGTTGCCAAATTCATCACCGGATTTTTGAGCGACCATGCTCGGTAGGTAACTTTGCTCTTTGAATTGCGTTATTCCGAGAAGTACGTTATTTTCCCAAATTTCTTTGTCACGATAACTATTCGAACTAATAATTTCCAAGCAGTAAACCTTATTGGTGAGGGGCAGCCAGTAATAAGGCAAGAAAACGTAAAATTAGCTGTCATTTGGCTCGGTTCGTAGCTGTCGAGATCGAGTGTATTATGGAGGTAGCCCGGCTTGCTAACCCATTTCTATCCAGCGTTCGTCAAAATATTCTAGATGCGTCTCGCAACTCGTCCGCGTTCGCATCTCCGCCTTTTTCTGCTTCCTCGGCCCAGCGTTGGCATCGTTTATGATACCGCTGACTACAAGCTACACCGCCTACGCCATGCTGTTAATATTCGTCTGTTTGACCGGCACTAATGTCGGCGGGTTCTACAAGGCTTGTTTGTTGATGTACAGGTCAGCGTTAAACATAGTATTTAACAAATTTTTAATTTTGATACCAAACGCATCAAGCAAAAACCTTATAAATTCATGTTAAATTCTAGGCAATACTCCTATTTCGTGGTGGGAACACTGCAGGTCTTCAAAACACTCTCCCTAATCCTCTCCCCAGTGCTGAAATCGCTGGTTGCATCCGATGGAACACTGGCGCAATATAATGTCCGTTTTCTGCACTTTGCCAAGTTTAATCCTCTTTTTAGGTGGTGTCCTTCGGCTTTGGTGTGGCCCTCCTGATAGGTCTCGCGCTTCTGCTGGTTTCGGCTTCAGATGAGAAACGATATTGGGTTGAGGATGAGGACGAGAAACCCATCAAGGAAAAGCACTCGATGGCGCCGTGAACATAATAAAGCATTAAAGTATCTCACCCGCGCTGTGAACAATTCGATTAGATAGAAACACCATTCATTCAAAAATACAAGGTGTTCCAAAAAACACTCACTCATCCTCAAAATCCTTGCCGCATATTTCTTCTTTTTAGCCTCACATCTCCTGTGACATCTTGCCATCTGTACTGTACCGAAAAATTGGGGTCGCGTGCGCTCCCGCACAAACTTCATGAAAAACAGAAGACAAAAAATTTCTTTTGATTGTGTCTCGAAAACTACTGCATAGCTGTCGAGCTGTATCGTTTGGGCTTTTGGTAAAGAGATCGGTACGCGTGCCTTAACACGCTTTGGCCGGTTGAAGTTCGCGTGACCGAACTCTTCACATTTTTGCCTTGGAGGTTGGGAGAGCTGGGGGGGGGGGAAGCACAAAACAATTCTTCTACAGCGATAAAGGTAAAGTTTTCAACGAAAAAGTGCAATTCAGTAAATTCCAGCTCATAGCGAATACGATTTTTACGATCGAACGCTGATATTTTCTAGGTGCTAAAAGTAACCGGAGGTTGCCGGTGCTGTTGGCAGGTGTGTCTGAATATATCGGGTCGGGAATATGGGAATGTGTATGATTCTTGGCTAAAATCGGGGTGAAAATTGATTTTTTGACGGCTTGGAATTTTGTACGATATTTCATGTCTGAATTTTGTCAGATCGCAAAATTCTGCTGTTTTATCATTCGGTTGGCAAAACGTTTTGATTTTCAAATCATTCCAACGGATTTCTGGAACTAATAAATGCCGTGTTCAGGTTAATTTTAGGCATTATAAACCTAGTTAATAGCCAAATCATAACTTTAAAAATAAAAATATTCCTTTTTTGTAGGTCTTGAAAATGCTATTTTCCAACCTGAAAATTTGCCAAAATCCGGTCTAAACGTCAAGGTCAAGGTGGTCGGAGACTACAATTATTTCGGCTACAGACGTGCGGTTCAAACAGTACGAAAAGCTACGCTACGCTCCAAACAACACTACCATAGTAGATTTTTCCCAGTAAAGATACCTAGTGCTCACTTACCTCCCAGACATCACCCACTGCTTTCTAGAATCTTAGCGAATGCGCGGCTTCTTACTAGTACACTTCTTGGGAGGGTGGCCCTCGTCGCGGGGCCCTGGAGGGTGAGGGGGACCGAGGGGAGGGGATATCGACTGTGGGCGGGCTGGGGCCTCGTTGCCCGGGTGAGGGCCCACCAGGGGCCCTCCCTGCTCTGCACCCTCTTAGATGGCCCCACTATTTTGGGTGCGAGGGCCGCTAGCCTGGCCTTTTACGGACGTTCTATCTCTCTCTCTCTCTCTCTCTCTCTCTCTCTCTCTCTCTCTCTCTCTCTCTCTCTCTCTCTCCTCCGCTCTCGCTCTCATTCTCTAGCCCCTAGCCGTCCCTCCAGAATTCTAAATGGCAGCCGGCCAGCCAGCCAGTCTAGGGAGCTTCTGCGTCTCTCTCTCTCTCTCTCTCTCTCTCTCTCTCTCTCTCTCTCTCTCCGCTTCGCTCTCTCTCTCTCACTTTACCTTTTCTCTCTTTTTCTCCCTCACTGAAGCTCCTGAAGATCAGTGTCGGGAAGGTCTAGGGATGCCAAAAATCCTGGTTTGGAATTTTGCCAATGATCAAGTTCAGCAGGCTGCGAGGGGTAAGCAGGCGCATTAATGACAGTCTAAGCCCCAGCTTAGCTTAAGTCATAGGCTAATCCTGACGTTGATTCGAAGCTGAAGCCCAAGCCTGTGGCTGATCCAAATCCAGGAATTATTCTGACGCGCTGACTGCATGGGCTGAGCAGGCTTCACCCTAATTGCAGTCTGCCAGGCGGCTTCTCTCTCTCTCTCTCTCTCTCTCTCTCTCTCTCTCTCTCTCTCTCGTTTCCTAGCCCTTACTAGGGCCAATTAGACGGTGGTGTGGCCCTGCCATGGGCCCTCCTTCCCCTTCCTCCCCCAGACCAGATTAATTAAAAATCGGCCGTGTGTATGGCCGGGCAACCCACTTCACCTAGACTCGAGTAAAAGGAGGAGAGAGAGACAGAGAGAAAGCGAGAGAAACATTGAGAATCGATGCCTTTGATGGTGGGTAGGGGGAGTAAAAGGGAATTCTGAGAGCCTCCATCCCTCCATCATCGAGGGATAGGATTCGGGCGGGAGTTGCCCTCCTGCCCTATATGAATTTAGCCGAGAAGGCACGCAAAGGTTGTGTGGGATTTAAGGGATTTGGACTCCAATTTTGGAAGTTAATGTGGAGCTTCAGGATTTTGATGGAAGGCATCAGATGCTTCTTCAGGCGGCGTCGACCCACCATTTCACCGTTGAACCGGAAATACTGATCTAGACTTAAAGGTACACTAAAATCTCGTTGGTTTGGTTACCGGCCGGTAACCGTCCGCGGGATAGAAAACAGGGTTACGGTAGGCGCTCGCCGCGGAGCGAAACCGAACCCTGACTGCCAGCTTGGGGCAGCGCCTTGGACCACTAGGCCAAGGGATAGAAGGGAAGGGGGAAGGGGAAGGAGATGGGGCTGAGTTGCTGTGGCAGAGAGCCCAAATTTCCTACCGCGCCCGAACTTTTTGAGCGAGATTTTAGTGTGCCTTTAATTTTTCATGCGTCGTCCCGCCCTTGCCCCTGATTCTCGCACTCCAAGAGGTGTGCCAGTTTTTTTTTAAAGGTACCGGTAACACTAACGGCCTCTTCTCGCGTCTATGTATCGACGGTTCCGCGACACACGCGAAACCCTAAAAATCCCCTCTGAATTTTTGCTTCAACCCTACAATGCTTTCAGAATGCGATGCTCGATCTCGACCATGTCGAGTTACTCTACTCATCTACTGTTTTTGTGGCCACCTGCTACCTGACAAGTGCACCTCTAGCCGACCGGAGAAGTGCCCGATCATGACGATTTAGATATCTATCGAATGCTCTCGTATAAGCGGGAAAACAGGCGTTGCATTTTTTGAATTTGCGATCGAAGTCATGAAAACAGAGTATTTTTGAGAGTGCTGCAAGTTAATTGCTGGCTTCCAGCCTGGTTTAGAACCTTTTAGACTCAGGACCGTTCACACAATATCGCCCGTGACAATTTTTCTTTGGAAAACAAAAGCCAGTGGCTTTCTCAGCGTTGAGAACTTTGCAATGGTGCAAAAATCATCCGATTTCGCTTGCACTTTTCTCTTATTGTTCAGAAAAATGCCCCAGAATTTTTACAAAATAATGAGGCCAGCGAAAAAACCTATGGCTCTCGCCCAAAATTCCGAAACTTTACGGTCTTTACAAGCAACAGTAATCCATCTTTGGTTTTTGGCATTGCCTAATTATGTGGCGTAATTGGTTAACCCGTCATGCTATCAGTAAAGGCTGTCGTGCTGTCGCTTGTCGGCCAAAAGCGAGTCTGAAAATATAAAGCGAGTAGCCGCAACAGCCGCATTTTATTGAATGGCTTTTCCGTAGCAAAAAAAGCGTGTATCGTTATTTATACAATTTATTTACATCAAAAAATACAGATAAACACATGTGATTGAAAAAGGCAAGAAATATTGAAACTTGTTGCCGATATTACTCAAGAAATGGGGTTTCTTTTCTGTGGCCCACGCGCAATAATCCATCAGCAGTTGGTGCTGCTTTGGATTCCGGAAAATCAGCGATTCGTTCACGGAATTCGGTATAAAATTCCCCATCGAGCACTCGTCAATGTAATGCGCGACGTTGGTCACATTTTTGACCAACTTCGAAAAAACTCAATTACCGACTCGCTTGCACGCGCCAAAGCAACGACTGTATGCTTACAAAAGTCGGCCTTGTAAGGTGAAATATCAGCTTTCAACTGGATGACCAGCACGCCGGTGACAAAGAGGATGGCGCAGAGTTGGAGAACGACAAAAGTAGCGAGAGCCGTTTTTCGGGTATTGGTCATGAGGACGAGAC